>SSNP01000087.1:878652-981864 GCA_006937955.1 Pachypanchax playfairii
CCACTTCAACACCTGCAGATCTGTGAGGTCACTGTGTGGAGGTCACATGACTGCCCTCATCCCGCCGTCGTCTTCCTGGCTGGTACCGGTGGCCGTGTGTGAACTGATGGATGAAGAGTGACAGAATGTGACCTGCACGTCTTTAACATGGAGCTGCTTCACATGGGGGGGCATGTGGTGGTAGTGGGGGGGGTCTACAGACACTGAATCACACCAGTTCCCTCATGTGACCATTTTAAACATGCTTGACCATCAGAACACAGAACCTTATATCAACAGGACACTGAAGGACTGAATCTAGTTTATAATAATAAATAAAAACACTCCTCAGATGCAGGAAGTATACGGCCCAGACATCACACTCATCCTCAGACATTTTCATTTTACATTTAGACTAAACATCAGAATGTTAGAGAGGGTCAGAGAATCTAAAACACATGTGAGACTATAAATCCTCCAAATTATCACCAGTTCACCTGGTCTGATTCACGAAAAGAGTTAAAGTAACTTTATTAACACTACGATCATTCTGTTAACCAGGAGAAACATCCTTCATGTTTTATATATGAAATAAGAAACTGTCTCAGTTCACTAGAGGAAAGAGTTCTTAGAATAAACTGCTGAAACATCATATTTATTTATCTCCTTAAAAAAATACACCAGACTTCCTGTTTCAGTTTAAATACAGTTTCAATAAACTTACTGAGGTCAAAGATAAACCCAGTTAATATCAACCAATAACTGCTGAGGTCAGCTGGTCCTGAGGGGTCCTGAGGCTGAGGTCAGCTGGTCCTGAGGGGTCCTGAGGCTGAGGTCAAGGCAAGGCAAGGCAAGGCAAGTTTATTTGTATAGCACAATTCATGTACAGGACAATTCAAAGTGCTTTACATGAAACAAAAGCATAAGTAAAAGAATGAAAACATGATTTAAATAAACAGAATTAGAACAAAGGACAGCTTAAAAGCAACCGTGTGGATTTGGACTTTCTAATAAAAAGGTCAGCTGATTCTGATCACTGAGCCGCTACAGGAACCTGCCAATACCGCCATAAAAAATACGTTTCAGAAAGGGTTAAAAATTCTGTGGTTTCAGATCAACATGTAAAACTGAAAACTAATTCCGACCTGCCACATTGTGGTCCACACGGTGCAGCTGGATGTTCTGGTGTCTGGACCGATTTATCACAGACCACATGATCGGCACGGCTCCGGTTCCTTCTCTGATCCACACCATGATGCTTGTGCAGGAAAAACAGGTTCATATTTCCTGTCATTTCATATTTCAATTGGGTTCCAAAAATTAAAATCAAAGTTACTTGGACGCCCCCCCATCACCCCACCCCCCACCCCACCCCCCCTCCAACTACAAACAGACAATTTAACAAAAACCTCAATATAATTGTGTTTTGGTTGTTTCATACTGAGTCTCTGTTTCTGTGACTTTATGAAGCACGTTAAAGAACGAGACTCTTAAATGTAACATGACAAAAACTGTAAATTATTTCAGTTTGTTTTCTTATAAACCTCATCAGTAAAATATCGTTATTCATTTAAAACTGTAAAATAAAAAAACAGATTAATAAAAATATGAGATGGAAATATTTATTTACATTTTTAGATGAACAACAGAGTTACTCAAGCAGTCAGAATAATTTTAGACTTTAAAAGGAAATAAAATCACAAACATTAAATGTTTTTGTGAAATGAAGAGAAATTATTATTATATTTAAAAAGCTGCTTCATTTTTTTACAGAAATTTCAAATAAAATTAAAAATGTAGTTTGTATAAAAATGCTCGTTCTATTCTTTACCTTCATTTCAACATCATGCATTTATAGTTGTTTTTTTTTAATATAAATGATTAAAACCCACACATGTTTGAGAATGAAGGATTAGACTCACAAGTGTTTTAAATCGAACTGATGTCAGATCGAGCAGGTAACAACCTCATTAGCAGTTTATAGAAGAAGATGTTTTTACTAATAAAGGTCCGTCTCCTCCTTCCTCACGTCTTTTTGTTTAACTTGCTACATTATGGACCATCATTTAAAAACAGATGCATCGATATGACACAGTACCAAAGTCAAGTATGTTGTTTCTGCTCTTCGAATGCACGTTTACTGTCTGCAGTATAAATAAAATTCACTTTAAGTGGTTGTGCCAGGTCATGAATGCTGGCGCACTCGTTTGGCCTTAATTCCTTCTGTCAGGCAGTAATCAGGTCTGTTTCACATAACGGGCCATTAGTTTAAAGAGCAAATCTGCTGTCGGCACTGCTGACAATGGACAGAGTGTGTACGTGTGTGTGTGCGTGTGAGAGCGCGTGTGAGTGTGCACGTGTGTGTGCGTGGCTGTAGGAGGGTGGAGGACTGAAGAAGGGATAGAGTCATGGAAATAGAAAAGTTAGAAAAAGAAGGATGGCTGCTGTGAGAGATGACACAGCCGCACTCATCGGATCCATTCGGGGGAAATGAGACTGACAGGTCAGCGTGTGCCCTGAAGATGTTTCTATCTCCGCTCCATTCAACTCTGTATTCACTGGCCTCCACATGAACCTGATCCTCTTCATGGAGGGAAAAAAGAGAAAACAAAAACGACACAAATTGTACAAAAGAAGTAGCCAACATCTGTCTCGCCTCAGATGACCTGAAACCGTCCCTGGATTGTCAGACTCGTCCATGTCCTCTGGGCCGGATTCGGTAGAGCTTTTCTGCTGAACTTGAGGATTTGTATCTCAGTAGGATCATGTAGCAGGTCAGGATTTACAAGAAGATGATGACTGGATGGTGTCAGCCACCAGCTTGGTGAGATGTCACCATGTCATTAGATCATCCCTCACCACCACAGTCCAGTGGGCAGCTAATTGGAAACACAGCAGTGCCATAAGTCACACAGATACCTAACACTGCAGTTTCACAGAGCTGGAGTGAAAGTTAATTCTCTGAAGTGAGAAGGGCAGTTCTGTTTGAGTCACTACTTTCAGTCCGTCCATGTCTGGCACTGAGGCGTGGGCAGGGGGATTTGGCCCAACAACGCTCCTTACCCTAATAGCTTCAGACACATCCAGCGTTTGCTTTCATCTCTCAGGGGGAACACTGACACAAACTATTTTCATTCCTCTCTGGCACCCCTCCTCTCACTGTTCCACACACTTCATGTTTTAATTATTTGTAATTTCACTGCATAAATGTATTAATCTTTAAACATTTTAGTCAGAAAACATAAGAAAATGTGAAAAAATAAAAGTTCCTGAGGGCTTGGTCCATTTTAATGAGGCAACTCAATAATGCTAAATCTGCACTGTTTCAGCAGCATCATGATGGAGGTAAGATGTGTAGCTAGGAGTGAAATTATTTGAGATGGCTATTCATTGCCTCATTAAGTAAAAATAATTACAATCTCTTTTTTTTTCTCAGGTTTGCTTAAAGTCCCGACACATGGGGGATCACAGTGACGACATGACATTTAATCTGGAGAATTCAGGACTGTGACCTTAGAGATGAAACAAATGATGTTATTAGAGTAAAACATCAATGATTTATTTATTTTATTTTCCTGACTGAAAGAACAAGATTTTGAACAGTTTTGTTTCTTTATGTATAAATTTCCATTGACATGAAATATATAAATAATGATCTATATGATTGACTGATTCAATGTGATCCAGATCAGTTAAAGTTAGAAAGCAGGTTTTTATCAGCATCAACTTAAAGATCAGATGAGTTAAACATGTAGAAGCTGCTGCTGAGTATCTGTGTTACTTCCACAGTGAAGACACACTGTTTACCAACAGAACTGCAGTAAAAACAAGGTCATTTTGTGTTAGTTAATAATTCATCCATCTCACTGAATTAGATGAGATGATTCCTGTCGGTTGGATTCAACTGAATCCCTTCGTGTTGAATCTGAACTCTGAATCAGTCTTTCAACATGATTCAGTTTGACTGAATCTCATTTAATGTTGTTAGACTTTAAAACTAATTTTAACTGCATTTTCTAACTGTTGATGTCAGTTTCTGTTTCCTGATGTTGTTTATTTTTCATGTGGATGAAATGTTTTTCCAACAGGGAGCGTGTTGCTCCTTGTTGTGATGAAATGAAACCTGGACTGAAAGTGTTTCTGTTTGTGCATCAGCAGCATGTGCTCACTGAGGCAGATGTTGCATTAAGTTTCCTCCTCTAGTAGGCTGGGATGTAACCTTCATGCTTCAGGGTGAGCTGTTCAGGAAGCCTTCCTTTGTAGCCCCGCCCTAAAATCCTCCTCCGCCCTGCGAGACACAATAAAAGCCCCCGCTCCCTGTCCTCCTCACTCCCCAATCAGTGACATGGCATTTGCACTGCTGAGGAGAATGTGAGCTAATGAAAGTGTAAAGCCCGTGTTCACTAGAGTATAAAATTCACATTTGGCCAAGACCGGCTGTGCAATCTGATATTATGAGCCCCGCTGCAGAGAGAACGAGGGCTGGAAACAGCAAAATAAGAAAGAAAACGAAGGGAAAAACAGGAGAGACACAGCTGGAATACATTTTACTTCAATAATTTTATGTTAACAACAGCAGTATTAGGTTTGGGGGACTGTTTTGTAATTGAACTTTATTATGAAATACGTAATGCAGTGATATACGTGTGGAGTTACATACCAGCAGCCAGAAACTTCAACATGGGGCCAAGTGTTTGTTTAAAAGAGAGAAGAAGTGCAAGAGATGAACAAAACGCAAGGTACTGTACGCCGCCATCTTGTTCTGTGTGCTCAGACAGCAGCGGTTCGCCCCTATTAAATGGAGGTTTGTTGTAGACAGAAATGAGGTCAGAGGCGGTGAAAAGACGTGATGCAGACAACCAGGAAAAAAAACTGACCAAGCTGCTTGACTTCTAACAAAACATAGAAGAAGAATATTTAATGATGATTAAAAACCCTCCTGAAGAAACAATATCGTTACGGGTAAATTTACAGTTTTATACAAGTAAATCACTATAACGGTACGTACAGGATGATAAAACAACAGCGCTCAGGTCTGGAGCTCAGAGAGAGGCTTTTGTTGATCCAGGAGCTCCACTTCATCCAGGTCAAAAGTTCACTCACATTAACATCAGATGACCTATTTTTCCCACAGAAACTTGGGAATCCATCTTTTTTCAGTTTATACAGTTTTAAAAGTTACTGATTTCTTTTTTCTCTCGGCAATAACGTGATGTTTTTATTTTTATAAATTCTTATAAAATAAACATTAATGTTGATGTTAATCACAGAACTGATGGCGTCTTTAAAATGTTTCATAACTTGAATCTCTTACTGACGTTTATTTGACTGAATAAATTTACAAGTTATTTGTCCAAACAGTGAACAAAGAAAATTACATTTAGTCATGAACTGTATTGTTATTATACAGTTTCAAACTTATTAGTAATTTTCTTTTGATTCTAACTTAACGTCACGCCGTTCAGTCTTTGATCGTGTCTGTAATCAATTAAATCCGGTGTATTTTAAATATTAATAACTGATTTTGTATCAGATGTAATTAATACTTGATTCTGTTTTGGCTGTTTAATTATTACTGTTTGAACTGTTTTAATAAATATAATACAAGGATATATTATAGCAGTGCATACGTCAAAATAAATACATAATTAATGCAGAATAGTTTAGTTTTATTTTGATCTGTCAGAAAATATAAAAAAATTAGATCTTTTTAAATGATCTTAATCTTAATATTTATTTCCCGGTTTCAGACACTAATTCTCCCGACAGTCATATTAAACAGGAACGTTCTGTTGGATCTGATGAAAATCTGATAAATACAAATACAATAAATAATCAAATTCTTAAAGCAGGACACAAGTTTCAACATTCAAAAGCCTTGGTGACGATTCATCATTAGACCTCACGGCCGTCTCAATCACTCGCCGCTCAGTGCCGTTTGCTCTGATGAGCAGAGGCTGGAAAAGTTAAGGTCAAAGGTCAGATATTCGCCAGTATGTGTGTGGTGCTGAACATGTGGAGCATCCCGATCAGCAAAGATGGTAATTATCATCAGGCAAATAGCATGCTACCTACATGATTACATGTTATTGAGTTTCTACAGAGAGAAGACAGATTCTCAGCAGGTTAGATTCATGTTCAGAGTTTCATGAGCTGGATTCAGACACATGAAGGAACAAAGACTTCAGGAAGTTCCCTCAGAGTGTGAGCGGTCCGGTTTCAGCTACAGGCCCGTTTTATAAAGATCTCCATGTTTTCAGAGGAACATCACCGACTCTTTATGTGACCAGGTGTCTGTGAGTGCAGGTCACGTCTCACATGGACGTTCACGCCTGGATTTTTACCGTGTTACTCAGAACTGCTCACGTTAGCATAAAAACCCTGAACAGGGTAAATAAATAAATAAAGTAAATAAATTCATCAGACGCATCATTTTAAACAACTTGTATTTAAACATCATTATACATGATTTCTTTATAATCATTTATTTTATTTTTGTGTATTTAAATAGAATCTTAATTATGAGATATTTTTAACATTATAAAAACTTATTTTAAAACAAACAAATCGGATGGAAACTGGATTATTTGTTCATATTTACAAAAATAAGTATATTTAAGATAAGAATTACATTTTTAAAATTTAAATACAATTATCAAATGATGCTTCTGTATTATCATGTTTTGGCATTTTCATATAATGATGATTTAATATTAATTAAAAAAATACATCATCTAATTTCAAATTGCGACTCTGTAAAAACACTAATTTGAAAATGTTTTACTGTTAATTAAAAGCTAATTAATTAAAAGTATGTGCAGAATAAATCTGAAGGAAGAAGGTTGGTTGAGTTCGGAGGTGATTTGATGAGAACAGAAATATTTTCAGTAACTATTTTAAAAATAATTTACAAGCTGCTGTTTGATGTAAAAGATTCCTGAGAACAGAATCTTATATTTAATTCCTGTTTTGTTTCATTTGATGGTTTCAGTCCCAAAGTTTCATCTGAATAATAAAAACATTTTGTCGAGCGCAGCCTCGGCTGGTTAAAGCTGAATGAAGTCAAGATTTTATTAGAACCCCACAAACCCCGAGTCACATGTTGTCCATTATAATCATAAAAGCAGTTATTAGAATGAGGCTTTTTCCAGATTAAATTTAAAGGTTTAATCTGAGTGATGATGTGCGTGAGGTCGGACACACACAGACAGACGCTGTGCGGCTTCTTGCAGGTGCAGAGGACTCGGACGTTAGTCTCACCTCTGGATGCATCTTCACGCCACGCCAGGGAGTTTTAAGACAGTGTGAAATAAATGTTCACAAGAAAGGAAAAGCACTTTCAGGGTGTCGTTCAGACAGCGCCTCACATTTTTCATCAGAGCTTAACTTATTTATTTATTTGTTTTTAAACCCATTTAATGAATATAAGATTGGAATAAATGTTTTTACACTGACAAAGACAAAGAGAAGTAGGAACCTGCTGTGTTTTCATCTGCCTGATCTGCTGCTCCAAACTTTATTAAATTACACAAAATCCCTTCCAGGTTTTCATCCGTGGCTTTTTAAAACATTTCAGCTCTATCCTTCTTTTTCTTGTTGTTTAGTGACACGACTGAGTTTTTTAGAGTTAATATGTCTGAAAAATCTCTTAAATAATTACAAACAGAGTTAGAAGTTGTGTATAAGCTGTATAAGATGTTAGTGACCTCATGATGGCTTCACATTTATTTGTGTAAATGTACTCTTTGTGCAAACTGTGCACTTGAATGTCGCCTACATTAAACATTTATCTTCAAGGCAAAGCAAAACATTTCCAAATGAAAAAAAAAAAAAAATCTGCTTCTATTTGTGCTTTTCCAACTCAGTGAGACTCGTGTTTGGTGTTTGAGTGGTGGGTCACAGAGAGGTCACGGAGGGAAGATGGACAGGAAGAGAGAAGTTGTGTTCAACACGACTGCAGGGGCCAAAGATCACTCTCAAACGCAGACAAATCAAACTCACCTCCTGATGTATTTCTGTAACACTGCTGCAGTGGGTTTAGGCAGGACTTGAAAGGGATGTGTGGAAAAAGGTAATGCACTTTCCGAGTGCCATGCGTGTAGGATTTCAGTTACCAGAGAGCCGCTCAGCCCTTTTCCATCCCAGATTTAAGTCCACACTTCAATCGCAGGGCTGAAGCTGTATTTTCTCTGACACTTTGCCCCCCGGTGATTTTCCATGTCCCGGCCTTGTACGGAGAAAAGTTCACACTTGAAACCAACGAGAGCCTGTGGCTCTTAACCTTGTTTGGAGGAGACCAAAGATTCAACAGGTGAACACCTTTTACTTCACCTTTGGTATTCATTTCCCAGCTCTCACAGTCCAGGAGGGAGTGTGGTGTCAGAGGAACAGAGATCTTAAAATGTGTGGAACGTGGAGTAAAAAAAGAACCAACAGCTTCAGATTTCATCCAGTAAATCCTCACGTACTCTGTGATGTGCAAAACTATCCGTTCTGAGTTCTCATCAAACTCAAATCCACCGTTTTTATGATGTTTCGCCTTAAATAATAAAGACATTTATTAAGATGGACCCAATGAAACCGTATCAGACATGGTTGTTATTATTATATTTATTATAAAATAACTCCGTTAGTCAGCCGTTAAATGGGTTAATTTCTTCAAACTGACTAAAACATTTATTCATTTAATTGATTTGGAAAACTACATTATGAAACCAAACGTCTGAGAACCTGCTCCTGAAAAAAAATTCAAACATTTTGTGGAAAATGTTTGATTTGTTGTTGACAAATTGGATTTTTGTAATTATTCTTAACATTATGTAGTTTTGACAAGATGTTGGTGTTTTTAAAATCTAAAAAATAAATTCAATTTATGCTGAAAAAGATTGTCTTTGTAAAACAAACTCTAAAAATATTTTCTCACTCATACAAAACATCTCAGTGGGACGAGAATCTTCTTAACTCTTTACAATTTTCAAAAAAAATTAAAATAAGTCTCAGTGTAAATAATTTTTACAAAGTAATTTAACTTCAGAAATTTTGAGTTTTAAAGTCTCATAAATTAGTTGTTGATGTTCACGTAGAAACTTCCTCTTTAATAAGATGGAAAAGCTGCTTTTGTATAAATAAATCAACAGAGGAGGCGTTTTGTTTAACCTGTGAGGTGAAGACATGGATTCGTGATTACAGGTTTGATTTTTCTGACTGTGTGTGTTTATGATAGAATGAAAATCTTTTCAGCAGCAGCATGTGGGTTCTGCTCGTGGTTTTCCATCGGGGCCTGGTTTGTACGGTAGACGGCACACTCGCTCCACATTAAATCAGCAGAGTCCTAATGGCGGCTCCTGGATATGACACGCTGTTGAAGTGTGTGTATGTGTGTGTGTGTGTGGGCTGTGCAGACAAGCTGACCGAGCACTCACCTCTCTCTAAACACTTTTATTTATTTATTTCCACTCTGGATTAAAGCGCTTTTGTGGAGCTAACCTACATAACAGCTTGGTGCTGTGGCGAGCCCGCCAAGCAGGCGGGCACCTTGATACAGATCTGATGAGAGGCTGCTGAGAAATGAAGACAATGGATCCTCCATCGGTCTCATCGGCCTGATCATTACTGGAATATCACACAGACTCTTGATGAAGCTGCATTGAGTTTATCCACTCAAGCACATCATGTTATAGTGAAAAAACTTGGGCCCAATTGAGAAGTGAATTATTTCCATATTATGAGCTGCGACTGTCAGAAACATTTAATTCTCCTGGATTGTTTTTACTCACCAGGGATTCAACTTGTCTCTTTTTTACCAAATCTGTCAGCTTATTTCTGATTTTCTGATCTATTTCTTTTTCAAACTGCACATTTGATCTAAAAAGCAACAACTGACCTTCTTCCAGAGTAAATCCTGAGGCTGTTGGGAGTTATGAGTTAGAGATTCCAGCATCCAGGCGTCTGTACGACATTAAAACTCTTTGTTTGTTGAGTGAAACAGATGAAGTGATGAATGAAGACGACATTAAAGTATGAGTTAGTTTAAAGAACGAGGGAGGAAGAGGGACAGCGTGCACACTCCTACACATCATGTGTGTTCATACATGTTCAGACTGTCCTGTGGGTATAATATGTAAATTATTTATGGGGTCAGAATAAACATGTCCTGGTGGATGAAGGCTCTGGTTAGAAAAACAGGAAGTTTATGAAGAATTGTTAATTTCCTAATACAGAGAAGGAGTTGCATTAAAAACCTGATGCTCCTCGCTGAACATGTTCATGTATATAAATGATCCCTAATGATGCTTTTTATTGTTGTTTTTAATATAAAGACGGATTATTGGTCTTATTTGAATTTTATCACAACAATTCTAATTTATTTTCAGAAAATCAGCTGTTACATTTTGTTTAAGTTGAGTCTAAAATTTAGCTTAAAATAAAAATATTTACTTTAAAATAATTTAAAATATTTGCATCTGACAGACAGTTTTTTTTTTTAGAAATACTTATATATTTATAAAAGTAAGTTTGGTATATAAAATACTGATGATATGTATATACATATAATACATATTATGTAATTTGTTTCTGTATGTGAATATATGTTTTCGCACATTAAAAATGACTGACGTCCAGGAACATGTTCAGGATATTCTAACAAACAGATATTTTTTTAATAAGAATGTAAATATGTCTGCAGACATGTCGCCACACATGAGGTACAAATAAACCGAGGGCAGCAGAGGTCACGTCTATTTCTGCTGCTGCTGAGAATATTGATGCTTCTGTTGAAAATAAAAATGTAATAAAACTGAAATTTCTCCTCTGACTGAAGCACATGCAGCATGTCTGTTTGATTTCTGCTGTTTTACATTTACAAATTATTGTTTTCTTATTTTTAAAGATTAAAAACATGTAAATCAAATGTTTTATATTTTAACTCATTTATGCACGCACACGCGCACGCACACCCACACACACACACACACACACACACACACACACACACAATATAAGTTTTATATTTCTATCAGAATGTTTATTGACAGTGAAAAGTTCCCGCCCCTCACTGAAGTTTTTTCATCAGTTAATGTTCAAACAGTGAACATGAACATCATCGTCTGCAGGAAGCTCTTCTTCATNGTGCTTTAGGAATAATAAAGTGTTTCATTTTACTTTTACACACAACCCACTTCTCAGCAGAAACACATACATGTTGGGATCTAATTATGCTCAAAGGTGCACGTTAATGGAGCATGAAAGCGTCCGAGTGGCGGCGGAAGCCTTCAACATACAATGAGGTGTGTTTGGTGGAGAAAGCAACACTTGATGGTGACAGCACAGTGCAGCTGGGTGCAGTGATTGGTCTGTGGTTCCTGTTCCATGTTACAGAGAGGTGAGAGCTTTGGGTCGAGGCCGCCGACGTATTCCAGCTTTAATGTTCATGCAGAAAACATTCAGTAGGTCAGAGGCAGCTTTCACATGAGACACGATGTCCTCTGTCCTGCTGTCACTTTGAATGTTTCTGCATCACGCAGAGGTCAGGAGGTCGGTTTGGAAATAAAATTGCCTCTTGTGGTATCTTATGTAGGACTGTTCTGATTGATGGGTCTAATTTGAAATGCTGGACTGGCTGAGTGTCCTGCTGATGGCAGCAGTGTCCAGTCAATCTCTGCATCCAAAAGCAGGCTAAACACAGATTATTCTCCCAGGGATTTCAGGGACCACTTGTGTTCTCTGTGTTGGCTTGAGAAATGGAAAATTCTTCTCATGAGGTCGGGACCATGAGATCAGAACGTGTCCCAGAAGTGGAGAGATGTGTCTGAAGCCGATTCGGAGGTTTAGCAACACCAACAGGTCACATGAGTCTTCAAGAAGAATTCACGCGATCTGCAAAGTTCGGTTCAGCTGGCGCCGCCGTCAGACGAGGCTAACGAAAGCAGCCATGATGAACTTTAGCTGAACTCTCTTGTATCTGTGGGAGCTGGGTAATGCTGTCGTGTGATTGGACGAGCCACTGCTCCATATTTGGGAGATCAGTGATGCTAAGTTCATGCTAACCTCAGCGCTCTCACACACGGCGCTCTCCGTAGATTCAAACAGCTTTTTAAACTTTTAATTTCATTTTTATTCGATTTCTGAAACGGTCTAAAATCTTTATCTCATAAGTAAATACTTATTTATTAATTTATTAATTAAACAAATTCATGCCTGACAAAATCAAACAAATAAAATGTTTTAAACATTTAAAATATTTATATAAAAAAACTACAACGTACTTTAATAATTAATGAAATATTATCTAGAGGATTAAAGACGTGAAGTTTGAACTGAACGTTTGTTCTGAACAAACTGCTGCTGATTCTCAGACAAAATAAAATGAATCCAATTTATTTGACCTGCTTTAATAAACTAAATCTTTTGTTTTATTGTATTTGTTTAATTATTTATTTTACATTTTTAAAAATAGGAATTTGGATTTAATTTAGTTTAAATATTTTAAAAGTTAAAGAGAAAATTTGTAAAACTTTGTAATTTTCATAGATTTGGTAAAATGTAATAAATAATATAGTTTTATTAATAGTAACCACAGGAAGTATGAATAAAAATAAACAAATGAAATCAACATTACAGTTTAATAGTTTTTCCAAAAACATGAAAACATAATTAATTATCATATTATTATAACTTTCTTTTTTAATATACATCTATAATTATATAAAGTTAATAAGCATTGTCATTATATCTGTATATTGTGAAAGTGCATGAATTTAAATCTGATTTAATTCTGATATATTTTAGATAATTAATATTTTTTAAACTGCACTTAAAATGTTATTTTATATAAATATAAACTAAATTTAATGTCATGTAATGAACATACATGTAAAATGTATCTGAAGAGAATTTAAAAGACACATTTTTGACGACAGATTAAGTTAAATGAGTCACATTTTAACATTTCTTAAAACCTCCTGACCTGCTGGTTACGTGATCGGACTCGTCAGGGTTCAGGGAGAGTTTAGCAGTGCCGATACAGATTTCTGGGATGTGCTGGCGACCGGCGTGGTGATGATGAAGGTGGTGATGATGCTGTGTTGGAGGAAGGCGGGGTGGATGGAGCAGCTCCCTCCTAATGCCACACTAACCCCTGCCTGAACTCGGGATGTTCTGTCCCACGGGCCTTTTACTCACCCCCAAACTGTCACAGTCTTTCTGATCGTTGTTCATCCCCCTGCGGTCGCCCAGCCTCATCTCTGAAAGGTTTGCATTTACTAATAGATGGATAATATAAACCCATCCACCTTTTCTATCTACTGCATTTTCCTTCCAAACCAGAAACACCTGAAGATGGAGGATTCAGGAGAAGGTTGTCACAGATTCATGTTGTAGCTTTGACAGTCAACCGGAGTCATAACAAACTTTCTTCAACAACAGAAAGGAGTGTAAGTCCTGCAGACAGATGGCATGACCCCTGCTGAGCCCCACACAAACATCATGAAGACGGACGGGGATTACATGAAAACATTTGGATAATAAATCTGATGCAGAGGAACACGTCCGTCATCTGAAACTAGAACAACTCAAATCAGTAAAACATTTAGAATTATTCAAACACAAACTTTTCATAAGAATAACGTTTTATTATGAAGAAACATTGTATTAAACATGTCTGTCACTGTATCATGAACCTTTGTGGACCTTGTTTGAAACTAAAGGTAGAACTGGCACTCGGTCTTGATGTCAGTGTGAATTAATGTTTGAGTTGAATCAAACTGAGTCGTGTGTTGCAGTGTCAGTCCCTGACCAGAACCAGTGGGGGCGCTGTAACCTCACAGTGTACCACCTGGGCCTTTTAGGTCTGTTTTCCACTAAGCCGGGTTTAGCATGAGGCAACAGCTGGCACAAGTTTATAGATGGAAGCCGTTGGTGAGAAGAGAGAGGGGGAGTAACAAGCAATCCACCCCCTTCACTTTGCCACCCCCCCCCTCAGATAATCCCGGCACCATGACCCTTTAACGAAGCCTCCAGGCAAAGGCGGGTCCAGCGACGTGGATTGGGAACAAGAAATTATAAGAGTGTGCTGGGATAAAGCTTCCAACAGCCTCCACAACTTAACTGTAGAAATCTTATTTTTAATAAGGTGTTGTGTAAAATCCTGACCCAGAAGATGATCTTATTATATACTCTAACACATTCATGTACTCAGTTTTTATTTGCTTTATTAGTGTATAAATGTTGGAGATCTGAAATGAAAATGTTTCACAGTTTTCAGGGAACTGGTTCTTTAGTTCTTGTTCACATGAAACATGAGAAACATTTACGTGTTTGAAACTATATAAACTTTCAACAAATGAAATTCAATTACATAAAAATCAGCTGCCAAAAAGTACACGAGCTGAAACGGGACTAAGAGTTAGAATTTGGGTTTTAGAGATTTGGTAATAAAATAATGAGTTTCACACCCTTTAATGCAGTTTTAACTTCATCTGACACGTCACACACACTCTCGTCTCTCACTCCTTCCGAGGTGGGTGTTTGGCTGTAAAACCAAATTTAACGGTCATGGCAAACACACCATGCTGGAGCCACAAACACAGTTTCAGGTATTTTTATTTAAGTATATTTTATTGAAAATGTTTTATTTTTTTAAAAAAGAGATGCAACATCCTTGCTTCAAGCAAATAATCTGGTGTTGTTCTTTTATTTTAACTTAATTTGGTAAATTCAAAAAATGTTTCTACAATTTAGTAATTTTTCTGCTATTATTTTTTAAATCAATGAAGTTCCTCCAGATGTGAAACTGAACAACATCAAACATCTGCAAAACACAAAACTAATATTTATTTAAATTCTGTTATTATAAAGTGATAATTTATTTATTACAACAACAAGAAAAAAGAAAAGCGCCGTGTTTCTGCTGTAAAGATGAATAAAAGATTCATAATAGAAATTTAACCTTTTTGATATTTAATGTGATTTTTTGTTGCATTTATTTTTTATTGAAATCTTTAAGTGAGTTTATGTAATTTAGGAAAATTGGGTGTATAATTTTGACCACAGCTTTTTAAAAGTATACATTTTTATTTTTGTCATATAATTAATAGTAGTAGTAGTATTTTTAGTTTAAGAATAAATACTTTAATGAAGGAGAAATACCAGACTGGTACTTGCTACAGTTTGAGATCTTCCAGTTCTCAGGCAGAAAAACTCCTCCAACATTTGTGATCCTAAAAGCTTCTTCTGTGACATTAGTGATCCAAACATGTACCTTCCACATCCATTCCTCCCTGCGTACATTTGTACATGATGAATAATAAATAACTGCAATCGGACAAATGGAAATTTTTCTTTCTGCATCTTTATTTTTAGCCGGTTTTCATTTCCTCAGATTATTTACTCCACTGAAGTGTGTCCAGCTATAGAGAAATATACAGTAGATGTTATAAATTCTGATTTCTGTCTCTTGCATTTCTAATATGTGATTCTCAGAACATCCAGAATCTGTTTTTTTCTGCCAGTACAGTTTTGTTTTTCCGCCTATCTGTTACTTTTATTCCAGCTCTTTGGCTGCAGCCCATCGGATGGCAGATGGAAGCATCACAACAAGCTCCTTGTTAATAATTAATGCCACAAAACATCGATTGTGCATCCTTTTAAACGGTTCAAAAAACACTCAAATTGAATGATTTGAATTTGTAGTGAGTCAGGCCACAAATAGAACAAATCTGAGCATGTGCAGAGAGATGCCCTCTCTGAGATTTATTCATGCTCTGCTGAGCCAAAGTTTGTTTTTTATTTGTTGTAATTGTCCAGGGCTTGTTGTGTGTTTGGCTTTTATTGTGGCGGTCTGATGAGAATAAATCCAAATCAAACCCTGACATCATGTGAGACTTGGTGAGGGAACGGTATTAGAAACCTCGTGGGCTTTGTCATGTCAAGAATGTGTCAATCATCCTGTGAAGTCACACCAGCTCAGTCTAACTGGAGTAACTGGGACACATCAGTTTAACCCAGTGGTATTTGTGTCATGGGGATGAAAGATCTGTGGAAACTATAGCAGGAAAATAAATCCATCTTTGATCAGCTGCAGCATTCAGCTCTGGGAATGACCAGTAGGGATGCTGTTGACTGCCAAATCCAGCACAAAGTGTCTGAAAGCTCACAGAGTACCTTTAATCTCTTCTTACTCTTACCCAATCTGCTCCCATTAGGTGCATGGCACCAACTGTGCTCCCGTGGGCCCTCGCCGCCGTTAAGCACTATGAAAACTCATCTTTTTAGCCTCCCTCTTTCCTGCCTGCCTCTCTGTGCCTCTCCTGTCCCAGGCAGCATAATGCCACATCAATACCGCAGCAGGGAGGAGGCACCACACAAATGTAAACTCTGAAAATGCAGCACAAAGAGGGGGATGAAGAAGGTGAGACATGCCATCCTGCTTAGATTTAATAAGAGACAAAGAAGGAAAAAACAATGTGGTTGGAAGGAGAGACGTTGAACCAGGGTTGTGGTGTATATGTCACTAAAATGGCATCGTGGGCATAAGTCAGACATTAGAATCATGTCCCTCTCAGGCTGCTGTATGTTGTGTCCTGTGGGAGAGTGGAACAGGACCAGCAGGTAGTCAGGAGAGCCTCTCGGACTTTAATCCTCAGTCTGAGTGAGAAAGGCAGGAGGAATTCAATTTTTCACAGTTGTTACTGCGGTGGTGGGAACCTGCTGCTGTTTTCTATGAGACTCATAAAGTATTCGCTTAGCTCTCTTCTATTGTTTGTTACTTGTTTTTGTTCTGCCTGCTTACTGTTCGCCTGAACTGAATGACTTTCTACCAAATTCATCAAAACTCTCTAGCAGTGACGTGCTAACCTCTTTCAAATGCAGGACGGTTACTCGGGTGAGTTGCTTGTTTCATGGAAGATAAAGGATAGATGGATGTACTTTATTAATCTCAGCCTGGGAAATGTCTTTACTGAAGCTACAAACGAAATAACAGATTTATAAGGATACAAAGAAAAAAAAACTACTGAAGCAAAGACAAAAATAAACCACGTAACATTGTGATTTAGAATATATGAAAATAATTTTGAAGACTGTGCAAAAAAAACCCCCAAACGATTTAACCAGTGTAAATCATGATGAATCACGCTGCAGTTTGAGGTGACAGGTTTCGACAGCGTAATGGACTCTGGCAGGACAGATTCCTGAACCAGTTGCTACAACAGTGGAGCTGAAGTCTGTCAGAAAAGGTGCTCTGACTGTCTGGAGAGAATGTTCAGATTAACCATTAAGAACAACAGTTTTTACATCCATCTCTCCATCCCCATTTCAAATGAGTCCAATCTGCAGCCCATAATGGAACCAGGTTTACTGAGTCTCTCTGTCTTTGTTTTGTTGTCTTGAATATCAGTTTTCTTTCTGAAATCAATCTCTATCTCTCAGGTCTTTGATGTTCTGGGTGGTTCTGTCCAGCTCTGTCTTCATCCCTGTCCTGTCCCTCTCATATACAACCAACAACAGCTGAGCTGTGACTCAAAGCTGGACTGAAAATCAGATGTGAACAGGAAGGGGTAAAGCACGGCCCCCTGTGGTGCTCCTACACTGTTAACCTTCATGTCAGACAGAACTCTGGCTGTCAGGTAGTCCATAATCCAGTGGACATTTCATTCAGAGGGTTTGTTGGGGACATCCAGGAGGGTTCAATAAGAAGAACTGAATTTTTCTAGGTTCTTGATAATATTTTGATTCTTATAAACATCCTCAGTTCAAAATGAAAGTGAGACTTTCAGCGTTAAAGCCGTAGTAAGAGGGCTGGGATACAGATCCCCCCCCCACCACCAGTCCTCCGTCCTGTCTGGGGACCGTTAGGATCTTTGATCAACTGAGAGGAATAAAAGAAGACATGTTGGACATAAATGAGATTCAGTCTGTGAACAGAGGAGATGGTGTCAGCTTTCAGCTTTCCAGGACTGATAATACAGCAATGAATCAAATTCAACTGTTTTATAGAAACTCCCACCATCAGGCACGAGGCCAAAGATTTTCATGAAGGAGGGGGTGGAGCTATTTGTCTGGAGGTGGGGACACCATGACACTGTCCACATGGAAGTGGATGTACCTGTATTCGAGCCACTGAGGTTTAATAGGAGACTGTGAGCTGAGCCTTAGGATTCCTTTGTTTATTTATTCTTGGAGATTGTTGTTGGATTTTGACAGGTAGACTTTAAAATATGTTATTTCAAATGGAATAAAGTATTAAAAACCCTCCTGATGCCCAGCATCTCTTTGTGTTTTGAAGTATGCAGCAGATCTCTCGGGGGTCATTAGAACCAAGATAGAACCAGAGCAGCAACGGGCAGCTCCTCACCCGCTGCTCTCTGTGTCTAGACGCCACGTTGGGGGCTAATCGAAGAGATCAAACAGATTTAACACTTCACTAATGCAGATCAAAGACTTAACCACCCCATATGTGGTGCAGGGAGGATTGGGAAATTAATTGAGGACCCAAACTGAATAAGCTCATAAACATTGAGCTGATTGCAGTTGGATTCATGGCTGGTAACTGAAATAAAAGAATCTTTTTTATTTTGCAGAGTTACACAAACAGAGAAATAATTATTGTTTCTGTTTGTTTGCTGGATACATTGATTTCTTAACAAGAAAGAAAGAAATGTTGAATGTATTATCATGGTTGTGTTTATGTACAGCTGTGCAGTCCCACGTTACCAAAGACACACTGTGTTTTTACTGCTGGACGTCGAGGCTTTAACACCAATCAGGAGGACTAAACAACCTGAACTCTCTCATCAACCTTCACGACTCCAGTAATCAACGAACAAATCAGACCAGGATGTAAAAAGAGCAATAACCAATCAATGTATGCTATCAGGCAGCCAAACGACAACTCGTAGGAAAAGGTGAAATTTAAATGTCTCATATAATAGAGAGACATTTGAATTCTCAGCTCTCTGTATGAGAAAATGGAAAATATAATTGTGATGCTGTTGAGGAGAAAATATTTCAAATATTCATGAAACAACATTCAGACAATGAACTGACACTCGACTCCTCATCCTGTTTGTGAAAGGTCATCCAGTTTTTTCTGCTTGTCTCAGACAAAGTTCGTACTTTTTGATTTTATTAGGAAATCTGGACCTGACCAACACATCAGGGACTGTTTTCCAGGTTATGCTGACAGCTGGATCATTACAGGCAAAGATCAATATTTAAAACTCACTGACAGTGAAACAAATCTAATTATATAATGATGTGTAGATTTGTGGTTGTATTTTCAGAGTTTATCATGTTTTTGCTCTTCTGCTGTACCATATGAGTATTTGTTTGGGTTTAATAACACATATTTGTTTTATTTTTATTGTCTTTGTTTTTCTTAGTTTCTGTTGTCACCACACATCTGGTTTGAGTTACTAATAAGCTCTTTCTAAGTTGTTTGGTGTGTTTGAGTGTGTATTACTACCTGTATTACTCTGCAGTATGTTTGAGCTGTAAGTGATAAAATCTTTAGTGTCACTTGGGAAAACTTCACCTGTAACTGATCCCAGTTTGCTGGTTAACTGTTACCTGTTTGTCACACAGTATCTATCATTCTCCTCGTGGAACCTCCCACTTTGACCTCCAGGTCTTACTTGGTCCAGATGTTCCTGGACATGCGTCCAGCCTCCTGGTTATAATGTTTCTCTGCAGTAATAAGAAATACTCAGTTATTACACATATTAAGTTACAGTTGTTGCTGATGAGGATGGAACAATCAGTCATTAGGTTTTAAGGTTGGATTGAACATCTTTTCTCTTATTAAATGACATTATCCTTTAAGAACTGTATTGTGTGTTTATTCAGGTTATAATTGTCTGATATTAAAATTTAATTTGACAAAAACAAAAACAGAAGGAATTTGTAAAGGGTGCAAATACTTTTTCACAGAAACCATTTGTCATCACCAGGACTGGAGTGGGAGGAGTGTTAAGACTCTGTCCTCGTTAGATCATTAACTAATAACTACAGAACTGGCACTTGTGTATTGATTAATTATTCTATATAACTCCAAACTTCCATATTCATTTTTTCTGAATTAAATTATTGATAGAAAAAAATTAAAGTACCATTGAAATAATGCTAATAGTCATAAACTAGCCGGTCATGTATCTTTCATCAGCCAGTTAAAAGATCCAATTGCTTCTGGTCTGAAACACTTCCACTGGGTCAGACTGGGCCCATTCTGTTCTCTGTTGTTTCAGACTTACACAACCTCCAATCCACTTCTCCACATCTGCTACAGAACTAAGGGGCCAGAAGAGGCATGGCACTCCACAGAAATCTGGGCAGATCCAGCAGCTTCACCCAGATAAAATAAACCAGCAGAGCCTCAGATGCTGCACAAATAATCAGTACACGGTGGTTCAGTGGAGAAACGCAGCTCGCTGTTTCAGTGATGTAAGTGCTTATTCGTTTTACCCGTTGATTAAAAGAAGGTTAAAATTCACAGAGGCTATTACATTAAACAGGAAAAATTCCTCTAATCCCTGGAAAATGATCAGCTAAACAATTTGGACTGGAACTGTCCCAGATGAATCACAAGAATTTCAGAGGCTTTGCAGTTTTCAGTGTGCAGAAAGACCTGATCTTCAGTGAAACCTGAAGAAAAGACCTCATTTACCACATTAAAGCCAGATTCAGAATGAAACTAATGTTATGTGGAGAGTATGTGAACTGTAACTAAAACCTAGAAACGACTGCTCAGTGTAACTCCTTCTGTAAAAACTGATAAAATGTTAATTATTACTTAAGAGTTTCCAAAGTCCACATTAACCAGAACAAAGCCAATCAAATCACAGTCAGGGAAAAACCACAAAGAAACTAAACTAAGAGCTTAAATATACACACGACTCTGTGATGCTGATTACAGTCAACACAGTCTGTTTAAAGCTTCACCAAAACTTTAAGTCATTACAGACAGGAAGTAAAAAATAAAACAGACAGAGAATCTGTAAAAATGTTTCTGTTCAAGTTCTAACACTTAAAATCACAACAAGAGTTCTGTTCTGTTTGTTCTCTGCTGCACATCCTGTAATAAACCCGACATGATGCAGTTTAAAGGGGCAGTTAAAGGTCAAGACAAATGAACCTAAAACACTATACTGTACATTATACTTTAAACAAGACGCACACGTTGTGTCAGCGAGTCATGTGACATGTGACTTATAGATATTTGTTCATGAGAGTGGTTTATCTCATAATTGTAGATATGTTTTATATTTGCTCTTCAGCAGCTTGCACAGGTTGAACAGAGTCCCTGCAGAACTACTGCAGCTCCACGGAGCAGCGACAGCAAAATGCTCAACTTTTCTATTTCTGTATGTGACATTTTCCCAACTCAGCAGAAGAAGCAGCTGGGCAGCATTGTTTGCTCCAATTCTAAAACCATCAGCTGCAAACTCGTCCCATCTTTTACATCTGCTAGACCCACATTCAGTGCAGTGGTCTAAAAATACAACAGACCTCCACTCAGTGCATGCACACACGCACGCACGCACACGTGCACAGACACATGCACGCACACATGCACACACCTCTACAACTCTCCAAACAATGAAAAGAATCACTGCCATCAGAATTAAAACACCTCATTTCCTTAACTGCATTTATTGCAGAGCCATCAAAAACTCAAATAACTCCTTAATGTGGACTTTATGTCTTGCACATGCAAAACTCTAATTAATAGTGTTTTACACTATAATTTGCATTTTACTGGGGTTTGAAGAGCTTTTAATCCTTAATTTGCATGAAATGTTTCTGTGTTGAGGGTTTGTAGCTGATTGTTGCCTAAAGCACCTTCAGTCTCCACAGATGAAGACAGAGGTGAGATTTTATAATGTGCCATAATTATTTGTAACAACTAAACTGTACGTCAGTTAAACTTTAGATCTAGAATTAAGAAAATAGGCCAACTGGCTGTTCCTGGATCAGATTTGGGACTCCTCAGCATCATGGGCTATCTGGTTATCAGGTGACCCTTCTTCTGTTATCTGCTGCACATACTTGTGCATCTGTGACACAATATGTAGTTTTTTAATTTAATAGTGTTTCAAACACAACTGTGTGTTCAACAGCTTCACTGAATGATGTTACTGATGTTCTACAGAACTGATGAGCATCAGAATGAAGAAACAACTAAATCACTGGGTTTAGTTTTTACTGTAAAACATCCAGGTTGTGACGTCACACCTCAAACTAGCAGAAAATTAACACCAATATTTGATACCATCAGTGGTTTTCTTTGAGTCATGGTTTTTTTTCTGCCCACTTCTCCATGAAGTCCAGCTTTGTGGAGAATTCAGTTTGAAGTGGTCCAGTGGACCAGAGCTGCAGTGTCTGCTGTGGAGCTCCGTGGCTCCGTCAGGGTTGTCGTTGGCCTCCTGCCCTGCTTGCCTGGCTCGGGAGTTTGGGTGGTCTGCCTTTTCTTGGCAGGTTTGTTTTAGTGCCATACTCTTTTCTAATAACAGATTTAATACTCTGCGACAGATAATCAGCTTTTTTCCTTTTTTCTAACATAAAAAATGTTTTCAATCCTTTGACAATACTTAGGTCATGTGACACTTAAATTACATACAGGTGACTCGAGCAGGACTGGCAGAACCAGATGTTAATGCAGGACTTTATATCCACAGATGTAAAAACATTTAGCTGAAGTCTAAACAGTTCAAAGAATAAACAGTTAGTAGACAACATAATCGTATAAACTACCAAAAGCTGAAAACTTTACAAGAAGCTGTAGATCAAACATCTCATATGAAACAAAAAGACCTTTTTAAACCTCTTTACTGTAAATTAGTTACAGAAGAATAACGTTTGAGATATTTTAGAGAAGAAGATGTTGGAGTTGCTATAAGCACATTTACACTTAAAAATCCATCCCAAGTTTTTTATTTGACCATATTTAGTTTAGAATAGTAGAAACAAGTTATCTGCACAGTGTGACTTGAAACACACACAAAAGCTGAATGTTCATGTCCAGAGAAGTTCACCATGATGCCAGAGGCTCCTTTCATCTTCCCTGGAGGGAGATGAAGAGGAAAAGAGGAAGAGATGAGAAAGACCGAGAGATGAAAAGAGCTGCTCTGAAAAAGCACTTGGTCTTCCTCATATGTAGTTGGTCTGTTTGGAAAAAAAAGGTTTCTTCTGTTCTTTCATCCTTCTGTCTGCTGCTTGCTGCAAGTTGTCTGGACTGCAGCAGCTTCTATGTAACAAGCCTCCATTCAGGGAGGCGGAGCTTCTTCTGCTCACAACATCTCAGCAGCCAAGATGCTTTTTATAAACATCTTATTAATGAGTATTTAAAAAAAACAGGGTGTGTGAGGCAGAGTCACATGTTACACTGAGTAGATTCTTCTGATCTGTCTCCTGGTGGACCTCTGAAGGTCTCCTGACTTCACCACTAGCTGATATGTCTCCATTACAGGAGGTTTCTGGTGATGGACATGGGTCAGTGTGGACACTTTGACCTTTCTGCAGCTACACAGATCTTCATGCAACCAGCTGTGGAGTTGTGTGGGTTCCTTTCTATTACAACCAGCAAGTTATTTGGATCAAATGATGGGACATGTCCTCTTCAACCCAATCACTCTCCTTGTGTCTCGATATGTCCTGCCTGTCCCACACATCATCCTAAAGTACCGCTCACTCCCTCCAGATGCTGCTGTGATGAGATGAAGCATGTTTTGACTTTGTTTCTCAGTGATCACATTCTTTGGCCTGAGCTTATGATGGATGGATATTAGTAATACCACTGTATCACCAGCCAAGGACTGTTTGTAAACCTTCAATCTGCCACCTACTAAATTATTCTGCTTTTAGCTCGGAGTGACAATGACAGTATTTTTTGCTGGACCAAACACAAATAGTCCATCTGTGGTGAGTCCAATGAGCCTACTTCAGTGTGTGTGTGTGTGTGTGTGTGTGTGTGTGTTGGAGACTGTGCACACTTGTCTTCTTGTGTGACCCTTTTTTCAGTCTCAGTCATATTGTTTTAACTTAACTTCAATCTTTTTTGTTCTGTGAAAGTGTTTGAACACACACATGTAGCACATCTGGATAAAAGCCTTGTTCTCAATTACATCTGGGTTGATAAATAAATAAATACAATTAAAAGAAATAAATGATAAATTAACTCAAAATACCATCAAATATTACTGTACAGTTCTGCTGTGTGTTGATCCACAGAACTGTGAGGTCGAATTAAAGTTCACTCACAGAACTGCAGAAGTTTAAAAGTCTTAAAGTTTAAACAATAAAAGCCAAGAAGCTTATAGAAAACAGCAGATAGCTGAGATGATGCCTTTATATATTACTTTATATAGTGTGCAAATGGTCTATGTGAGAAACAAGCTGTCTAAATAAACTGATAACCTCTAGTGGGATAATAGTGCAGCATTATGACAGTTGAGTCCTGCTGTGTTACACAGATGTTTTCACAGCACAAAGAGATCTAAGACCCTCTCTAAAAATGTGATTGTGCTATTCCCTCGCCTCACAGTTATTTATTTGTGGGATATTTTTCCATGTAATCATTTAAAAGTCATGTCCACCCATCAGCCACTTCCCACAAACATCTTGTGCCACCTGCCTGTGCAATCATCCGCCTTTTCTGTCAGTAATTGATGTTATGCTGCACTCGCCCGGGGGTCCTTCAAGCACAATACATTATAAACACTGTATGCTAAGAAAATAAAATAAAACATCAATTCATTTGCATGTTTATTATTTAAGGTGCTTCTCGTAGCTTGACCCAGCTAATAAACTTGTTTCTGATATATTTGTATTTGTGAGTGACGGAACTGCAGCATTTGAATTACAATGAGGAAAAACAATGAGGTGATTGAAGGAAAGCAGGAGACGAACAGCACGACGTTTATTTGAACTCCTGGAAAAGTAAAGGGGAGTAAATCACTTCTCTGAACTTGAGAGCAGATATTTGATGAGTGAAGTGATTAAAACCCCTAAAATAAATGTTGACCAGCAAGAAAAATACCTACATAACTGTTGTTTATATTCTTGATAATAATTTATGTCCATTGTTTGTTTATCTTTTTAGGAGAACTGTGTAAAGTAGTTCTTTATGGTGATATCCTTATGATGCTCCATACGGTAACGGACTGGCTGCAGCTCTCTAAACGTCTACATCCAACCATTCAGGGACGGGAGAGTTTGTCCCAGTGTACAAGAAGGTTTGTGAAACTGTAAGACTGAGATAATGAAGATTTGTGTAGCAGTTCTTACACAGTATCTTCTATTCAATCCTGTTGGAACTCTCTTCTGTTTTTGTACTCGTATGGTGTCTATCTTCAGCTCCTTTCAGGGCTGCTAACAGCTCAAATTTTCCTCCACCAGCTCCTGCTGAAAAAAAGAGGCAATTTTAGAAAATGTCAACAGCACTCTTTGCTGGTGCTGTTTCCCCTCTGCAGCTTGCAGGAGTGTTGTTAGGAGCTTGTGGTGGGGGGTTGTCTTAAGAGGGAACAGAACCTGTTAGATTGGACAAGCACTTGGCACCTTCCCCCCCCGGAGAGGCCACGATGAGCTCAGCCTCTTCACTGCCCACTGAGGATTTAGAGACTGTGGCTCCCAAACTGCCCGTCTGCCTCCTCCAACCTGCTCTTGAATCCTGCTGCCAAGGCAAACACTCACTGATGAAAAACAAATACAATGCAGTCAACCTTGATGCCTCCCAGGCCGCAAATAACTCTGAGTTTAAACTTACCATTCTTTTACCTTCAGAGCTCCGTCCTGGATCGTAATGGATGTCATCTAAATTTCATTACTGTCGGGCCAAAACCTCGTTTCACCAGCTGAAGAATCATTTTCATGTTTTTGTGTGACATCCTTCACATCAGCTTCTGGTTTGACTCCCCAATAAAAGTGTAAACTAAAAATAAAGCTTGTGATTTGCAACCACACATGTTTATTTACTGTAAAAGGAATTTGTTTCTTTCATTGTCTGAAAAGTTTGGAGAAATGAGCTTTCTGCCTGACAGCAGTGATTTGTGACTTGCACAGCCTGCAGGAGGCCTCCTGTTTAACTACTCTACAAATGTCACTAATCTGTTTATGTTCTAATTACCATCACATTAGTATGCCAGTCAGACTCTGGTCAGGTGTTGAGCAGCCATGGCGACACACAACGGAATAAATCATCTCTAATTTTTCTGAGTTTGCCTTCCACTTGTGTTAGATTGTTTTTTTATGATAGCCCGTGCTGAGCCCATGTGCAGCCTTTACAAAGAAAGTGATCAATGTGAGAGCCACTGGAGGGTCCATTAGAGCATCCGCACCAACTGGGTCCCTCTCTCTGTTCATACTTTATCAAAGGAAGCCAATTAGGGGTAAGAGTAGTGTAGAACAATGGAGTATTGGATGAAGGAGTTGCTTCTGAATAAGTCAGAGAAACAACTTCTAAATAAGCATCTTCCAGTTCGTGAGTTTCATCCAAGTTTAAACTGAAGCAGCTGAAGATCAGCTTGATCCTTGAAGACTCTACGTTTAAAAAATAAAAACTTTGAATATGAGTTTCAGAATCGTGAGATCATGTTTAAATATGAAGCTGTGCAGGAGAGACCGGTTTGATTTAAAAAATAAATCTTTTTTTTTATCCACGAGGAGCTTCACGACGGTGCAGCTGGTGATGATGCCTTGCAGCCAGAAGGTCTTGGGTTCGACTCCAGGATCAGGTCTTTCTGCACAGTTTCATGTTGCGTGCATGAGTTTGAGCTTTAGAAAAATCCTGAAAAAGGTTAAACTGACATGCTTTTAGAAAAATAAGAGCTTTCTGAGCAGCTCTCCTAAAAACAGATTTACTGAGCTGGTTGAGGATTTTTTTATTTTCATCACTGTGAAGGATTTTTTTTCCAAACTGCAGCTTTTCAGGACATGAAGTCCACCGAGTGTCAGATTTAAAACTGTCACTTTATCAGTTTTTTATCTTCATTCAAACTTCTTGCTGGTGATTTTCATATTTGGATTGATTGATACTTTTAGGCTCGTAGCCTGCTGGGACCTGGAATCAAACCCCGCCCACCTGATCAGAAGATGATCTCCTTCCCCATTGGTCCACCTGCCCAGGTCATGTTTGCAGGTGATTTTCATATCTGTACAGATAAATTAAGTTTAAGAGTTTATTTCAGACATAATTATTATTACAGTGAACCTTGTGATAAACATTTATGATACGTTGAAGACAGAAACAGCTGCACATGAGCCGTATCAGTGATGTGATTGGCTGTGCTGCAGGGTTCTGGAGTCCAGGCAGGTTTGCACTGAGGCTTCATGTCAAACTGAGTGTTTCATTTTTCATTTTCTTCAGTGTTTTTACTCTCTTCATCTCTCTTTCTGATGTATCTTTGCTTCATGCTAGACAGAGTGGGACATGTTGAGCAGGTTTTCTTTGACTCTGGGTTTTGGTTCTGTTTAAATTCCAGCAATAAACTGTCACCTTGTGTAAAGTCACATGCTGCTATGTGATGCAAACTTTATGACTCTATAAACACAACATTAGCTGTTGTTAGCTAATGTCAGACTGTGTCTCATCCCTCCATTTCTTCTTCTTCTTCTGTGTGATCCTGGTTTGTCACGTTACTGAGGATGTCTGTTAACATTAACTCTCAGAACCACCTGATCCAAAACTATTTTGACTGAACTCACATGACCTTTCCAAAGCTAAATGTCTCCGAGCTCAGAATGTCATCGACTTGCATAATTAAACAGAATCTTTATGAAAATAATGCATTTTATAAATGTTCCTGAACATAAAGACATTGTATTTGCTGAAGTGCAAGTTGCTCTTAAGGTGGGATCATCATTAAGGTCACTGCTTTATTCCTCTCACTACACAAAGCTTGAAAAGCTTCTACATGCACTTGATCTTTAAAAAGTATTATTAAACATTTCATAAGGGATCTTTTAAGCAGCAAATATTAAAACAACCTATAACATTTATTTTAACTCGATTAAATTATTAAAACACACAATAAGCCAAGACACTCGAAGAGATACGGCAAGACCAGAACTAATGAGATGCCTGAACTCAGAGAAGTAATGAGAAGTTTAACACATGAAGCATCTTCTTATCAACAGTTAAAATAAACTGTTTAAGAACATAAAATGCAAATAAAATCAGTGATAATCAAATAAAAACATAGAAAGCACAAAAAGCCAAACAATAAACATACTATACATTTTAATTGGGATAAAAGAACCTAAAGTTCAGTAACAAGAAGGAACATGATGATCATTTCTTCTCTGTTTCTACATCAAGCTGGTTTATAAAGCGAAGAAACAAAGAAGACTCATTAACTCCAGATTACATGATGAAGATCCAGGAAGCAGCTCTGGTTCTAGTGATGGAATTATATCTGTCAGACCAACATGGTGGATTTACCTCAACGTTATGTGATGTCACATCCATCTTGTCTGAGATTTAATGATTCAAGACAGAAAAAATCAGCTTTTATTGTCATTTTCCATAAAATGTTCGTTTTCCCAAATCGGATGCTTTCAACTGTTAAAATATTTTATATCAGGAAGAAAGAAGTACACATTTTTGCAAAAATCGTACATGTTTAATTTCAAATAAATAAATATCAAGGTCAAAGTTTACAGTTGGAGCGGAAAAGAATTAGATTTTTTTTAGAAAAAGGTTTGGTGAAAACAAGCTTTTCATTTGTTCATTTTTCATTCATTCACTTCTCATGTATGAAGATTGACGTGTCATCTCAGAGTGGAGAGCAAAGGAAGACTTTTGTTGTTTTAAACTTACTTTCATGTCACACCTCATCAGACCCTCCATTGTAGAACATTTTACAGGTATCTACAGCTAACAATGACGAGGTCTGAGAGGACACAGAATAATTATACCCTGGATTTTTAACCTTTGACCTTTGACTGGAGTACATATGCCCGTGTCATCTGCTCAGTGGAACCAGGAGCAAACAGCTTCCTGTTGAAACATTAAAAGTTCCCCATCTGGCTTCCAGCTCTTTTCTGGAAGGAAACCAAGTTGATGGAGAAATGGAAGATATAAAGTCGACCAGTCGCACCAGCTGATGCCATGAAAACAGCCAGTGTTTGTCTAAGGAGGCCCAAGTCAGCAGAGCCCCTGAAGCTACGGTTAACTAAATAAGCTTTATGAGGTCTCACTATCAAAGGTTTCATCTACAGAAGAAGATTTATAGTCGTATAGATGTTGTTGTTTGGGTTATTAAGAAAGAAATGCCTGACGTTGTTAGATCTATGTGTCATCAAGTGGGTCCTTGAAGAAACTTCAGAGTCAGTAGATGAGATCTGTCACCAGCGTTCAGAATGCACAATGTAAACAGGATCATCTCAAAGAAAACAACATCTTCAAGAGTCTCTTGTTGTTCCATTAACTCTGCATGGACTCAGATTTAAACATGTATCAAGAGTTTAAACTGCACACCTCATATAACAGATAACAGAGAAAATACATATGAAACTGTTCACTGGCTTCAAACCAGACAGTAAGGATTAATCATGAGTCAGCATTATTTCAATTGGTCTCGTTAGCGTGATCAGTCAGACATCACATCGTGTTTATAAATGTTTTCAAAGCAATAATGTTGATATTCATCCAACCTGATCATCATGCATCTCCTGACTCCACAGTCTCTACTCACACCAACCTGCAACAGATTTAAATAAAACTGCATTTGCCTGAGTTTAAACTCTGGACCAGGACTTCTGTAAACAACAGTAAACAAATGAGCTGCAGGAATGAATCCAGCTCGATGCAGAGTTTATAGAAACATGATGAAAGTAGACTGTTATGAAGGATGAGACGAGCGCAGCTTTTAGAAGCTTTGGATTGTGGATCTGATTATTATTCCTGTCGAGTTTTTACCAGATCTGGAGGACAATGGTAAAATGTTTCTCCACAGACCTGTAAAAATTCATAGCTGTGTCTGGCTGTTATTACGGGATGAGTTTGAGTTGTAACACACTTTACGGAGATAAAAGCCTCCTTCTGAAGTGCAGAGTGTGAACGGAGCTAAATGGAGCTGAAATCTCAGCATGTGGTTATCAAACCACTGAAAGCTCAGCGGACTCCCTCCTGCTCATTTAAAAATACAAGTTTCAAAATGGCATCACTTTGTTCAACACTTATATGAGTTTTCCCTTTATGATTAATATAAAAGTCATGACTCAACGAGCTTTCATGGAAGCCTGAATGTGGTATTTGTTTAGGACTGAGATATTGTTGGCATCATGTGGGCAAAATGCATGACTCATGCTTTCATAATCATGTTTGACAGACCTTTATCTATGTGAGGGGAAGTTTTATTTAAAGGTGTGACACTTCGGACCATGTAGAAGGAGCAGGAAACAAACACGTGGACACAGAGAAAACTTTGGGTGATTTGAACTAAAACACAGATGTTAGTTGAAATATAAGCTGTATGTATACATGCAGGTTGAAATCACACCACAGTGGAACAAAAAGAGACATATATGATCACATTTAAACCTGAATCTCAAACATATATTTAAACATTACTCAGATTTATGATAAAATAATCTGTCTGATACAGAAACAAGACCAAATCTAACTGGAGTTAAAATTTGAACATGTAAATGTCTTAATTATTGCTTCATTTGATTGATTGTAAAATATCCTTTTTTATTCTAAAAGCTGCAGCAACTCTGTAAATATTTCAAAAGAAAAATAGTTATAGTAATTGTTTGAACATGTTTAGAATCCCAGTGATGTGACGGTGAGGTTCTGCGACTGGCGAGAGGAAATGAACAACACGCCAGTGTTTCACTGTATTTGGAAGCTTCAGTGTAAACGCTGGTTGTTGTTGTTTACAACTTGTTTCTGAAAGCTGCTCCTAGTGCAGATGTTTTATTATAATGTAGATGTTTTTAGTATATTACTGCACATCTACACTGACAAAATAAATCAAATATATTTTCAAATTGTATTTAAAGTCCAAAAGGAGCCAGAGGAAGAATCTCAGTTCTATTATTTTATTCATGCTTTTTTCAGTTGGCTGTTTAAAATGTAATTACTGTGATATATTTTCTGTTTTGAATTTGTTATAAGAACACGTCTCTCAGATATTAACACAGTGTCAGAGAGACGTGATGACACTGTTAAGTCAGCAACGCCACGCTGATTCAGTGAAGATGGAGAATCAGTCACTTTCTTCTGAATTTCATCATCAATTCACTGCTGATGACCCAGTCTCTTTGACCTTTAACCTCAGAGTCCCTTCAGTCCAGGTGGATCTGGTGGTTTCAGGTCTACAGATGCCCCCGTAGCACCTGGGTTTTACCTGAGCTCATGTCGTGACGTTCTGGTCTGTCTGAATTAGAATAAATCTAAAGGAAACGAGTCGAACTGCATTTATTCACCATCTTTCATCACAGACTTCTGAAGGTTTTGACAGTTTGTTCCTGATGTTAAGATGTCATAAATTTGTTCCTTCAGGACGACTTTTCACTTCTTTCTCCTTCTTTATACGCGAGAACGCAGCTGATCTGTTTATTACAAAGTTGAAACTGAACTTCTGAGCAGTAGAAGTTTATAACTGAAGTCCTGGTGATTTCTGAAACATTAACCCTCAGACACGTGGTTCATTTTCATTTTCACAGCGTTCTTTCTTCTAGAAACACACATCATCGTGCGTACTGGGACGTCATCAAGACAAATGGACATATTGAGGGTTTCGGGTAGGACGAACAATCTGCCCACTGAGGCCTACACCAAATGGAAACATCATGTCAAGACAAACTGAAAACAGTTAATTCTGTTTATTTTAAGCACCAGAAAAAAAGAAAACATGTCACTTTTAAAACAAAGTCCTTTTCTGATGAAAATGTGTCCTCATGTTTATTGTTGACAGACCTGCATGTGCAGCTTGTATGTGGTGTTAATAAATGAGCTCTTCTATAAACGTGTGTTATCATGCTACATGCTCTTTGTTACTGATTACCACTTCTCTTCTTCACTCTCATCTGATTAGAGTTCAGCTTTCTGTCCTCACACTCTTTGTGATGCTGATTGTTTGTCACGATGTTCTGCTTTTCTCAAAAAGAAGAAAAAGGTTAAACATACATGAGCATGAATTTAGATCATGCACAGCTGACAGTGCATGCGGAATAAAACTCTGCTTGATGTTTTTTCTTTGTATCAGCAGGTTTTTCTCTCATATAGAACATTTAAAATGCATTTTTGTTTTTAGACATGAGACGGACAGCACAGCCAGAGCTCGTCATTTTCTAATGATCCTCAGCCCATCTAATGTATGATGGCTTATATTTGCCTGATTGCATCTGATTGTCTCTCCTTCTTGTATCATAAAAAGGTTTTAAATCAAATAAGAGCTCCAGACCTTCATGAGGCTCTTAGCTATTGCATCAAATCGGTGCCTCTCCTTCATCCTTTAGCAGAGATAATCTCGGTATATGTGGTTTCCAATAGCAACTGCTGCTAACAGCTCCTTATTAGAGAGCAGCCCGAAATAATGGAAAAAAAATTGTAAAACAGCCCAGGATAAATGTTCAGCCTGTGTTGACTAAATGGAATCTGAAGTGGCAGAAGATTCACTTGTCAGATGAGGAGTCTTAAATGGAGGGACCATTCAGCTCTGCGACTGAGTGTCCTGCACCGACCCACCATCACATACTCATTAAAATTGAGCTAACTAGTGATGGTTTGGCATCATTGAGACAAAAAATAACCTTTCAGCACATTGTGATCCAGGTAGACAGAAGAACCCCTGCCTCCCTTTTAGCAGCTGTTTTTTCTTTAGTTTGTGTTTTAGATGGAAAGATGGAGCTGGTTGGAGGGTCTATAGAGTCCAGCATGAAATCTGACTCCTTGATTTCAGAGATTTACTGGTTTTAAATGTTCTGCTCATTTCATGAAATCAGTCTTGTTTTTCAGGCAGCGCTCCACACAATTAACTACGTTCATTCGCAGATGTTACCAGATGTTCCACCTTACCTTTACCTCATGTCTTCCAGAATAAAGCTGTGCTTTTAATTCTTCATGGATTTTTATTTGTTTTTGATATTTTGGAGCTTTTTTTTGCTACAGTTGTTTAAAATGGGACATAAAAGCATATTTTACATTTAATTGACAGTTTGTCTCATTTTAGACGTGTTGAGATTAAAAACAATCATCTGAAAAGAATTGTTGACTTTTAACAAGATGTTTTAGGATGTGTCATTTTTTATTTTATCACATGCTTTTATTTTCTAAACCATGTGTAAGTGGTTCTCCAACATGACGACTGTCATAATTTAATTTCACTGCTTCATTTGTTGGACTTGAATGATATCACATTCAGGGATCTTTGTTTTAATAAATCTTTTTGTTCTTGGGCTTCATAATGAAAGTGAAGACAGCGGCGTGAATCTCTCCTGTTTCCTGCAGGGATCTAATCAGAAGGCATCGCTCTACCTCCACTCAACAGATGTGCAGGAAGTTCACACCAGAGTAATTATGCCTTCTTTGTGTGGATTCAGCATGTCCGTATGCTTTTTGTGTTGAAACGCACATCTGCCCCCCCCCTCACCCCCCCTCACCCCCCTCACCCCTTGGCTGCTTTCTGCTGCAGTTTCCAGTGGAGTTCCTGCCAAAACCAGTGAAGAAGAATGGTGATGAGGGAGTGAACGAATGGATGAGCAGTCGCAGCTCTTTGTATGCTGCTGGTAATTAAAGAAAGACAAGACGGACGGACGGAGGTCACAGCTGCACAGAGAACCTGTCATGTATCTTCTATCTCTGCAGATGCAGCGATAATTAAAAATAAGACAGAAATCAGCAGAAATAATTGAGTTTTGTTTCTTATATTGTGGAGCCTTGTTTCTTTTTCTTATCTTGTTTTCACAAAGTAATTAAGACACCAACTCTTTCAGTAATGCTTTTTATTTTACATTGTATTTCTTTGCAGAGACACGACTGATGTGGATGAACTTTATGAGCATGACCAACCTGGTTGTTGTTCTTTAACTTCTGATGATACATAGAAGTAAAAGAAGATCTTATAAATGTGGTTGTTTCATTTAAACAATAAATAAAATGTGTTTTTCTAGTGTGTTTTTTTCCACATAATGAATAAAGGTTTCAATCCTCCACTGATGTAAAAGTTGTCATAAGAAATGAGAAAATAAACATCAGACTTTTTACCTGTTGAGTCCTTCAAATTCCTCACCAGTTATTTTCCAACATGAACTCTTCTTCACTCAGTCACAAAGAAAGAAAAAGCTAACAGCTGTTAACATCTGGCTTTTAAATCTTCAGGGGAAAGTGTGAATTGAGTTAGAAAGCATCAGTTTTAACAGCTTTGACCCTGCAGAAGTGAAACGTCTTACAGGTAAATGAACAGATCCACAGATCAAACTCCTGCATGTTGGTTTAATGTCTCACGTGTCTGATGATGAGCTGACGACCCCTCCAGGTCACTCCCCACCTCGTGACCCTAAAGAGGATCATGCAGGTACACAAACTAAACAATGAGATGAGGTTGAATATACAATGCTGAAAGTTCAACTCCATTTTCCAGCGTGAGGAAAATATGTGTTTTATAGAATAATAATTTGTAAAGCACAAAAATAAAATACTTCAATTCAGCTTGTCATTCAGCTCAGTTTACTCTTTTTACACCTGGTCTCTAGTTTATATAAATGGAAAGTTTCATGGGAAATGCTGAGGTGACATTGTTTTGACATTGCATTTTTCCAGGTGACACCTCTTCCAAATGCCAGAGGCTAAAGATTTATACTGACAGCGACTGTGCAGAGGAGAATGATGGTTTCTGCATCCTTGTTTTATGGCTTCAATACTTAGAATATTCCATGATTCTTTACATTCAATATGTCTCTAGTCTGATGTCTATGACATCTTCATTCCTGTGAGTCTCTGTGTGCTCATTATCACGTCCCAGGATCAAGGCTGCGTGATGCACATGTCAACACACGACTGCATGTACAGACATGAACACACAATCAACATGAGTGTAAATATGTGTGAGAGAACTACATGGACCAGATTCACAAACCGATGCACAATCATCACAAATTAGAAAACAACAGAGAAAAAGAAAACGATGCAACTCTTCCATCCGTGCTTGTCGTGAAATTCCTTTGAATCAATTTGTAAATGCAGATCTTGTTTCCTCATTAGTTTTGATTTTGTCACTTCAAACCCAGGAAGATGAATCGTTCCATCTGCCACACAGTGATGTGAATTTCATTTCACATCTCACCACATCTCAGTCACAAGACAAGACAACACAAACATGCTGCTTCTCACTCCGTAAATTGTCCATATGAGCTGAGCCCTGATTTATCACAGTGGTCTTTATAAAAGAAACACAAAGTAGAAGGAAACAGCAGAATCATGAACCTCTGAGGGATTGTAGCAGACACAGCTGAGAAAGACTGACGCTCCCTCAAGCTGTCATGTTGTCCATCACTGTCTTACTGACATCTCACAGCCTGCTGTGCTTGATGTTCTCTCTACAGCTGGAGAGTAATGCCACCAAGAAGTGTGAAGTGAGCTGGACCTCGGAGAACTGGGTTCTGTGTCTGTGGAAAAGCACCAGTCAGCTGTGAGAAGGTAGTATGGACAGACAGGACAAACCTCTGAGGATCAACTAACAGCTTGAGACTCGTACCTTCTTCCTTTCAGATTGTTTTGGATACATATTTTGACCTATTAGCCATTTTGCTTTATTCCTTGTTCAGTTAGATGTAAATCAGCCACAGCAGGAGTCACATGACCATCTGCTATTAGGAGCAACATGGAGTTAAATGTCTTGGTCAGGAAACAATCCCACCCACCTACAGTATCAGGACACATTTAGACCCTCTGCACAGTCTTGTCACATCAGTCTGTCTCCTGCTGGAAATCCAGGAAAAGGCTTCATGTCTCCATCCTTTCTGACCTGAGAGTGTGCAGCAGTGGTGGGACGGGACAAATCAACCCTGTCTTCAGCTCAGAGAAGATGTCTGTGATGAGGACTGGAAGAGACTCTGTCATGCTCTGGAATCTACAAACAAAAAGATTATAAGCTGTTTGTGTTCCAGGGTGGAACGTCACACGAGACAAGACTCAGTTTCTTCTCCAGTTTGTGAAACTCAGGTTTTCTGTCCAGGTGAGTCAACAAGAAGGATACGAGGACTTTCCAGCTGTGGGAATATGGAAAATCTAGAATTTTTATTCAAGGGAAAAACATGAAGAAGGTGGATGACTGATGCTTTAAAATACAGAGACTGTTAACAAGAAGAGACATCAAGTGATCCCCCCCGAGAACGCTTCTCTAACACTCAATGAAAATAAATCACTTGTTCTACAAATCTGAGGTGAAGTTTGCAGTTTCCTTTTCAGCTGTCTGCTGGAGCAGAAACAGGAAGTCAGCTGATAAAGAAGGTGAGTTTTATCCTGGGAACTGGTCTGATCTAAGAACAAGGTTGTACAACATGTTACCACAATGTGCTGCCTCAGCAAAATATAACAATGATTCTTCAAAGAGCACTTAACCTGAGACTTCTGTAACTTCTGCTGCAATAAGAACCAGAACCAGAACCAGAACCAGAACTAGAACCAGAACCAGAACCAGAACCAGAACCAGAGGTCAGTCTTTCATCTGCAGTGACCTTAAACAAGGACTTTCAGATGAAATCTCATGATCTACATTTTTCTTACATTGTTATCATCTATTATTATTCTCATGAGTGAACAACAAATCAGTGGTTAAATATCTCTTAGAATATTAACCTTGTTTTGTTTCATTTTATCTGTTTCATGTATTAGTTTGGATGGAACCAGGATCCTTAAAGCATTTGGTTTATATTGGTCCACTAAATTGGAGAAGACCGACAGGATGAGTGGTGGCGTAATAACATCCTCTAATAATACATTTTATAGAAGATATGTTATTCCACTTCACCTGAGAAAAGTTGTTAAAAGTCTCGTCTTCCTGACCCCCTTTTCTTTCATCCAGCCTCCATCTTGGATTTTAAGTGTCTTTTTTTGACTCCTTTTTCTTTTTCTGTCTCATGTGACAATGCATCGTCCATTAAGTCTTTATAGGCTGATGGAAATGTCATAAGGGCGTTGAGAAGCTCATACATCACCTTATTCTTTCCCTGGTTTTGCTGAGTTTTCACTTTCTCTTTGTGTCTGTTTTCCCACTGTGTCACAGTGCAGAGAAATCTCACTGTGTTAGAATCTCTACTTTATCCAGCCACATGCAACAAACGCTCCACACAAGCTACAGTAATACTTACATGTTCACATAAAACGGTCCCAATCTGCACTCACCACACAGTCCCTGCTGATCGTGGAAGGGAGGGATTTCCAGTGTAACTCAGCTGTATGGATCCGCCGTGCAGCTGTAGGTGCACCACTCCTGCTTCAACATCAGCTGCAGGGATTTTCAGAAGATCTGCTTATTTCAGAGCGGTTTGATAAGCTGGAAGAATAAGCTATTTTTGTATTTCCTGTAACTGTGGCGTAGTCACCTCAGAGCCCGTTGAGGTGTGAGTGTAATAGGGAGAGGAACAGTGTCAGGCGATAAAATGAGTGTGTGTTAGCTGAGCTGAAGACCTGCTGGCTCCGTCTTCTCCACCCTGTCCCCCTTATCGCATTACAGCTCAGATAGATGGTACCAGAACCCCAGAGGTAAGGGATTAATTTGTTTAAAACTCTGCAGACTGCTCTGACTGACCTTGGTTGGGCACAAGACTGAAAAAAAAAGAAAAGACTGATTTTCCCTTCCTGTTTCTGCCTCACATGCACGCTGGAGGGAGAGCAAAAAGATTAATAGAAAGAGAGAAGTCCTATCTTTCTGAAACAAAAATCATAAACTACAGCAGCCTCTGGGCAGTTTCACTGTTTGTTTCCCAGTGATGATGCCTTTGCAATTTTCAGTTTCATCCTCCTTCTCTGGAATAAGGAAATGAACACAACCAAAAGGTGGATTGTATAGTTATAGTAATAGTTTGTGCACGTTGTGCATGTACAGACATCATGATGGGCTGATTGTCCTTCCACACCAGAAAGAAAAACAGAAGCTGTTATTCTGTGTCAGTATTTAACCTTGAGTGGGACATTGTTTAACATGTGACTGGATGTCATGTTCCTTTCTTGAGGTATTTTCTGAGTTTCTATTCTTGGGTGAATTTGGTTCCGTTAGTTTCAGTTTTCATCCTGTGAATGTTTTCATGGTTCCCACTTGATGAAGGATTTCCATCTGGGAAAACGTTTCTGTTCTCCATGTGTACAGTCGATGAACTTTCCCTTTACCGCTCGGAGTTTAGCTATAGATCATTGTTTAGGATAAAGTAACTGACGGCCAGTTAAGCTCATTTCAGCATGTTTTTTAATTTGTCAGCCTGTCTGCAGCTAAAAGGCAAAAGCAAAGCAATAAGTTTGTTCTTGTCTCTGTGTGTGTGGGTTCCATGTACATGTCCAGATACGTTACCTCACCTGAATCCATCCACTTCAAGCAGGTCACCACACCTGGAGGACAAAAATAACAGAAACATGATTAAATGTTACATATACTTTACACACATACATATATGCAAACACACAAAATACAACAAATCTGATAAATAAATAATTAAATAAATTAAGCAAATACATTCAAATAACTATTACAATAAAAAAGTTAAAATAAAAGAAGTTAAAACTGCTTTTGTTTCTCAGAAATTAAATATTAAAATCAATAAGACAGAATTTAATTTGACCGTCGCTCCATCAACAAGCTGATGATTTTAAAGACCCACACTGACAAAAAGTTTAAGTTAAAAGTTAATAGAATAATAATTAATAGCAAAAGTTTTTACATATTAGCACACACACACGTGCACACACACACGTGCACACACACTGTACATCCCCATCAGTCTTCCATTCATTAGTCATGTCACAGGCCGCTGTGATGAGCATGCTGTTTAGAAGGTGTGGCTGTCAACATCAATAAAGGCCTTCCAGTTTGAGGGCCCATTAATACCAAAGTAGCCACTCGGCAGGTTGTCAGATATGAATAATGGTTTGCATAACAAATCATTTCACTGTCTGACAGACATTCCAGCATGGGCAGAGACAGAGGCTCAGGTTGTGGCACTTTGCTCCCATCAGCAGCTCTGCGTCTTGATCAAAGCTGAAGCAGAAATCTGGCACACGGCAAATTGGCAAAGCTGATTTTTCCACGTGGATGACACCTTGTTCTGCGGCCACAGAGAAGATGATGCAGAGAAAGGTTAGGCGCTCTGGTGACGGAATGAATCACTGCAGTCATAAACAGTTAGTGTCCCACAGCTGGGATATAATGATGTTTTCTAATCATCTCCAGAGGTCACCACACCTCATCTCTCACTGCCAACATTTCTGGAGCTGATGCAATTTGACCAGAAAACAACAGCCTGCATGTGCTGTCACCGCCTAACTTTTCACATCAATCTTGCCACAAAACATGGGTGATTCATCTGCCCTAACAAACAAGAAGGTGGCCTCTTCAAATGAAATAAAATGTTTCTGATGAAACTGTCTGTGTGCTCGGAATATATGAGACAGTGAAACAGAAGCGTTTCTACATGGACATCCTGTGTTTGTGCAGGTAGAGGAAGTGTCTGAGCATGTCCTGGACAGTTTTATCTCACAGCAGTGTGCCATGCAGAAAGTGCACAACACACACCTGCTGAAAGGAGAGAACTGGCAGAAAAATGGAGGAGCAGTCACAGGAAAACCAGGTTATACGCTGCATTGCCCGGCCTGTGCTGCAACGCTGCGGGTTACCAGTGAAATGGGGTCACTGGTGGCCGGAGCGTGTGCACGGGGAGAATTCTAAATCTATTTGAAGTTTTGGTGCAATGAGAAAATACACAAGTCAAGCTGTTCAGTGTCATGAGTTCCTGCCATGGTGTATTTATGAATTACTTGATTCAGTCTGAATTCACTGCACTGATTCTTCAGTCTGCTTTAAATATTTGATGTTCTGTTAGAGCTGAATGAAAAACCCAGAACGTACAACTCTGTTCTTTTACACAAGCTGAAAGGGTTTTACTTAAATTGTTGAAGTGTATTTGTTTGAGGGTGAAATATTACAGAAAAAAACCCAAAAATCTAATGAGCAGGAACCAAAATCAGTTTAAATCTATAATCTTACTTTCATAGAATTCTGTCAGGGTTCAAGTGTTACTCAGTTTGAATGTGTTTTTAGACCATGTTTAGCTGTAAGAACCAGAGAACATCTTCAACCTCCGTGTGTTCGAGATTTACACCATCAACAATCCACAAAACAAAATCTAAATCTCAGACAAGAATCTGAACAAAAAGAACATCTGAACAACCTTTTACTTCAGCAGAGAGGAATTCAAATTCAATATCAAATAAAGTTCCTGCAAGTTTGAGGGGAACCTTTACCCTGAGAGGTGTTCTTTTATCTCTGACACGAGACCAGACCTTCAGTAAAATGAGACCCGAGTGGAAGGTTAAGAAATTCTTGCTGGAGGTTTCGCTGAGTCCCAGCATGTCAGCTAATGTCACAGTCATATTCTCACTGTCATTCCAGAGCCTTCAGCCATCCTGTCGTCGCTGCAGCCGCACAGACAGCCTGACATTTCCATGACGGGACTCGGGAGGTTAAACTGCACAGAAAGTTTCAAGTGCACTTCATGTTTCTGTGTAGACCGGATCACTTCCTGCGACAGCTGCTGCTGATGTAAATATCAATGTGTGTTGTTCTGTTTCTGTTGTTCTAGTCTGAGATGATCCTGTCGGAAGGTACGAAGGTTTATTTCTGTGTAGTTGCATCAGCTTTAGCTGTTAATGAGATCCTGCAAAGTGTGCAGGTGCAGGCAGAGCAATGAACAGATACTAAAGTCCACATCAGACCTGGGAGACAGGAGTTGCTGACTTGGTGGGTTTTTGTTGTTCTACTTTGCTGAGGCAACATTATTGAATTTCCCTCCGTAAGCCTTATGGATGGGCAGTAACCCACCTTCCAACATCAGCCCTCTGCTCTCAGGATCAAGTGAGTTTTTTGTTGCTGCTGTCTTTTTTTAAATAATCTCTGATGAAGGCAGACGTGTGATTTTTCCGTGTGGATGTTACTTTAATAAAGGCTTTAAAACCAGTTTCTGTTAAAAACAGCAGACTTNNTCATATAAAACTTTATCTGAACAAACTATTTTCTTAAATCTGTATCCTAAAGTATCTTAGAGTCAAATGTGAGGTCACCTGATTTTCATGGTTTTTCAGGTGTATCTTCTGACTGCTGGGAGGAACATCTGGATTTACTGATTGCTTGTTATTGATCCTTTTTACACGTTTCCCAGCTTTAAACACACCTGATTCAATCAACAAGCGTGTGCAGAGTTTGATGACAAGCTGGGAATGTATAAATATTTTTCTCTTTGAATCATGTTTGTTGCATAAGGTAAATATCTGAATTATGCAGCTGAGTGTGACGTTCAGGGTTTAGGGGGAAAAGACATGAGAGGAAAGTATCTGCATTCAAAGCAGGACCTCATGAAAACATGCTCATGTCAGTGCTGACAATCAGAAATCAGAGATCTTACTGCAGGATGTTTACTTATTCAGCTAATAGTTTTCACTATTACTTGGTCCTGAATGCAGGACTCTTATCTGTAATGTACTGTGACACCATGGAATTAGTTGTTTTACCTAAGTGAAGACATTTGAGCACCGATCCATTGGAAATGCATCTGGTCCCATGTGAGACCTTTGGGCAGGTTTGTGAGACGTTTCCTGGTCTAATCAGAGTCCTGGGGAAGAAAATACATTTTTAAAATTAAAAGAATAAAAATCTGCTAAACAGGGAAGTGAAACAGATGACTAACTACATGTGGGATTTAACCACGGTTGTGATATAAATTGGGGGTGGACAGAAAAGCCGAGCGACAGTTGCCTTTTCTGTGGCTCGTGTCAGGAAATGGGGGTGAAAATGATTTATCTGACTGCAGTGGGACATCAGTCTTTACTGGTGTCCTGCAGAAAGGGACAGAGTCCTCTCTGGAGTCCCTTTTCCATTCAGCTTTGCATTGTTCAGGAGATTAATAGAAGCTTACGTGTGAACACTGTCACATTTGTCAGGCTTGGATCAGGTGTGCGATGAGGACAGTCTTCTTCTACTTCTACTGTAAAAAAACATGTTTAAAGGTCACAGTTGGTTTTACTGTAATATGAAAACAATGAATAGTTTATTATTTTAAATCAACAACAACTGTAACAAAAACATTTGGGCCTTATCGGTATCTTTAACTCATTATTACCTGTATGTGATCTTAATGTGATGGAAGCTGCTGGTCATAGTTCTTCTGAAGAGGGGGCGTGTTTTCCTTCAGCTCCTGCTCAGCCTCACCTTGCTTCTCTTACATCTCTGCAAACATTTGCTCTGATATTTGGGCATCAGTGAGGTGGAATGAGCTCTAGATTATTGTTTACCTTCACCACAGCGACCTGTGATGACCCCGAGCTAACCACATCAAACGTCTGCATCTGTCCAGGAAACAAGCAGTGAAACAAGGAAGAAAGAAACTATTTCCCATCAACTTTGGAAAGCGGTACAAGTTATGCTGCAACACAATCAAATCACAATTTCTATTTTAACAACTGACCTGGCCTGATTCCAAAAAGTGACCAAGGTTTCATCCAACATCCTCCAGCAGGCGCCCAAAAAATCAGAAAACAACAGATTCTCTTCTTTTTGGCATCTGCTGAGTTTTTATAAAAATCATGTTAAACTTGAAATAAAAATCTATAAAAACTGGTGTTCAGTTTATTTGTAGTTATTTTAACGTGAACTTTAGAGAAGACCTACATCTGAAGGGTTGTTCTTTACACGTGCTTTTATGAAATAATGTTATCGATTTTTTCTTCTGATTCAAGCTGCAGAATGTCATCAGTTATTATTTACGTATACCTGCTTGTTCCTGTTGCAGGGAGCTGGATGAGAGGCGGGGCTACACCTGGACAGGTCACCTGTCCATCACATGGATACAAACAACCACTCACACATAAACACATCCAGAGACAATATGAAGTTAACCTCATGCAGGGGCTTGAGATGAAACTGCTCACCTCCCAATCAGAAAGCCTCTTTACATATTCTGAGTGTGATTAATATTTTATCATACATTTGTAAATGTAGGTGCAGGTACATGTTAAACTGCTTGTTATCTTTAAACTGCTTACTGAGCTGTGGGTCCCAACAGATGCTACAACATCTGTAATAATCTGCACTTTTTTATCAGTTCCTGAATGCTTCAGATTTGTTACAGTTCAGTTTTATTTCATTCGATCTTCTATCAAAGAAACACGACCTTTACTCTCTGAAATAAATCAAAGAATCTGTGTAGGTTTTTATGTTCTGCCTTCAAAAGACATGATGAATCATATCACTCTAACCACTGACAGCTAAAGTGAAAAACATTGATTATCTGGTTAGAATGGCATCTAACAACATACAGGATACATACTAGATGTATTCTGTCCTTGAACCTGATAAAAGTAAAACAAAATGGACAAATGGAAGTTTTAAGTTAAAGACTGTGAGGGTTAGACTTTTGGATCTAAACTTCTCATCTGTGGCTCTTCTGAATCAGGCTGCAGTTGTTGGATCCAGCAGCACACTGTAAAGCAGTAAAGTCTATTTGAAATAGAAAAAAATAAAATAATAGACTAATGGAACAAATAAGAAATGATTAAAAAACAAGAACCAGAGCTGGAAAAATTCTGACTAATTCACAGAGCGGCTGTTTTTTAATTAAATCCACATTCTGACTAAGTCAGACAGAAACAATAAAACAGGAAAAAGTGAAAGTATAAAGTCAAAAACCGAAGAGAAACAGAGTCTCCAGTAGTAGTATGAAAGTATCTGAACTCTTCTTTAGATAAACAGACACACAAACATACATTCTGTCTTATATGTTCATCTACCAGCAACATTCTGACACAACGGGAGACGATGACTGAAGCACAGAAAGGTCAGAGGTCAGTGTTTTCATATAAACCAAAATTTAGATTGTGTTTCTTTATTAAATGATTCCGTTCAGTTCTGTGCTGCTTTGTGTGTCTCATGTAGGATTTTATCTGAATGTGTTTTAATGAACTGTCTGTTAGAGAAAAGTTATATGCATGAATCAGCTGCTGCAGAGGTGAGAGGAGTGATGCACCCGTACTGGATCCACATGGGAGGAGAACTTCTTTATCAGGGCAGGAGATTAAAACAGTTTGAAGCATAATATTCATAGAATTTACCTGACCAGACATCACTGAGTTTATAGGGTTCATAAAAAAAACAAACTTAAAGTAGAAAATACATGATTTAATCTCTTCATGCACCCGGACACACAATGACTAAATCTGCATTTACTGTATTACAGCTTTTCTATCATCAACAGAGTGTTCAGGAACAGGAAGCAGGGGACTTGGAAACTTGCTCACAGTCTCATGAAGGTGAAATATTCATCTGCTGTTCATTAACTAAAGCTTTAAACCTGCAGATGCAATGATTTAAAATGTGTTAAAACATAAAATGTCATATGTTAAATGTTTGAAAAGAATCCAGGTTGTGTTTTCAGATTCTATTCAATGTCAGACATTTCATAAAACTCAGCATATTAAATGTTTATTAAAAGCAATAGTTATTTTAAAAACCCTTGATTGTGAGCAGATAAATAGGAGGGACTCTCAGACTGCTGAAAACTGGATGATGCAGCTTCAACACAAGTAGGCTGAGATGATGCTTCTAGTTTGTATTTCTGTTGCTGGAATTAGATGCTGAAAATTTTAAACTTTGACAAATTGGTCAAAATCACCTAAAATAAATACTGACCAACAATGAAAAGTGTAAACTTTTATAATTACTAATAAATTAAATGAAATAGTGTTTAATCCAGTGAAATAAATTAAAAATATATGACGTTTATCTCTGTTTGTAGATGAGATGAGTGTCTGACAGAACTGCACCCACCTTTGCCCTTACAAGTGTTTTGATTCTTGCTAGCGTGTGACACGGCGTGGCCTTTATGTGTTTTGTTGTTACCCCATTGATCTGCCAAGACTAACAGTAATTAACACTAATCCAAGTCAGAGGACATGGCAGTTCGTGTCGTGTCTCTCCTGGGCCTCTGGGCCATTATCTGCTGTTTCATTAAAGAGGATGACAGAGTCCACTTGACCCGCTTCTTGTTGAATGTGAGGGAAGTGACGTAGAGTTGAGCTGAGCACAAAGTATCCAAGATGCTAAACTAGCTGTGATGTGCAAAGAACAAGTCCCAGTTTTTACTTTATAAAACCAGCAGCTGCTTCTTTTATAAAGAGTGAATATGACAGTTTGGGTTTTAGTTAAAGGTTGGATGTAAAGAGTTCTTTAACTGTTTGATTCTTGTTATTTATGTGTGAAATTGAAGAAAGAGAGAAAAAAACACACTTGGTTTCAAAATCAATGTATTTAACCTTTAAATGTCTTTTTATCTAAAATATAAACATATCATACAGTCTTTTAAACTCCTGATCCAGGTGAGTAAAAACCTTCAGATCATGCAGGTTCAGTAACAGTCAGGTGGATTTCTGTGCTCGCAGATCAGATTATACTGTAAATGATTGCTCAGATCATTTATCTTAATTTCCAAAGAATGTTTTTTTTTCTAATTCTAACTTCACTGTCTCTGAAGAAATGAGAAATGGGTTTGAAACTCTCAGCAGGAAGAATAAACATGATCTAATAATAAATATTAGAATAAAACCCTCTCAGCCTTTATCTTCTAGTGACCGCCATGTCTGTCTTCTCAAGTCATGTTCTTTTAGCATCAGTCCCTGGAAATTACCGTAAAGCTTCGAATAGCAGTGAGTGTGAAGAATAAAAATTAAATCGCACCCAAATAAAAAAAAAAAAGAATTCTATTGAACATACCAACTGGTTTGGGTCTGGATCTGAACCACGGTCTGTCGTTTGTGGATCCCTAACGCAGGTCATAATTATCAGCTTTCTGCAGTTTTGATGGAGTAAAATGTGGGTAAGTAGATGTAAAGTGATTTGTAAAACAGCTTAGACTGTGAGCTTTAACAGTCTGGCAGTTTGTGCTGCAGAACTGCAGAATAATTGCCAGCTGGAACATTCCAGAATAAGTATGAGAGCAGAGTTAGATGGTGCAGAGCTCAGACTGATTAATTGGCATAAATTGTTTCCCACTGATGTAAGAGAAGTAAGAATTTACTCAACCAACACCGAGGAGCCGAGGTGCCAAACAAGCCTGAAGAACAAATTCAGCTTTAATTTGTTTCAAAGAAAAAAAAACTACATTCCACATTTTATGATTATCACTTGCAACTGAGCTGACATGAGGAATGAGGTGGAACTGACCCTCTGTGGAAGAATTACTGTGGCTGTATCTGAAAATACAAGATCTTTAGTAAAACCTCCTGAATGTTTTCATTTTATCTTTAAATCCTGGATCGACTCGAATGATCTGATTCACTTTAAATTTAACATTCAGACAGAGAAATTAAATATTCACTAAATATTTTTCTAGTGAGTGTTTGTCCTGAAAAAGAAAATTACAATATTTTTAAATGTAATTGTAATAGTACAATCGTTTGTGTTTTCAAAATAACATTCGTAGAATTCCATGAACTCATGAACTGTTTTTATATCTGCACAAGAATCTACAATTAAAATATTTAAAAGACTCATGGAAGTTTGTCCTAAATGAGCCAAACAACCATGTAGATGGAATTTCATTTTCCTAATAATGAACGTGACTCAGATTTGTGATGTTTTACTGTCCTCGGCTGCTTGTTATTTTAAAGCTTTAGCCTGGTAGTTTATTTCTTCAGCGTTCATCCCTTCCTCCTGACTCATGTTTCCACTCCGACGGTCATTACGGACGAGCCTTCCTGTAAAACTCTGCGGTGGGGCTGAATGTGTGCCGGCAGCAGGAAAAAGAACGGGAATAATTCTTCTTTATAAACACAATATATTTCTTTAATGTGTGCGTGTGCTGGGAAGTTTAATGCATAGAAGACTATTTTCTATCATAGTTTAAAGCAATTACAAGACATGCCTAAAACATCATTAAACAGACAGATGACTATAATCAATACCTAAACTGTAGGGAGGCCTGAGGTCTTTAATAGCCTCCAGCCCATAATATCTCCCATATTTTCAGTGGAAAACACACGCGGTAAAAAGGTTCTACAAGACGTTTGTTGCTGTAATTGATTCTGTCAGTCATACAATGAGAACGCAGGAAGGACCAGAACATTTACTGTGTGAGCTGTTTGATAAGTTCATGAGGTTCTACATGTTGTTTTGTTTTGCTGCTGAGGTTAATGGGGTCAAAGGTCAAATTACATTTCATTGTTACCATAAAACAGCTGAACATGCTGCTCTCTGACTAACTAACTAACTAACTAACTAACTAACTAACTAACTAACTAACTAACTAACTAACTAACTAACTAACTAACTAACTAACTAACTAACTAACTAACTAACTAACTTTTGTATTTTGTGTTATTTCCCACCAAACATTCCCACATCCTAACGAGGTGCAGATCAATTTATTACTGTAATCTCAGTGTTTCATATTGGATTAAAGTTCAGTACTGATCAATAAACTCTGACTCTGAGTCAGAAGTTCAATTTATTTTCAGTTTATTTTTCCAACTTCTGAGTAGAGATGAAACTTACTGTCAGGTCCAAACGCAAGTGTGTGGACACGAGTCCAGAAACATCTTAAAATAATCTGAGAATATTGGTCAAGTTTATCTGTTTATTATTAATATAAAAACATCATAAAAATGGTTAATAACCAGTGCTTTATTTATTTTATAATTAATAATTATTTTTATTGTTGTGAACTGATAAGCAGGGCTGGTTCTGTTCTGGTTCTGATCTGGTTCTGTTCTGGTTCTGATCTGGATCCTCTTGAGTTGATTGTCCAAAGGAGGATGAAGAACATCATGGAGAACCCTCATCATCCTCTTCACAGCACAGTAACTCAACAACAGATCCAACACAGACCTCTACAGGAGATCCTTCCCCTCTACAGCTAGAACCCTCTACAGGAGATCCTTCCTGTCCACAGCTAGAACCCTCTACAGGAGATCCTTCCTGTCCACAGCTAGAACCCTCTACAGGAGATCCTTCCTGTCCACAGCTAGAACCCTCTACAGGAGATCCTTCCCGTCTACAGCTAGAACCCTCTACAGAAGATCCTTCCTGTCCACAGCTAGAACCGTCTACAGGAGATCCTTCCCGTCTACAGCTAGAACCCTCTACAGAAGATCCTTCCTGTCCACAGCTAGAACCCTCTACAGGAGATCCTTCCCCTCTACAGCTAGAACCCTCTAGGAGATCCTTCCTGTCCACATCTAGAACCCTCTACAGGAGATCCTTCCTGTCCACATCTAGAACCCTCTACAGGAGATCCTTCCCGTCTACAGCTAGAACCCTCTACAGGAGATCCTTCCTGTCTACAGTTAGAACCCTCTACAGGAGATCCTTCCCGTCCACAGCTAGAACCCTCTACAGGAGATCCTTCCTGTCCACAGCTAGAACCCTCTACAGGAGATCCTTCCTGTCTACAGCTAGAACCCTCTACAGGAGAACCTTCCCGTCCACATCTAGAACCCTCTACGGGAGATCCTTCCCGTCTACAGCTAGAACCCTCTACAGGAGATCCTTCCTGTCCACATCTAGAACCCTCTACAGGAGATCCTTCCTGTCCACATCTAGAACCCTCTACAGGAGATCCTTCCTGTCCACATCTAGAACCCTCTACAGGAGATCCTTCCCCTCCACAGCTACAACCCTCTACAGCAGATCCTTCCCGTCTACAGCTAGAACCCTCTACAGGAGATCCTTCCCGTCTACAGCTAGAACCCTCTACAGGAGATCCTTACTGTCCACAGCTAGAACCCTCTGCAGGAGATCCTTCCTGTCCACAGCTAGAACCCTCTACAGAAGATCCTTCCTGTCCACGGCTAGAACCCTCTACAGGAGATCCTTCCCCTCTACAGCTAGAACCCTCTACAGAAGATCCTTCCTGTCTACAGCTAGAACCCTCTACAGGAGATCCTTCCTGTCCACAGCTAGAACCCTCTACAGGAGATCCTTCCTGTCCACAGCTAGAACCCTCTACAGGAGATCCTTCCCGTCCACATCTAGAACCTTCTACAGGAGATCCTTCCTGTCTACAGCTAGAACCCTCTACAGGAGATCCTTCCTGTCTACAGCTAGAACCGTCTACAGGAGATCCTTCCTGTCTACAGCTAGAACCCTCTACAGGAGATCCTTCCTGTCTACAGCTAGAACCTTCTAGAATGACTCTCTGGAGAAACATAGAGTTACAACATCTCATTTAGCTTCAGGGATCATGAAGTCTGATTGAACTGAATCTGTTTCAGTCTCCGTGCTGCAGATGTTTTTCATGTGGTCATTTTTTTAAATAAAATCATTTCTTGCAGACATCTAATGTACAGTGAATGTATCACTGTGTGTTTTGAAGCTGAATTCTTTAAAAATATCTGAGCACATTTTATCTATTTATATTTAAACTGAGACAGACGTTGCAGAATTATTTCTGGATCATGTGCTTTAATTGGTATTTAATGTTTACAGACGGAATAATATATTTCATATTGTGTTGTTGTTTGTTTAGAACAACCAGCTGTGAGTATTTTGCTGAAAGTCGTGCTGGAGACTCTTCATCATCAAACCAAGTCCTGGTGAAATACATTCATTTAAAATTCTATACAGAAGAATTTGTTGGCCCATCCCAAAAAATCTAACCTTTTAACTCATGGAATGCTTTTTTCCCATTTCAGTGAAGCCTCTAAATGAACACTTGTGAGTGTTTTGGAGGAAAATGGAGAAATGTTGGACTGCTGCTTTAAACCCTACTGTAAATTATACAGCTAGAATTTGAGCAGAGGATATGGAAGAAGTGATAATATCCACGTTGGGGCCAGATCCCAGAAATGATGCCATTTGTCAGCCAAGCCTACATTTTTGCCTCGAAAATAGCCAGTTTCAAATATCCCTGAAAACCATGACTTCCAAATATGTTGTACTGCAGTATAATTCCTGTCAGTGAGCAGCACGTGATACTGAAGGAATAAAGATTAGGATCTTGTGTTTGCACATCATCTTTGAGTAAGAATTTACATATTAGTGTGCTGAAACATGATCTGAGGAGATATATGAGAAAAATGACTTCAATCCAATTATAGAAGATTCTTAAAAATGTGGTCCAGCTATAGTTAAAAGCTTTGACCTTGTGTGTGCGTATAGCACTGAAACCATTACCATTACTCAAAGTATTAGCCATTACTTTTATGCTTGGCCATCTGCTGTCCTGGCCCCCTCCAGACATCCAGAGAGGAGAAAATAGACTCTTAATTTTGAGTGGACCCCGGCCAAAACCACTGTGGCCCTCCTGATCCAAGGCCGCTCGTGTCATTTTTCCACCAGGTTTCCACTGTATATTTTTCCAGGCGATTCTATCCACGCTTTGATAAATAAAGGGAGGCTTTTCTCCTCCACTTTGTTTTCTTTTATTTCATTTAGAATCTGGAGTTTAAAAACAACTCATACTGCTTCATGTGGCAGAATAAAGTGTTACATCACAGATTTATTTAAGCCAATAAAATCTAAATGATTCTGATTATTGTTTAACATTATTACTGCCAAAATCTACCAGCTGTCAAATTAGTAATCACAAGTTATTTGTTGTTTGACTGGTTAAAATGAGCATGACATCGACTGTATGTGCAGTTTTCTCTACCTTTTTCTTCAAGAGGCTGTTTGTCTAAAGAACTTGAGGGAAACCAAAAAGGCGCCTAACTACCGATGTGCTTCAAGGGTAAACAATCCTTCCTCAAGACACTCGGGGACAGGCTAAACAGTTTAAAACATTTTCTGCTTGATAAAACTGTGTTCAATTTCCTGTGCTGTGTACCCTTAGAAAGTCCTGACATACCAGCTTTTCCCAAGTTCTCCTCTATAGGAATTACAAAGAGAGTGCAACCAGTCAGTCAGGACCTGCGCTGCTTCATGAATGAATTTACTTCAATTAGAGGCTGCAGTCAAGCACAAGAGGATAGAGTGTGTCGTCTTTTATGAACATTTATTGTTACACAGTGTAATGACCATGCACGCTGTGACCCAGGCTAATGACACCATAGATTAACTCCAGCGGGTTGCCTTTGGTAAAGTCCAAAACTATTCCGAAAGTATTGATTTGGAAGCTTGCTGTGAAATTGAACTGTCAGGTGTTCCACCGGGCCTTGATATGATATCGATTCCTCATGCTTAACGACCAACAAAGAGTCTGGTTACCTGAAAAAGCCCGAACGAGGCCAACTTCACCCCTCCCCCATCTGCTTATTGGAATTTTAAATAGAAATTTGATAAACTCTGTGTCTCTGGGGATTATACATGTTACCACATGGCTTAAAGACATTTTCTTTGTGCCTTCAGTCAGACCATTAGCCATGCTTACTGGTGTGAATCTACTTCTCCATTATCCAAAAAGCTGAATGCTGAGAGCTACGGTGCCGTTGATAGTGTGTTTATGACTCTACTAGTGGACTCAGGTTGAAGCTTCCTGCCAGTTCATCCACTTCTGCAGCCTGTCAAAAACCAAAACATTCAAGCACATACACAGAATCTTCTCAGGAAACATCAAGTCCTCCCAGAGTACAGCTGAAAAATATTTATTTTATATGTAAAGAAACTGTTAAATGTATTCAATTTTATTTTACTGTAAAGATGGAAACAATCTTCTGTTATATCACATGTTGGTTTTTATACTTGTGTTTAAGCTGTAAACTGTCCAGAAGTAGAAATTACAGCTGACAAAAAAGAACATGATCAAATGTGTTTGGTAGAAAATGACTGCAGTATCGAAATGCAAGAATTCAAAATTTAATTTTGTATAAAATAACATTTTTATTGACATTTTGTTTACTGTCCCAACATATTGAGACTCAACTTGTTTACCAGCTGTGTTACATGGACCTTTCCAAACTGGAGCTAAAGACTGAGGCCTGGATCTGAATGGGAGAAAAAAGCAGCTTAAATTCTCTGTCTGTCCACACTCTCCAGTTTAATTAGAGTATCTTCAGCTGAGCCGAGTGGTGTCAGTGAGTGCATAGAAGCAATCAGCACCCTGCATGGCAGGAGTCAAATGCCTTTGATCAGCTCGTGGAGACTGATCCACAGTGACTGCGAGGAGGTGTGGGTGATCCTACTGGCCTCTGCATGCCAGCCAGTACAGCCGCCACTGCAGTAGCAACCTGCACGTCTCCCTGAGACGCTCACGCTGTGAAGACGTTAGTGTCCCAACGTGCTTCTGTCACTTCACTGTCTGTCTCTGGCCTTAAATGAAAAGCTGTAGGTCATTTGAATGAGTTTAAAATAAAAAGATGTTTTCTGTGGTGACACAAACCTGAGAGGTGTTAAAACAAGAGAAAACATTATTGTGAGCAGGTATTTGTTTTATTGTGACCTCATCACTATGACAAATGAGTGGGAATGGGAGGGAGACGCGTTTATTCCAAACCTGTTAAATGAGCCGTAAGAAAACTCATATTAAATAAACTCTGGAGTTTATCCAGTCAGATCTAATAACATGAGCAGAAGAACCAATGTGTAAGAATTAGACCTTGTTGTCAAATCCGAGTCCCACAGTTCATATAAAAAAACAAACCCTTCGACTCTCTCCCCCTCCCCCCGCCCGATGTTTCTGCTGGGTTGCCAGGTCCAATGTTGATCCTGGTTTAGTTTAGATTAAAATGAATTAATCTGCTCATTCAACATGTGAAAACAACATATTATGAATTCAGAATATAAATATATCTACATATAAATATCATGTCGGGAGGTTGACGGTTTGATTTCAGAAAGAATATTTTTTTAGTCCCACGAGTCACTCATTGTTTGACCTGTAAAACGTTTAGAACAGCCATGAAGATAAAAACACTGTAAACCTTTAACGCGGGTCATTTAACCAACTTACCGACTGTATTCTAACCCAGTTGTGTCCTTTTTATTATTATGTTGTGCTGAAATATTTTGCAAATTCCTGTTCAGTATTTATTTTCATTTCTATGACCTGAGGCTGCACAAGCTTTAATCCCTGATAGAATCCTGTCAGAAAGTGCTGTGGTGTCTGTTTCAGAACGTGCGCTTTGACACTGACAGTGTTTGTAATCTGTCTAACAAACATAATGCTTGTGTTAAACATGGACAGTCTGATATTCTTACTGAGAGTTTTAATTTGAGAAAACAAATCAAAATTAATTTTAATAAGTGTTTGTGTTCTTCAGTCGGCTCCACAGAAAATATTTCACTTAGTTATTGCAGCTTTATCACCATTATGTCCCTAAAGTCAAAGAATCAAACATGTTAAAAACAATCTTTGTTTGTTTGAGTAAGTATTAGTGTTGGAATAAAATATAAAAACATTCTGATCTTTTATAACAGAATTATCACGAGTCTGGCTCCACTAATAAATTCCAACTTCTTCCTGAGGGTCAACAATTTTACTTTGATATAATTCAATTAGAGTTTCAATTATCTGAATTACAGCCGTGCATGAGAGATTAAATGCCTTTAGAAAAGAAGACAGAAAATTCCGATTACTTATATCAAGGCACTTAAGATGCCTGAAGAAATGAATCAGATAGTGAAGTTATACATTCTTCACTTGAGGATTTATGACTGACGATCAATAATCTTATTTCAAATGTTAATAAAACCACAATAACCCTCTAACATGAAAGATTTCCTTTACAGTCATGAACTTGCTCTGAACTGAAGTTACCTTTGCTTCTGTGAAGAACCTTTGGCTGATTTTGGACCAGGATTGATGTTTTTTTCAGGGGCGGTTCTAGGATGTGACCTTTAGGGGGCTCAGCCCCCCAGTGAGCTGCTGACTCGGACTCTTTTCTGTAATCAGGTTGCCTTTTTAAATCTAGTTTTAAAGGAATGTTGTGTCCATTTTGAAATATGTTTATTTGTAAAGGTTATAATTAATTAAATCTGAGAGTAATTATGTTGACAGATCTCATGAGCTAATCTGAACTCTGCAAAGACCAAAGATTATCGTTACTTCAAGTGGCTGCAGTGTCAAACATTATGTAGCAGGTCATGCAAATATTAGTTTATAAACTGGATATATCTGGTTATTTACAGTATAAGTGGCACCATCAGCAGCAACATGGAGCCTTTCAGGGGGATCCGGATCAATTCCAAAACCTTCAAACATTCCAAATCTTTTAGAACAGATTAATAATTTCAAGCAACAGCTAAAGGTTTAGGATGAGAGAACAGTCAGTCAGAAACAGTCATGATGTGAAACTCTGTATTATAATGTAGATTTAATATGAAAATGTTGTTGCTTTGTGTTTAACTCTCTTTGAAATGTTTCAATCTTTCTATTTTCTTTGAAAAACATGAAAACATTCATAAATGTCTGTGAGCTTTTCTTTGTGTCTCCTTTATGATGCAGTGCAGGTACTTTCCACCAGACTGAACAAATAAACCTCTGTACTTCCATCACTTGTGTGACTTGGAGAAAAGTTAAATGCACAAGCTGAAATAAGAAAGCTGTTGTTATTACGCTGAATCTTTTTTCTTTAATTCACAGCAGTGTAAGAGCAAACTATGCGTAGCCAAAACTGGAGGAAGCACAAAACAAGCCGTGTGTGTGAGCCAGACACTTTCTGTGTTCCTCAACTACTGAACTGTAACAAGAGACAGACTTTACATTGATGGTAAAATGGAGGAACGAAGTGAAGGAAGCTAAATGAGCTTCTTGTAGCTGTAAGTGTTGCTGTAGATCATTTTATCCAATTTAAAGTTCTTACTTCAAAGATCTTTAAATGTTTTTAATATGGAAAACTCAAGTTTCGTTTGTAACATGTCAGACATATTAAAATGAACTTTAAAATGAAGTGCAGGGTTAAAAGAGAGCATTCTGTGGGTATCTTTAAGTTACTGAACGTAGCCATTTATTAAGTAAACAACTTAATCACAACACGGGCGCTGGAAGCTGGATGGAGGCTTTTAGAGTCTCAGCTGGCAGAGTTCACATCATTGCACACTAGGAATGCTTTTCCCTCCTTATTTTCTTGGTTCCACATGACTTCGTTTGATATACAATCCATTTGGATGTATGTGGAGAAATAATCAAAGACAAATTCCACTCCTACATGTGCCCAGAGATGAAGACTATGTGTTCCAGCTCGGAGAGGTCAGAGACCACAAACTGACCATTTCTACATGTTTTTACTCTCATTCCAGGACTGTGTCAAACATCCAACCTCAAGGATTTTAGTGGTGAAAAACTCTGACAGGAAGTTTCATTTCTACATTGATAAATCAACCGGGCTCCAGCGCCAATGAAAAGACTCTACATGTGTCATTCTGAATTTTTGGGTCTGGGCCACTTAGGGGCTTTTAGGACCTGCTCAGGTTCCTGCAGAGCTGGAGGGAGTTTTTGTTGGATGCTGACGTGAACACACACACACGCAAATGCACCCACACATGCATGCATGCAATCACACACACACACACACTTTTATCAATATCCTCACTAGTTCTGATTAGCATTGTCTCTAAGGAAACGCAGCTCTAATGTTGCATATGTGAAAGTGCAAGAAGGAAATCAGACAGAAAACCCTAAAGCCATGAAGAAGAGAACTGTTTGTGTGTTTATTGTGTGTACCTGCAGGCAGATGTTTGCACAAACTGTCTGTGTGTCTTTGATGTAGACACAACTGCAATTGTGTTCTCTGCTGTTACTGTGTGCTTCTCCACATTGTTAAAGTCACTTACTGGAAGGGGGGTAAGCGTGGGTGTGTTTCCAGGAACGACAGCCACGGCGGGGATGGCAGAAATGGCGAGTCTGTTGTCAGAGATAAGGTCCTGTTGAAATCACAACACAGGACAAGACATCTGAGGGCCGAGCCATGCTGAGGTAGACCCTGGGCTTTAATTTCTTTCATGTCTATCCTGCATGTACAAACTCACACTGACACAAATACACACAAGTGATCCTGTGAAGCTGCTCAGTGACCTGGAGCAACCATCTCCAACTCCGCCTCAGAGGATCAGAAGTATCAGGTAATAAACTGACGATTAGATTCTTTTTTAAACGGGTGGTCTAGAGTGAATGACAGAGAGACTGGAGTAAAAACATGTGTTTAAAAACACATCATAAAAAACATCGTACAGACAGAACCAAACAGAACCGGATCCCAAACACCGTACAGACAGAACCAGACAGATCCGGATCCCAAACATCGTACAGACAGAACCAAACAGATCCCAAACATCGTACAGACAGAACCAAACAGATCCGGATCCCAAACATCACTCAGACAGAACCAAACAGAACCGGATCCCAAACACCGTACAGGCAGAACCAAACAGATCCCAAACATCGTACAGACAGAACCAGACAGAACCGGATCCCAAACATCGTACAGACAGAACCAGACAGAACCGGATCCCAAACATCGTACAGACAGAACCAGACAGAACCGGATCACAAACATCGTACAGACAGAACCAAACAGATCCGGATCCCAAACATCGTACAGACAGAACCAAACAGATCCGGATCCCAAACATCACTCAGACAGAACCAAACAGATCAGGATCCCAAACATCACACAGACAGAACCAGACAGAACCGGATCCCAAACATCGTACAGACAGAACCAAACAGATCCGGATCCCAAACATCACACAGACAGAACCAAACAGATCCGGATCCCAAACATCATACAGACAGAACCAAACAGATCCGGATCCCAAACATTATACAGACAGAACCAAACAGATCCGGATCCCAAACATTATACAGACAGAACCAAACAGATCCGGATCCCAAACACCGTACAGACAGAACCAAACAGATCCGGATCCCAAACATCGTACAGGCAGAACCAAACAGATCCCAAACATCATACAGACAGAACCAAACAGATCCGGATCCCAAACATTATTCAGACAGAACCAAACAGATCCGGATTCCAAACACCGTACAGACAGAACCAAACAGATCCGGATCCCAAACATTATACAGACAGAACCAAACAGATCCGGATCCCAAACATTATACAGACAGAACCAAACAGATCCGGATCCCAAACATCATACAGACAGAACCAAACAGATCCGGATCCCAAACATTATACAGACAGAACCAAACAGATCCGGATCCCAAACATTATACAGACAGAACCAAACAGATCCGGATCCCAAACATCGTACAGACAGAACCAAACAGATCCGGATCCCAAACACCGTACAGACAGAACCAAACAGATCCGGATCCCAGCTCAGTCCAACATCTGCAACACTGGATCCAAGTCTTTAGACTGAATCCTAAACAAAACAGCATTCCATATTTATGTCAACGTGTCTTCTTCAGTCTCGAGTCTCACTTGTGAAGGAAAACAGTCTTTAAAAGCATCAGTTCTTTAACGCATCACTGTGTTCTGTAAAAATCCCTTTTAGAATAAAAACAGATGGATGTAAACAACAAAGAATGGAGGTCTGGGACCAACAACCCAGACTTGAAAATCCTCCTTAAAACATGTGTGTCAGAAGCATGTGCAACCAAATATGGAGTTGTTCCCCTTTGGCCACGAAACAAGTAGTTACCCATGGAGATACAAACTACATCACAGCTGATTTCATGTGGTATCTGGTGCCACAGCAGATTCTTTAAGTCCAAGAACTTGAAAGGTTGCATCAGGTAACAGAGTTGGACAACCAGGAGGACAAGACGTCCCTCAAAGCCGCGGTCTTCAGTCTGTTCTTGAAGACGTTTGTGCAGCACGTCTCATTATCCTCCTGAAGGAAGCCATTCTTTTCACTTCTTCACATTTGATCAGACTCTGAGTGTCAGCAGTTTGTGAGCAGTTTGCACTTTAATGTGATCAATCACTCCAGAGCTCCTGTCAGAGATACAAACTGAAGGTGAGGTCTGGAAACACCTGGTGGGAGGTGTCTACAAACAGCTTCAATAAGAATACACTGCTTAAAAACAAACCCATGCAGCTTGAGTGGTGTGATGAGCGCTCGCTGATCAAACTGTAAATACAAACGTGTTTTTGATATGAGTTGTTACATCATCTCAGATCTCTTCTTGTTTCTTCCTCTCAAACCGATGAGACTGAATCTTGCTGACTCTTTAAACATTTGGGTACATTGTCATTAAAACTTGAATGTTCCCTCTCCTCTTCTCATTTTGTGGGTGTTCAGTGGAGGCGCTCACATATGATCACTATCATTATTAGCTCACGCAAACTCTGGGCGCCATGTTTTAACTGTGATTCTTTCCTTCTGACGACAACCGCGTTCACTGCCGCTCGTGCTCTTGCCTGCCTGAGAGTGTCGGGTTTTTAGTAGATGATTTAAATGAGAATCGTTTCTGTGACAGTCTTTTGGATGATGAAGCTTGACAGGTCTTTGCTGTGGCTTTGAGACAGCAGGCAGTGGAATAGTGGGTGCTAGCATGGCAGTGGAGCGGTGGAAAAAAGGGGCGGTGGTGATAATGCAGAACGGATGCCCAGTCTGGTGTGGTGGGGACTAATTTTGCTCTCCAGGGCAACTGATGAGCCCCAGATGGACCGCCAGCTGCTTTGGGTTTGTGCATTCAGGGAGGTGGGCGTCTAGAGGGAAGGAGCGGCATGTTGTGAAGAGCATGTGTGCAGGTCAAAATGCTCCTTTTACATGAAAGTTTAGAAATCAGAGCTTTACTTTTTATTTGTTCTCTGTTCTTTATATTATTCCAGAAGTGGACTCTATTATTATCTAGAAGGACTCTCAAGGTGCTCTGGATCACTAGTCCTCTACAAGTGAAGTCAAAGTGTCCATCTGTCACTTTATTGTCACATGATCACCTCCCCTACCAGAGAAATAATTAAAAGGCCACCTGATATCCTGCCTGCATCCAGCTCTCAGGCTGATTATACACAGCAACACACACCAGACTAGATGCTGATAGACCGGCGTTGAGATGAGTCCCTCATGTGAATAAACACCTCGTATAAGAAGGAAGGCTGGATGATCCTCCTGCCAAACCTGACTTACATGAATATGAAACACAGCAACAGCAAACTCATCCTGCTCGTCTTTGAAGGGAGCTTTTTTTTCCTCTTAGGTCTCTGATTAGGAAGAGCATTCAGACTGAACCGCTTGTCAATCCATTGCTCATTAATTTGGATGATTGCCCCCCAGCCGGCCTGCAGTTTAGCTTATTAGACATCCTGTGTGTTTCCTTTTCCCTCCCAGCCTCATCAATTCCATCGAGACAATCGCCCCACAGAAAAACCTCTGTGTACAGTTCGGTGGATCATTATTTGCCATCCATATAACCACAGTCCACAGCTGCGTACACTGCGGATTTTCTGCCCCAACAAAAGAGACAACAAAAACAAATGGAGCTAAGAGAAAGCAAATGTGAGTATCGAAGCAAGGCGAGGGACGTGGCAGACATTCATGATGCACACTTTGGCTCCAAGCCCCCGTCCATGCCAGTTTCCCATCAACCACAGCATCCTGCATCCTAATCAAGACTTACAGAAGAAAGCGGAGACGAAGCCAGATGCAATGCACTGTTTCACTGCAAATACATGGAGAGTAAATCCAATAAAACTAACTGTCTCTTCAAAAGAGACACATGCAGCACTCAAACCTCAGCCCACACTTTAATTGTGTTTATTCAACACAAGTTAACCCACCTAACCAGAATCCTCCTTCAGCTGTCATGTGGACTACCTTTTTTCCAACACGATGAAAATTCTAGCTATTTGTGGATATCAATAACATCTGTCAGGGCATCTTGAGCAGAGAGGTTTAGATGTCTCGAGGCCATGCCAGTCACAGTTAAGCTTCTATGAATAAAGATTATCCCACACAGAGGAGCACTTCCACATATGTCTTTACACTTCAGCTCTAATTAAGATAGACTTTCAAATTAAAACATAACTCAGAAAAGTCAGGGAAGGTGGAACCACCAGGTGGCGCTCTCCATCACCTGTGATTAATGTGACAGCATAAAAAAAAAAACTGAAAAAATCCTGTAAGTATTCTGCTTTTAATCAATCTATGTATTAATCACTGCTTTGGAAGGCAACAATATTCAAGTTCCCAACCTTGTGGAAAAGCACATCTGGATGCATCTATCTCAGCTTAGATGTTGCAGCTTGTAATTTGCTCCAGATTCTGAACAACAGAAGTTCTCAGCCTTTCTGCTCCCAAACCATCAAAGATCCAGAAAAGTCACTGACAGCAGATGATGATAAAAGAGGATGTTCCTCATCTGGAAACCATCCCAGCACTGTCCCAGACCCACACCGATGGTTCCAAGCATCATTTGCCAAGCATCCATTACAACTGCTTGCCTTGCACTGTTTGAAATGAACAAATGCCAAAATTCCACTTTATTCTTCTGGTTGCAGTCAAACATCTGATGGGCTCCAGTGATAACACCAGAGAACATCAGTGTTCAGTGTGTTCGGACTCTTTTATGTCTAAAATCATGTAACGGTTCTGGACTTGGACTTTTTTTTTTTTTGGAACGTCTTTCGTCTCAGAAAACAGTGGTTTTTATTCTGCAACAAAAATTAGGCAAATCCTGCTTTTATCTCTGTTTCACTTTCACTTTAACACCCGGGTTTAGAAAATAAAAACAGTTTGGAGCTTTTAGCATAATGTAACACAAAGATCTGAGAATGTGTTCATATTTTCTTTTACATGACCAACAAATGTAAGTAGTCCTGGAGTTTAAATGCACGGCTGAAACATTCAAACTAACCTGACAAACTGTTTTATGTGACAATCCCAAAACAACTAGATGATACTAAAGTGTCTACAGGGAGAGGAATTATATAACAGATGTGTTCACTGTGCATCTACACTGAAACAGGAAACAAAGACATGGAGGAAGCAAACGGATGAAAGGTTCTGTGGCATGTGGTGACCAAAAGATCCTTTTCTTAATTTGGCAGATTGAAACAAACACACATGTAACAGAAACCATATTGAATTGTGTAAAGTAAAGGTCAAGATCTGCAGCATGCAGCCAGAAGAAAGCCCACCTTCAAGCTGCTTCCCAGCTTGTTATGCATCAATTTTTATTCAGCAAACATTCCCGTGTGGCAGCTGACCTTATCCCAGAACCCTGAAATATGGACGTCAGAGATCTTGATTGAAAGCAAGTTCATTTTATGAACTCTAATATGTTGAGTTAATTCCCAGTTAAATGTCAGGTGAAATGCAGGTTGTGGGTTTCTGTTGCATTTAAATTCCACCTGACCACTGATTTTAATACCCACCCTCGTTTCACACCAGTTGTTAGACTCATTTGTTGTAAAATGTCATTTGCTGCTTCAGCTCATTTACAGAACTGTATTAAGATTTACCATATACATCTAATTTAAATGTCAGACAATCACAAATATCAGCCAAAATGACCACATGACTTAGACTGAACATACAATTAGACAGAATATTACAAAGTAACCCCATCATTCAGAACACGAGTAACTTTTCTATCCTGTTACTTTGTATTGTTACATACAGATGTACTCAGATTTGTTGGTCCCGTTCTAGAACAAACTAAACAAAACATCTCAAAAAGCTCCAGTTTCATCTCATCAGTCTGAAGGATCTTCTACCAGAAGATCTGATGCTCATCAACCTGCATTCAGATTAACTCCAGTCTGGTTTCTAGAGTTTTTCTGTTGAACTTCCATCAGGGTTCATCATGTGACTGATGGAGGATCAGAAAGTGATGGATCTGGATCTTGGAGTTCATCTGGATGGTTCTGGATGGTTCCTCTGTTCCCTCCTCTCTCTCCATCTGATCCAGCTGAGGTTGTGTCTCCTCTAGTGTCCACGTCCTGGACGTCGTCCTGCTACAGTCACATCAACATGATACTGTTTAATAATGTGATCAGCTGATCACAGGAACATGAAGCTGCTTGGAGATGATGATGGAGATGTAACATCTTCTCAGACTGATCTGGTCTTTATCTGGTTCATGTTCAGGGTGGTGCACACAGTGATACTAAACTACACAACATCCTGTTAGTTCCTGTAAACAGACTGAACAGCTGATGAAAAGCTTGAAGACACCTGAGACCCTGATGAAGGTTCAACTCTTATTATTATAGGAGATTCAGGATCACGAGGAACCTGGAGGTCTGACCATCACATGCTTGTAACAGGCTTTTTCTCTGCTGGATGAAGCCCCTGGTCCTCTCACCAGGCTGTTGTTTCGAAGCACCTTTACACGCTCAGCACAGCTTTATTTAAATTCATTACTTTTAATTTCATTTTATTTTGGAACATCATCTTGCTGCTTGTGAATCAGAGGACAGTTTTCTTCAGGAGACCCTACCAGATGAGATTTATATACTGACAACATAAATTTTACTTGGACAATGAAACTTCTCTCTAATTATGCAGCAGTGACTGATGGTGGAGTCAGAGTGTTGTCCTGTGTCATTGATCCAACCATCAGTCTGTTTTCTCAAGATTTACAGTGATTATATCTCTCCATAAAACATGAGAAAAATCTGTTCATCCAACTGGACTCCTCAGCATGTAACTGTCATTCAGAGAGACTCGTGTTTTCTTTCTGTTGGCTGTCTTTGACTTGACATGTTGTATTTCAGAACAAGATTTTAGGTGGTTTTCTGTTCTGAAATATAAATTCACCTGATAGTGATGAAGTCTAAAATTAGATGCTTTAAAATTCTTGTGTTACAGATAATAAATTCTCTTTCTGACCTCTTTTTATGGCAGTTAATTATACAAGTATTAAATTGTGGCATACATATTAGGCAAAAATGATGGAATCTAGAAAAACGTTAACGTTTTACGTGTTTATGTTCATGAAAAGGTTGAAATCATCTCCGATTTTTATGCACGTGGTGTAAAATGCAGTTTCACCATCAGCAGGAGTTTATCTCAGATTCATCACAAATATACTTTAAAAGCACAGATGACATTAAATAAATTCACATACAGACTTCCTGGAAGTTAATGATGAGGCAAAAGGTTGATGGTTCTACTGAAGCATTTGTCAGCCGTCTGCCTGTCAGCAGCACAACAGACTGCAGGCTGAATGACAGAACAGATAAAAACAATCTACACTTTGCCTGAGAACTCAGCAGGAAGATGTTTGTACTATTTTTAAATAGACTGATTAATTTCATAAAGCTGGATAATTTCCTCCTTCCTGTCACAGAGAAAAAGCCTTCTCAGGGACATTGTGGTTTTTAGTCAAGTTCCTGGTGGTTAAGACGTTTCACTTTATTCTCAAAACATTCCAAGGTTGTTCATCATTGATCCAACATGTCTTGTCTTGTCTAAGATTGTTGATTCATACAGAAAAAAAACATTAAAACTGAATTCCAGCTTTGCAAACTATTTCCAGTGGAAAGTAGCTGAAGCCAGAAGAAATGGTCACATGACTCCAGGTGATTCCAGGTGATTCCAGGTGATTCCAGGTGATTCCAGGTGATTCCAGGAGACTGATTGTGTCTCTGGGAACCTGCTCTTTAAGACTTCATGAGAACCATTTTAACATATTTTGGAGCTGATGTTTTGTTCTAGCAACAATCTGACAACGTCCCTATCAATGCAGCACCTGCCATGACAGATGGGAAAAGCACCAGCTCCAACAACTCTGAAGGAAAATGTCATTCACATGCTGCATGGGCCCTGAACGCACCACAGTGACAACACTGCACATGTGCAAAGAGCTCAAACTTGCTGACTCAGCATTGGTGTCTCTGACTAAGCATAAAGGACTCATGATGGAAGCAAATAGTTTTCCTGTTGCTAAATGCAGCCCTCACTGCAGGGGGGAATATTTGTGCTCAAATAGGCAGGATTTGTTACTTGTTGGTTTCAGATGTCACAAATGGTTCTGGGAAGTAAATGTAATCAACATCCCTGACAGAATGCAGATGGATTCTCTGATTAATGTTGTTGGGACATTCATTGTCAGCTGTGAAATTCCAGAGTTTGTAAATGTGAATAGCCTTGATGCTTTATGCAGATAGATTAAATGATATACAGTATATTGACCTAAACTGGATCTTTTTCTTTATGTTGTATATCCATGTGTCAGGTTTTATTGATGACTCTGTGAAAGTGCAGATTTTTTTCAGTACTTGCAGGATGTGAGTGTGTGCAGTTCTCCCTTTTATGCCACTGTACTGAAAAAAAGCTATTTTTTGAGTTCAGCAGTTACTGAAATGATTTGATTTCAGGGCCATGAATTATTTGCATTTCAACCATGCCTGAACGCAGACCTCTATATGTTCACTGATGTGGGAAAAGTTCTGCTCCAAACAGAGAATATTGAGACTAAAGACTGTTCAAACAGTAAGATACAGGAGCAAGTTCTCTCACCTTTCACCTGTTCTGGTCGGCTGAATGACAGTGTGACAAAACCACCTTCTGAGTGATGCAGAAATCAGGACTGTGATGAGTGTTTGTTTGACGAGAAGAAGAAGACAAAGGTACTGTAGAAAGAGCAGGAGCTAAAATATAACCTGTAAAAATAAAACATTACTTGTCCTACATCAGTTCTTTCCTGCAGCAGTGAGGTGGGTGAGAGAATACGACTGTCTCCGGGTCTTCATTCAGACAAGCAGTTGGACTGGATCCTATCTTGTATATAGTGGAGAAATGCACCGATAAGCCTTTCTAGTAATACTTCAGCTGATTAAAAAGCTTTTTAACAAGATCATCCTGGGTGGCACTAACTGTCTCTGACAGGACATTATTGCCTAAGTGAAGTGCCTCTGATCCGACTTTAATAAATGTTAGCTTGTCATGGGCACTAAAGCTGATAAAGATTAGAATCCCACACTATATTACAAAATGCCAGGCAGCATAACAACCTTGACTTACATGTGCTCTCTGAGCATCGTCTTCTCATCCAGGGTGTCTGCAGAGTCTCTGAAAGTCGCATCACTCAACAGAGTCCAACATGCAAAAGACAAGATTCAGATTCAAATAAATAAATCTGTTATTTTAATCTAACAAGTTACACTTCCTGTTCCAATGGCTGTTACTCTGACTGTCACATAAATATAAACATGTGACGATCTGAAAGATTCAAACCTGATAACATGTTTGATGTTTGAAATAAATTATGGTGGAGGTCATTCATATTGTTGCCTTGTAATAACTGGTTGCCTTTCTGCATGGAGTGTGCATGTTTATCACAGAGACTCCAGTTTCCTCCAACAGTCCAAAAACATGCATGTGAGGTTACCTGGTGACTCTAAAGTGGCCCTCGCGTGGCCCTCGTGTGGCCCTTGCATCGTCTGCAGCTGGTCGCCTGCTGACTGCGTGTTCTGGCCTTCTTTCATTGGCTTCCAGTTATTTACAGGATCCAGTTTAAAATATGACTTTTTGATTTTAAATTCTTGTGGTCTTGCTCCATCTTATATCTCTGAACTGCTGACAATTTATTCTCCTGTCAGAAGGTGAAGGTCCAGCTCAGAACTCCTTCTAGTGGTCCCAAGAACCCGTCTAAAGACCCGTGGTGACAGAGTGTTCTGGGTGGTCGACCCAAGGCCGTGGAACCGTCCACCACCTCACTTAAGAACCTCTCAGAGTTTAGAGCACTTCAAGTCCCAACTCAAGACCTACGTATCTTTTTGATTTTGCTGACTGAGAACCCAATCTGGTTAGAGCTGGTTTTTATTAATTACATGGTTTTTATCTGTGTTTTTATTTTCTGTGTTGTTTTATTTGTATTTTCAGTATTTTTATTCATGTTATAATAACTGTGTAATGTTGTTCAGGACTTTGTAGCAGCCTTTACCGCTAAATGTGCTATACAAATACATTTGACCTTGACCTTGAGTGTATGTGTTTGGCCCTGTGATGGACTGGTGATCTGTCCAAGAGGAACATCATCTCATGACCTATGACCCCTGGAGACCGGTGTCCTGTCACCCTGAACAGTTACAGGTGGGTGATGAATGTCGTGCTTCTCCTTTCATGTCGAGGACATCCACCTTATTTACATCATATATTTATTACCACAACATGAAAAATGTAAAAACATCCATGAAGTGTTTTTACCAAATGACCACCATCTGTCGTCCCTTTGTATTAACCTTTTACTCCTCTTCATTCATAATTACACACACATCTGTGGAGCCTCGAGTGTTTGCTAAAATCATTGAAACAGCAGCTGGTTGGTACGTTTCCTGAATCAGCTGTTTTAAAGCAGAAATTTGTGTCTGCCAAACTCCATCACATATAATGTGTGAGATTCTTCTACAGAATAATCTGGATTTATGAGCAACATTCTCTTATTATACAGATTTCTAGAATCCGTGTTGGAAACCTGTAATTTGTCTTTTGTTAGTAATTATTAAACATCTCCACGAGTTTTAAAGAACGATGTGGGCAGATAAGAAAAACAAAGATTTAAATTGTTTTTTAAAGAGTTTTGTAATTTGTTTCCACTGTTTATAATCATGTAGATAAACTGGGGTTCCGGTTTGGAAGCTGTAAATACATTTTATTAAACAATGTAGACGTTGTAGGTACGTCAGGATAAATGGATTCTTCTTAACTTTTATACCTCAATCTGATCATTTTCTTCTGCAGTTATAGTTGATCTGAAAACAATTATTTCTATCCACTGTGGGAGAAGAAGAATATCTGCTACACACTCAGACACAGGACATAAAACTTCCCCGTGTTTGTGTCTTTTTAACATATTTTGTTCTGCTCCAGGATGAAGATAATAACTGTCGACAGCAGAACTTGTTTCTGATCAGTGGTGTAAAACACTCGGATGTAAATCTGAACTTTGTTATTCAGTCTCACAAACCAATAAACTGTCCTGGAATTCATGAGCAACTTCCTCCATCTCTGCTGTTCTTCATATGTAATTAATCATTTGACATCAATTTAAAATCCCACATTCAGGTGTTTGTTTAGATTGAAGTCATGATTTGATCCACATTCAGATAAACACAAGCCAGAGAAGCATATTGTTGAGGATAAACTCAGCAGGGAGCTCTTTAAATTAGCAGTCACGCTCATGGCTTCTGTTTTTTTAAAACCCTCCTGATGTTTTTTTCTTTATACATTCTAGCAAAGAGCATCGCAATATTTCAGCTGTAAATAAAGGGCTCCAGCTGCCTCGGCCTTTTTTCAGACTCGGGTCAGAATTGTCTGAGAAACTTGGCGCCCGTATTCTTCACCTGCACTACAAAGCCTCAGCAGCTCTCACAACAAAAAGCTTACTCTTCTCATCTCCTTTAGAAAAGTGAGACAGCAGTAATGAATTCACTGGGAGGGATGAGATTTTCTGTATAAACAAAGGAGTGGTGGTGATGCTTCCAGGCAGCGCGGTGCTTCTTGTTACCTTTAGTTTGTTCAGTGTATGAGAGCTTTATTAAGACTGGCTGGAATTCTTTATTTACTGTAAAACAGATCTAAATCTCTCTTTTCGTGCATGGTGTTGCCATGGTGCTTTTAGTTCCACTGAAATTAGTTTGTGTATTTTTCTCAGTAATTATCTTTGTGACACATGGTCTAACAGCAATAAGTGTGAGTTCCCTGCAGGTAAAAGTCTGAGGACTGGATGGGAGCACAGCAGGTGAGCGCACCAGTAAACAACAGCAGTGAAATCATCTGCTGAAGGTAAATCTTCAGGATGAGCATGTATCTTCACATCTAGTGTCCTGTTTTCATATCTGTACTGAAGTTATTCTTGTTTCTTCTTTACAGATGATAAAATCATGATGTAAGGAACCATTTAAACATCTAACACATGAGTGTAAACGTTTAGATAAAACATGTTTCTTCTCTCTTTGCTGAGTCAAACACTGGATCCATATTTTAACACGTTGGTCCGCTACATGCCGACTGAGTGGTGTTGTGAACTAATCTGTCCTGCTTCTTTGGAAAATGATGCATAACATAACTCATGGTGATGGTGTTCTGGCTCCATGGGACTGACTAATGGTTTTTGCCTTGAGTGCTGAATCAAGGGAAACAAACAGGGTGCAACTGAACTGAAGTTGGGTCTTTGCCAACCACGACGAAGCTTCTCATCTTGCACCGAGTCCCAAAGCAGCCTGTCATTCATTTGTTATCATTGTGGTAAAATGAAACTAATATTATCAACTAAAGGCACACATGCATGGTTTAATATAATTAAACCCACCACATTTTATTGCTCTTTGTGTAGAAAGTTTTTTTTTTCTTTTCAGCTGCAAATAAGACACAAAAGTGTTGAGGGATGTGCAGCAGATGTGAACTGAGACTTCATTTCCAATGTCAAGTCATGTTCATCTAAAAGATATGCAATCATCCACTCTACTATCTGCACCCCATTATGATAATTGTATTTGTGGCAGTTCCCTCTCTAATAACTTGGCACAGGTGCAGGAGTGATTATGTTGCTGCAGATTGAGACAGATATGATCCTGCTCAGCAACAAGACTCAACCTCAGAGTGAGTCATGTCTGCACGAGTCTTACACATTATATCACCAAACACAGACCCTCTATCTCTACTTCTATTAAAATGTCATTTATTAGCAAATGTAAGTTCATGTGGAATCTATGATGAACATGAACTTCTGAAGAGACGTTGCACCAGGAAACGGATCTGATCAAATTTACTCTTTAATTCAAACTAACAAACAGTTTGAATAAGTTTTGCTGAAAAAATAAACTGTAAAAAAAAAATATATATATATTATTTATAAAATTAAAAGAGGTTTTTAATTACACTGTTATTTTATATATTTAGTTTTTATTTAAATGGAAATCTTTTGAGGCATAATATTTCTGATTCTATGTGTTTGGTTTACAGAATGACCCTGACGTCTCGGTGAGGCTGCTGAATAAACCCACTTCATAAATTCAGCTGCCAGCATGTTTGTTATTTTGTGATTCCTTTGTTACACATTATAATCTGGTTTTGCTGATTTCTCACGTCGCCTCTGGGATGTTGTAGATTATAACATGATTAGTGTGGTTATAGAAAACATTATGGTTTCAATAGATCTGCTGGTCTGTTGGAGGGTGAAGAGACTTTAACTTCAGACCAGAGAGGGCAGCAAAGCTCTGCTCCAGACCCAGATGTCAGAGGGACTATCTGGAGGTTCAGACCCTGGTGTCCACCCTGTTAGTCCTTAGAAAATAAATGACTTGTCCAAACACGAGCATTCAGACCAGCCGTCCATCTGTTTGTCCGCAGCACGGAGACTTAAAGGGGTGCAGTGACGTGATGGAGGCGCTTCATTAGAGTCTGCAAACTCCCCAAAACATTCTGCATCAATCATGATGTTAAAATTTACCACACACACATGTTTGTTTTGGTATCCTTATGGGGACCGTCCATTGACTTCCATTGATTTTAGTAACTAGATTTATACCTAACCCAAACCCTTTTACTAACCTTAACCATTACTGATCTATAACTAACCCTAAGACTAACTAAAACTCTATTCACACCATACCTATAAACCTAACCCCTAACCCTAAAAAGGGGAGTCCCCCTCATGGGGACCAGGCTTCGGTCCCCACAAGAACCCTCGGACCCCAGAAAGATAGTAAAAGTCAGGAAACGGGTCCCCAGGAGGTCAGAAATACAAACCCACACACACACACACACACACACATGTATCGTCCTGTCCAGTGTCTCAGATGGACACCAGCATGTGAACATGTAGATGGATGTAGAAGTGGAAACTTTAACATTGTTGGGAATCTCAGAAGTAAATGTTTTCCCTCTTCCCACAGCAGCTCTGATCCAGGCTCAGCACAGACTCCGCCCCCTCTAATACTGACGCCAAGACTTTTCACCCACAACCTCGATGATGACGGACAGTATGTGGTAACTTCTGCTCCTGCATTGCAGCTGAGCCTCCCACATAGCAACACATCTCATAGGATTTAGAAACTGAACTAATAGTGAATGACAGGTTTGAAAGTGGATGTAATCTGTAGCTCCACCCTCTTTTGGCTTGCGGACCAATCAGGAGTGGCCTTACAGAACTGGCCCTACATGGATTTACAGCCTGACAGTTACACTGACCCTACACATCCCGCTTTCTGTTTCTCAATGATTGTGTGCCAAATGTGAATCAGGCCTGCATAATAAATCACAATAAACTGGGAGTATTACAGTTACTGATAACAATAACAAGAAAGGCATAAAAAAAGGGAAAGATTAAAGTTTTTCAAGCTAAGAGAGCACAGCTTGTCCATCTTATGCAGCCGAATTGTCATGGAGATTTAAATCTTACCACATATGGTGGTTATATAAAGGTTTGAGGGCTTTTTGTTTTCTCTGCTGCTGTTCTTTAACATCTATTGTGTGTTCTAGAGCTCTCTGTGTGAGAATTTAAATAATACTGGCCCTTTAGACTCAGAGAGATTTAACTTGTTTTTCAGCACCAGCTTGCTGGTTGTTCTGACCTTCAGCCGCCGTATAAGTGAAATATGTTCATTATAGCAGAAGCCCATCTTATTACATGTCTGAGCTTCATTGTGTTTTAGTTTGAGGCTGCTGTACATCAGAATGAAACTTTGAATAACCCCCTGCTTCTAAAGAACACAGGAGCTAGACAGGTCCAGAATAATCCCTGTCTTCAAAACATTCATAAGTACGTTTTACTCCCAGTCTGCCTCGGCTCACTGTCATGGCAGGATTACTCACAGAACAAGAAACCACAGAGCCCAAATAGAGGCATGGCTCAGTGGGCAGTCTGTGCACACACAGAGTTTTCTCTGGTGAAAAGCTGCTACTTTTTGGACCTGTTGTGCAGGAGATGGGAGGCCCTGCTTCTGGAGAACTACTCCACCCATGAATAAAGGCCACAGAAGGCCAGTTCACAGCGTGACAGGGCAAACGGGGAGCAGAGTCTCCACAGGTAGGGGTACTGGAGAGGAGGAAGGCCACAGCAGCAGCTTCAGGTTATCTTCAGGTCATCTTACACAAAAACATAATGAGACCTAATGCAGAGATTAAACCTCACCGTTAGATCCTTTAAAAGGTTTGAAAGCTTGTTTTCACTCTGTTCCCTAAGAATCTGGGTTCATGTCTTGTTGTTACTGGATATGTACCATTAATTTGGTTTTTGTATCAGTATCAGTCCAGATTTGTTACTGCAGCCTCAGTTACACCCAGAGCATCAGTAATCCTCATCATCAACTCCTTTAAACAGCCTGAATTACAGATTACCTGAAATCAATTAATCCAAACTTTGAACAAAGAGAATATCAGGATTCAAATAAAATCATTCTCTTGCTTAATAAATGACCCATAATTCACTCTAATAGCTTAAGTTTAAAGGTTTATATTGTTTAAACATCCAAAACTGCTCTAATTAATTTATCATAAGTTTCTTGGTTCTAGATTAATTTTTAATAATAATTTTATATGCTAATTTTCCTCAAATATAATTGTGTTGACCGTATAAATTTTAGAATGTATTAATAAATGTTTTATTATAGGAAATAGATCAGTTCTTGACCACTCCTGATATTTGGTTCCTGGATGAAAGAAGATGTCCCTCCGTTAGTTTTTGTTTGATGTTTATAAAATGGCCTTTTTATAAATTACTATTACTTGAGTAATCTTTGCTGCTCATCAGTTCTATCTTCATTATCCGTTGAATCTACAGTGGGATCTTTCACACTCTCTTCTTGTTCTTTTTGACCTGATTTGGCCTTTTGTACAAACTTCTGACAACGATTAGTGATCATTGAATCCAGTCTGCTAACCAGAACATCCATCTCAGCCATACTATTAGTGGATTAGTTAAAGTTGGATTATTTTGTCCATTTGAGGTGGATTTATTTCCTGCTGACTGATTAAAGGTGGTTTGTATTTATGTAAATTAATAACATGTGGCGGTTCTAGGCCTCTTATATTCCCCGAGAGAACAACTTTAACTATAGAGTGGAGACCTGACTGAATGTTGGTATCTACACATCGTGGCCTCTCTGAAGGGGTTTTTCTTCTCCAGCTTCAGATCTCTTTGCCTTTGATTAAGATATTACAGTAGGAAGAAATCCTGCAGAAAAGGTCTGGTAAAGGTCAAGCGCCTGGTAGGGACTGGAAAGAAAAGAAGAATTTTCATTCATGATTGATGACAATCCTCCCACAAAGCATCGTGGCTCGGTGTGCAAAGCAGGCACAGAGAGGTCACAGATACATGAGGATGAGCGTGCACAAGTGTTCCTAATCCCTGGACACTCTCAAACACACATTTACAGGTGAGAAACACACACGGAGAAGTTTTACAGCATAAGACCTTGATCTGTCAGTGATAAATGAGCTTAATGAAGACGAGAGGCTGGAAAAAGATGATTTATATGCTTGAAACCACAGAGACGATTAGAGTTGGTGGAGTTTAGGTCAAAGAATTGTTGAAGTTCAGTTAAATAATGTCTTTTGTTTAAAGTCAGTACTTATTAAAATCAGATTCTAGAGCAGCTCAATTATAACAATATCACAGTTTTTATGTTGTAGTAATGAGCTACTTTTATTTCTATAGCATCAGTTGGTTGGTTCATTACTTATGGTTTCTATTTGACATTTGTTACAGAAAAGAAGTTTTTGTTTAGAAAAACTCAACTCGATCATATCTCAAACATGTTCAAATAAACATTCAGTTTGTGTAAAAGATAAAGTGAGTTCAAAGCTGCAGGTTTTTGATGAAAAACAGAACAAAAATCAAACTGAAGAATCCAAAATGATCTTTGTCTCATATTGGATTTATAATCACAGCTTTGAGGCGTTAACATGATGGTTAAAGTATCGACATCATAACAAGCCTCCAATTTCAAGCTGGCCATGAAAGATACTGTGACGAATGATTTGAGATAAACTGATGCAGAATAAATCTCAACAGTGACAAACAGCTTGACACCTGCAGAGGATTGTTTGCTTTGAGAATAAATGATTAAAGTAACCCACTAGTAGCTGGAACAAACCGGTGGTGTCAATCTCCCATCCGTCTGATCGTGCCAATTCTTCCACTGGCCTGTGTGATTATTCCAACGGGATAATCAGATCGGTCGTAAAAGGCTCCACATGTGCACTTCACCTGTCTGGCCTGGATTTGCAGGGAATGTTAACAAGCTTTACTGTGCATAAATATTCATGAGTGTGTGTGTGTGTGTGGGTATGAGCGATGCGCCTGTCACTTGACCTGAAACATTAGCTTGAACATTGATAAACCTGGGATGTAAGGAGCTTTAAACAGCTGTGATGTACAATGTGACGGTGTTTCCATTGACTCTGTGTGTTGAACAAAGGAAACTCATGTCTGCAAGGTGCATCTCAGTTACAGCTGGATTATAAACCCTTATCTGTCTGCTTCAGATAACCATGTGTTGGTGTGTTTCAGTGTGGGTGTAGAAATAAGATTCACTTAAATTAGTTTGATTTTTCTTCTGTAAACATGTTGGTTCCTTATTACGTGTTCTGATGTGAAGAAAAAAACAAGAGAAGAAACTGGAACAATTACAGAGACGTTCTTCTTTTAAACACCCCAAACCCAAAGCTGTTGGGGTCCTTCTATATAAAACAAAAACAAACAAACAAACAAAAACCCAACAACTCAAGAAGCTCCAGATCTGAATCACTTCCAGGAGAAGTAAAGTGTTGATGCAATGAGCTGGATGGAGACCAACACATACAGGTTTGAACATCAGATCAAACCAACCTGAGCAGGATTTTACCCTCCATGGAGAAAAGGTATCTCTTCAGAATAAGAGCAAATGATGTAGAATTATCTGTTAAATGTTACAGCTGTTCTTCCATCTGTTTGGATCCTGATTGCTTCGCCTGTTCCTGACATGTAGAAAACCTTTTAAAAGTAGAAGCTGGTCATGTTCAGCCCCAGAGTTACAGACTGAAAGCATTCCTGTCTGTCACTACAGCACCAGATGATTTACACCGAGTAATTACACTTCCTTCCTTAACACAATAATCACCTATCTGCCCCGATGACCCTAACAGTCTCACACACTTACACACGAAACTCAAACCTGCTGATGACTTTAGCAGTGTACAACCCATCAGCCGTTCTGCAACAATGACCCACGGCAACAGGAAAATGTATTAGCTGCTTATTTTGGAGCGTTTAAGACTCTGACTGGATTGTGATTGACAGCTAATGGGTTGGGACATCGTGCTACTTCCTGGTGAGGAATGAACTCCCATGAGGTTTAGTGTTGTTATCTGGTTGGGCTGAAAGCAAAGACAGGAAGTGACTTCACCTCCAGAATGGGTTTGATAACATACTTACATGAACAGCAGCCTGTTGAACATCAGCCCTGGATGNTCCCTGCTCAGGCACTGAAAATAGAAACATGTTGTAATTTCTGTTTTAAGAACCAAAAAGAAGGTTTCCTGATGCTTTTAAAGAAAACACAGAAATTCATTTTACAATAAAAAACATCTGAAATGCTCCTGAACTGGAGCTGCTTGTTTGATGCTTGTCCTCTTAAACAAAAACCTTTTTAGAATGACAAGAAGAAATTCATCATAATAAACAAATGTGACTTTTAAAGATCACATCTAACTGAATATCTAACTTGCTCTCAGGTAAAGTCTTCATATTCCTCTCAGGATGAAGAGTCAGTCATGCTATAAATTCTATTCAATCATTTTAAAAATGATTTTAATGGATAATTGTTTATGTTTAGTTGCCCTTTGAGTTTCTACATGATTCTACATCTGGTTTAGTTCATCTGTGTATCAGTGCATCATGTTTGTTCTGACATCAGAGTATGTTCCAAAGGAAAAGCAGCTATTTCCTAAAAATATTCTCACCCTTAAATTCTTTTTTTTTAGACAATTTCTATTATGAAAACTATTAAAACAAAAATGAAATTTATTTAGGATTTTTGTAAAAAGAGTTGATCACAAACAGTAACGTCACATGATTCACATTAAAAGAATTAAACAAGCAAAAAAACAAACGCTCAGAACTTCAACCCAAAATACTTGAACAGAGATCACGGTTCATGTAAAACACTTTCTGTAAAGCATTTGGTGAAAGTTAAACTCCTACAATATGAGTGACTCTGAAGTAACAAGAGTAAATTAAATGTTTAGATTTTAAACTGATTGGATGTTGAAGACTCAGTCAAACTCAAACTGTCCAATCAGAGCACAGGAGGTCAGCCGCCTTTGTCTGAGCTGCATATCCTGAAACTTGTGGAAAAAAAATCATCTGAAGAACTTATTCAGAATAAAATAACAGAATTATTTCTACATGGAACATGAAATGTTTTCCTGCTGCTGAGCCAACTTGAGTCCCTTCACAATCACTACACAGGAGTTTAAATAAAACCTGTTTAATAAAAATGAAACAATTTATCTTGAAAATAACTTTAAAGATTCATGACTTCAGTAGTAAAACTAGATTTGGGTCAAAAGTCACAGTAAAGGTCAAGACATTGAAAACAATTGGTAAACGTATTTTCATGGAAGCTGTTGACAGAAAAAAAAACAAAAACAATATCAGCTTTATTAAATTTTGATTCGATTTGTAAAGGATGAGGCAATAAGAGCTAAAAGGGCAAATGCACAATAACTGTAAACGTTTTCATTAAACATTTACTGCTCAACCTTTAGTCTTATATAAAGAGTTTAATACAGGTGCACCACAAAATCACAAGCTCTTCTCATGAGGTTTTTATTTTTATTTACATTTGAAAGTGGATGAATGAATGAATGAATGAATGAATGAATGAATGAATGAATGAATGAATGAATGAGATTATTTTATGAATTGATTTCTGCTCACTGTAAAACACAATTCAAACAATCTCAAAGCAAAATTGTTTAATTTTAACTGTAAATCTTAAATGTATATTAAACAACCAGATAGTTCTGATCTAAAACTTTATCAGAAGGAGAGAGAGAGAAAAGCATGAGATCATCTAATTTGCATTTCTAAAATGAATATCTGTGCAGAGGTAAATATTTAAACAAGTGTAACATGTTAACGAACTTCTTTAGATGCAGGAAACAGGAAGATGTCAGCTGAAATAACAAAGGGAATCTAAAGCTTTTTAAAGATGTTTATTCAGCTCAGAGTTTGGAAAAACCCGTCAGCTGACTTTAAAATCTGCAGTAAGAACAAAGAGAACATGAAGGTTGAATAAAGGAGAAACATCCAGGCAGACGTCCAAGTGCCACCACAGAAACCCGAGAGCGATGGGAGGAACCAGAGAAGAAAGGACATAAATAAATAGACACAAGTCAGTGTTGTGATAAAATCAATACATTTATTATTGGATTTCTGAACTTTCATCTTACAGAAGCTTTGAAATAATTGACTAGCTTGTAGTTGTGGAAAGATGGCTGGAAATAACTTCAGTGTCATGTGTCACTTTTTCATCTCCAAGATGAAATGCAATGTCAAAATATTTCCCACAAAACAACTAAAGTGTGATGTGCAGAGTAAAACAGCAAAGGGGTTTTCCTGCATGAACTGTCAGATGTTTTTGGAAGAGACAGATATGATAAAAAGGAAAGCTTTTCAGTCAGAACAACGGGTCGGTATTGTTCAACTGGGTCCAGGACTCGCTCATCTCAGTAAATGACTCTGTGGCTGAGTGGCAGGAGTGCAGTTATAATCTGTCTCTGTGCAGCAGGAGTCATGCTCCACCACTCCAACCTTTGCCTCCATCTCAGGAGTGACTGAGATCTCCATGACGACCAGAATCTGAATATCCAGATTTATATTGGAAGTGACACATTAATACACTGTTTCCTCCAGAGGGACCGAATCCCACATCACTTTATTTATTTTATTTGTTTGCAGCCACCTTCCCCCACTCGAATACACAGTCTCTAATATATTAAAACAGAAAAGGAAATATAATATTACAGCTTCTTTAACTTTCCCTGTGTTATTATTATTATTATTATTATTATTATTATTATTATTATTAGTAGTAGTAGTAGTAGTAGTAGTAGTAGTAGTAGTAGTAGTAGTAGTAATAGTATTACATTTGTAAAAACTTAACTATCCAAAGAACCAGCAGGTTTTGTGGAATCATCCGTTTAGCAGGAGCCTGATAACTGAAAGTTCTGCCTCCTGTTCTACTTTAGAGACTAAGAACCAGAAGCAGACCTGCAGCCTGAAGTGAAGTGTTCTGTTAGGAACAATAAGATCTTTAAAGAGACCATTTCATACAAATTTCATGACTTTGTGGTTATTTCTTAAGTATTAACTAGTAATATGAAACATTTGATATCCAAAAAACGTCAGGAAACACTGATTAACAGACCTTTCAATCTGTCTGCGTGAAGATTCGTCTGGTTCCGTCAGGCTTTGGGCTGCAACTCATTAATATTCATTATTTGGATTGGATAACAAACTAGCCTATGAGAGCAAGGTATACTGTTTCCTGCCCTGCTGCACATGGTAACATCAGACGTCGTGTCTTCCTGTTTGCTACGTCTTATGCTAACAGCTTTTAGCCAGCAGCATGCTAGGCGTGGTTTCAACTGCAGGAGCTGATGAATACTAACAAACAAAGGAGTTGTGATGAAACAGATACAGACCGTTAGAACTCAGGAGAACTCGGGTTTTATCACCACCTGCGTAGTTTGAGAGATTAAAACTAAAAGAGAAGTTGTTGACCAGTTTTCACCCACTATGAAGGTAAGAACACCTGTGGAGCTAAAATATTCAACAAGAAACCTCAGAAACACTGTTTTTAATGGAAGGGACTCGTTAATATAAGATGGATCCTGGTTGTTTAGATCTTTATATGTAAGAAGTAACATTTTAAACTGGATTCTGGATTTTCCAGAGAACCAATGACGTGGTGCTAAAACTGGAGCAATGTGACTCTCCTTCTAACTCTCATCAGAACTCTGGCAGCAGCATTTTGGATCAGCTGGAGGCCTTTAACAGAAATGTTTGTTGATGAGATTCTATCAATATTTTTCCCTCCCAGATAGCTGAAGTGTTGAAGGTGTAGTGCAATCTAGAATCTAAATGCAGACCTTGTATCTGTATCTCTGTTTGGTCAGTTTGGCTGCTGACACTGGCATTAAAGCAGGAGCCTGAGGTGTGATAGAAATTATTCAAATTGATGAATTAATAGCAGAGTTTGACAGGTGGATTTGGTGTCCGAGACCCTGCAGGTCTCTCAGTTTATATTCTCAGCCAATTAGCATCAATCAGTTCCAGACTTTGACACTCTGTAGATGCAGGTACCTCTGCCCACTCACTGGGTTTTTTTCAGACACCTTCTATATTTACACAAGATGTCCTTTAGCACTGGTGCTGTGGCACAAGGTGGAAGCTAACTGAAATGAACAACAGAACCAGTTCTATTAAAGTCATGAAGGTGAATGTAAAGAGCAGACTAGACAAACTTCTATCAGAAAGAGAGGAAGAAAACAGGAAGTTGAAATCAGAAGTATAAACAGCATAAACATGAACATGATTTAGTTAAAAAGTTCGTTTAAATGTTATTAATATTACAACACAATAAAACATATTCATCATGTCTTTCCTTTGACCCAGTTAGATAAAAATTAAGAGGGCTAATGATCTTAAACCGGCATGATGAACTCTTGTTTTAATCAGTGATACCGACGGGTTTAACTTTAAAACAGATGCATCAACTCTATCTGCCCACATTTATCCAGAGCAGGAAACCTCTGCAGGTCCTGAACAAACCGAAACCAGTTTCAGTTGAAACTGTTTGATGTAAAAACTGGTTTTAAATAAAGCGTGAACTTTGCAGACGAGTTCTAAGGCCCAGTTCAACTAACGCCGGGCTCACACTGCATCCGGATCCGGTCCGGTGCGGACCCCGCAGGTATTCCGTTAGATTAAAATCCCTTTAGAAGGCTCACACTAGCTCCGTGCGGTGCGGGTCCGGTTACGGAGGCTGTACGGCACTACGGAAAGAATCCGCAAGGATCAATTTTTTCCGGACGCCGGAGTAACTCCGCGTCAAGTTTGATGAAATCTGACGAACTATACAGGAAGTGTGGCTTGAATATCCGGTGTTTTTTCAAAATAAACGAGTGTACAAACAATTGTAACTTGACTCTTCTTTTTAGACAGCACACGCGCTAATAGGAAATGTAAACATTACATCACACCCGGTGACACAGGGTCCCGAAAGCCTGCAGCACAACACATTTTCACACATTTGCTAAATAATGGACGTGTTCTCGTGTGAAGTCCCGACAAAACGATAACCCACGTGAACTTCTGTTCTCGCGGGTGACGTTTTACGCACCCAGCACCGGAGCTGACCGCACTCCCTATCCGGAGCAGATGTGAGTGGTAGCTTGCGGAAAAACCGCACCGAAGCCGGACCGAAGCCGTTCCGTAGGCAGTGTGAGCCCGGCGTCAACTAACACATCAAACACCAGCAGCTAATACGACACTTTGTTTAACCAACTGAGGTGTGAAAGCTCTCACATCTGGAGCTTTTCTTCCTCTGCTAGAGATGTGCTTCAAATTTAGAAACACATCTGACTTTGAAGTATCATCTTTATGTGTCACAAAATCTCCACAGCATTTGAAAGAATCTTTATAGAATCTTTGATGTTAACAGAGAAGTTTATTTTCCTCTGGAGATGCGTTAGTGTCAAAAAGACTGCAGCAATATTCTGATTGACTCACTGACACTTTGCTGATCAAGGTTCTGATCCAGTATGAATATTCAACCTCTTGACTTCCAGGATTCAGGTGGGACTCTTTCATTCCAGATTTCAGTTTTGAAGGTTCTGACCCAGAACTGCTTCCCTGATTATTGTGTTAGAGAAAGAATAAAAGATATTTATGAGTTTATATTTAGAACATGTGCAGCAGGAGGATAATGTTACTTTGGAAAACTGTTTATTTAACCTCACTTATTGTGTTCTGATTCTTTTGTTGACACACATCCTAAAATGTGTCTCAGATCTGACAGAAGCTTTAGATTTGCCCTCCACATTAGACGATGGAGGGTCTTGAGGGTAGAAACATTGTGTCTGAACAATACTTGACAAACATGACTGAAGGTAGAAAAGCAGGAAGTTGGCATGATGGTAAACATCAGCCGTGTTTTCTCAATGTCACAGCTGCATTGTTCTCAGTTCACAAGCTGCAACTCTGAGTAAAGGGACTTTTGTCTTGAGCTTGGTTTTCCTGATCTGTTGGAGAATAATGGCAACATTAACAGACACTTCCGTTTAACACGATCTGCTGTAGACGCTGGTCTCTGAGAGGACAGAGGGCTGGTTACTTCAACTGGTTGCCATACTGGTTGTAACAGTGTCATTCAGCTGTATCTGCACATTTTAATGAAGCTGTTCTGTCCTCTGATGATCACACGAGACTTAATGCAACACGAGATGTTTTCTGCAAAGAAGAATAGTGCTCTTTGTTTTACAACTGGGGAGGAAATCTACTAATTATTTGTGTTGGATAGAAACCCGGTCGTTCATTAAAATCATTTTGTACTTCAAACAGGAAAGAGATACGCCCCATTAATGTGACATGTCGACTTTCTCTACCACTCCTCTTAAATGAGGTTAGAAAGTAAAGCCCCTGATATGCACATGTTTCAGTTTCTGAGAGGAATCACTGAATCACTGGTGGAATATTACAAAGGCTGAGCTCTTTTTGGATCAAGTATGGTTCTGGTGGAGGAATGCATGCATGCCCCACCCATGGCCCTCCAGAGCTGCTGTAGTCTCACAAAATCCTCTGTCTGCAAAGGAATGCAACACACAGGCCAGATAAGAGTCACAAACATGATACACACACTGACGGAGGCACAAAGCAACAAAGACTTAATCATTTACACATGAAAAAATATAATTATGTGAGGGAGCAAAAATATTGTTTTTAGAACTAATATGTCACTGAGAGACAGTTGGTATTGACTGCCAGAGGCCATTGACTTCAACTCAAAGCCCAGCTTTGCCCCCTCAGTCTGATCCCTTTTTAAATGCTGGATACATTAAAACAACATCTTTGTTCCAGCTGCTTTGTGTTTAATATCACTTTACTTTTGACCACGTTTGACCTTTGATCCATCCCATTTTGTTGTGTTCTTTAGCCTAATGAGTGGACATAAAGTTACAAAGGAAATTGCTCTCACAGCATATTGAGCTGTAACTTACTTCATTTGTTGTGACAAAACTGGTCAATGTTCAGTGAGTGAGTAAGAATCAGCCAAAACACGGTATCTTTATTTTTTTACACATTCAGTGAAGATGTAGCTGTTCTTCTGTAGCTCTACAAGTAATGTTTTGCTTTTTCACTCTTCAACTGAACATAAACAACGAATCTCACAAATGAAACATATGTTCAGGGGGCTGGTCCAGTCTGTAGGTTCTCAGTATCTGATTTTCTTGACAGATTCCTGTTTGTTGTTGTAAATATGAATCTTCTTCATGCACGCCATGGAGTTCCTCAGGGTTCAGTACTTGGACCAATTCCTTTTACTATTTATAAGCTACCACATGGTAAAATGATATAAACTTCCATTGCTATGCTGATTATACTCATTTTAATGAAACTTTCTTTTTAGGAAACTTTTTACTAGTTGTCATTTCATACATTACTGAATGTGATTACTTATTACAATCATAAGTAATACTTGTATAAGAAACTTTAAATGATGACCTGCTGTTGTTGGTTTAACTTGTTGAACTGAACTTATTGTCTCTGTATACTGAAAAGACTCTGTTAAGAATGAGCATTATGTAAATAAACCTAAACTAAAATGAATTTAGTTGAATTACTAAAGTTACCAAGATTCAGATGAAGTAAAAGTTGTTTTTTAATTTCCATGAGTTGGAAGTGTTTATTTGTGTTCGCTGACACATGAGAACACTAAACTCACAAGAGAACACTCAGACATTAAAACAAAACAAACAAACAAACAAACTATTGGACTGAATATCAGTGAAGCAGTGATGTCCATATAAAAACCTTAACAATGTTCTAAAACTACTGCAGAAAACCACATTAAAAGACTGAGTAAAAGTTTGTGACCTAAACTACAGAGGAGGCTGGATGAAAAGCAGAATGTTTGTATAACTACATACTGCTGGCAGACACAAACAACTAAAATGTTCAGATACATTTATCTATATTTTAATCCTTTGATGTGACAGTATATATTATATTCTACATCTGTTCCACTGAAAGTCAAATGCAAAAAGCAATTTGCAAGTGTTATTCCAAGATACAAGTCACTGACCTTTAAAAAGAAACCAAATAACTTAGGATGACACTGAGGTTCCCATGGCAACCTTTCAAATACAAATCTGTGTCTTGACAAGTAACTGAATAAAATGTGAAAGTTTAATTTTAACAGAAAAGCAGGAGTTGTGCTATCAGCATGCTCTTACTTAGTTTTCTGTACATTATGTTTAGATCATGCAGAGGGCGGAGCTACATGATCTACCAAAACACAGCATATGGAGTGATGCACAAACTCCTGAGCCACCAGAATCCATGTAGAGCAGCAGTAGAGCAGCAGCCTCTGAATGCATCACACAATTTATTCAACTAAACAGCTGCAATTCAGAATTTAATCTTAAACAGCAGCACAGAGAATAACATGCATAGAGCCCATTTAATCAAACCTTTCACTGATAGATCCATCACTAATCATTCCAATAGAACACTTCAGACACAGTTAGCCCTTTATCTTAGCCTGCCGCTGAAAGCTGCATTCACGGCATCAAACTTCCCTCTGGTTCATTGATTGACTGACTGTTGGTTTTAATGTCAACCTCAGACTTCAAACAGAGCGGCTACTCTCTTCCACTGAATTCCATTGAAAATATCTGAAATACAATTATGACATTTTATAATATAACAGAACATTGAAATATATTCTTGGATATCCAGCACAGAGGGCCCTAAGGGTTCACCCCTGCTTGTAAATGATTCACCTCACATGTCAGCTTCTACCTTTTAAAAACAAAAATAGCAACTTGTGCATCATCTTCAGTGTACAATGAGATCTGAAAGCAGCTGGTAGCCGCGTTACTCTGAGCCTGGTGATTAAGTTAAATATCAAGCCTAACAAGTCATAGTTGCCATGGAAATAAAGTCTATATTTGTATTAGAACCTCCAAAGACACCAGATATATCTGCCACACTACAAGGTAAAAAACACCCAAGTGCCACACTTCTACCATGTCTTTATTTTGTTTAATCCTCACCTAGCAATAACATTTGGCTCTTGGCTACAGCCCCCCCCCCACCTGCAACATCTGCTAACATCAGAGTCTAGAGATTAGCAGAGGGGCTAGACAGGAGCCCAAAACAAATCTTCTCACATCTAGTTGTCCCTTTTCTTCCTGTCACTGTCTCACACTACAGGGTCGTCTTGGCCCTCAAGGATGTTGTGTTATTGTGGAGCACCACTTTGCGCTGCAGCCGACAGGTATTCCCACTGAAAGACTGCAGAGAGTCTCACCAGCCACCAAAGATGCAGCCTTGTAGCATTATATTGTACATCAACCTGTGACTCCAGTGGTTTGAGTTATTTTGGATCTTATCTCCAGATGTAGAATCCAGCTGTTTATTTATTTATTTATTTTGTCACCAGGTAGGTGCTGCAAGAACATAAATGCAATCTCATTAAAAGGGACAAGTTTAAATAGCTTTGATTAAAGGTAACACTGTGTGACAACTCTAACCACCTGCAGCACCATGTGACCCACAGTTACAATAATTAAATCTTTATTTTTACTTCATCATTGATTTGCTAATTTTAGGTTGAAAGTTTGATTTTGATTAGAAATAAAGACACACACTGTTCTGACTGTTTCTGCTGTGACCTTGATTGAAAACGTAGTTACACATGCTCTCACATCTATTCTCTTTCATTAAATGATCAAGTATATTCAGTAATTTAATGATAAACAATCATTTTCCAGACAGGACCAACAATCATCTCAGTGATCCGGGTTCATTTCTCTTTTTTTACTCAATCATTATTGATTATTTGCTTCTGGTTGTGTTTTCCTCTGCAGCTCAGATTCAGTTGGTCTGACTGACATCCGTCCTCAGATAAGACGTGCAGGGAACTCTGCGTCCCCTGTTTGCTTTTGGAGATTTAACTGAGGTCTGTCACAGGATTCTTAGTAATAAAGTGAGCTGTCTTATTAAGCCCATAGGGCCTTCTCACCCTGACCTGGATATCTGTCATGTTTGATGTCTTCTATTTTGACACCAGTGTGTAAAACTAAAACTCACAGTTGCCTCCATGGGTTGAACAAATATAGAAATAAAAACATTTGAAGAATTTGACTCGGATCCAGTTAATTAATTTTGGATTTCTTTTGACTTTTGTTCTTCAATCAGTATTTCTTAATATCAGAACTACATTTAAACTTCATATGAACAGTTCAACAGTTTTACAGTGTATTCACAGGGAAAGTGCTGCTTTAATTAACCTGCACAGAGTTTTTTAGTCATATTTTACAAGCTTGATGTATGATGTGTATTCTAAGTCTTTTTTCTACTGTATAAATAACTCAGAAAGGTGGAGGCAGAACAGAAGGATCTGAAAACCCTGTTGAAAAGTAGACAAATGCAGTTGAGAGCTGAGAAGTTTTGGACGTCTGTAATGAGTCTAATCGTCAGAGTTTCAGAGAAGCTTTGATGGTGAGGATTGGAGAGATGGAGTGAGATAGCTGCAGTTCATCACACCTGTTTATCAGTGATCATCAGGTGTGATGAAGCAGGAATCACCTGAAACACACAGCTCAGATGTTTGAGTCCAGGACTGGAACAAACTGAGTTAGTAAGAGTTTGTTCAGGTAACACAGAGACTGATTATTATATTTTCTCCAAATAAAACCCAAATAATTTATGTTCCAAGAAGGAGACCAGGGTTGAACGATGAGGAATGTTAATCAAGATGGTCAAAATGTTTTCAGTTCTTCAAACTATGTGCTGCTGGTGTTTCAGTATGTTGATTAAACCAGTAGAAGATAATCTGGATGTTTTGAGAGATGATGTTGAAAGCAGGATCAGAAGTGATGGGTGTGGTGAGTTTTTTCTAACCATGACAAAGTGATTTTAGTGCTGTTGAGCAGGTAAAAATCAGAGTGAGATCATAACTAAAGGTTAATACCTGCTGGAGAAGAGCTGAAGACTGTCTGAGCTCAGCCTTGGAGATGGAGAGAGGATCTCCATCACCTGAGAAGTTAAACCACTTCCCTTCACATCAAAAGGAATCAGCCAAAGTGGTTTGAGCATCTTAGCCAGATGCCTCCTGGTTGCCTCCCTTTGAAGGGCCTGTCCCTCCTGGGAGTGGGCCCTGGGGCAGACCCAGAACACATCAGGTCTGCTGGTCAGTAAACACCTCAGGATCCAGAGGGAGAGCTGGAATGTTGCTGGGGAAAGGTTTCTTTGTTGAAGATGCTGATTCAGCAGCCTGACCTCAGAGGAGACAAAATGGATAGATGGATGTACTGAACACAGCGCGGTGCACCACAATGATACCTGTAACTACAGTTATATGATTTTATTTTAAGCTTATTAAAAGCAGGGTCTCTTGTACACAAAGATAAACAAAAAACTATAAATGCAAAAAAAAAAACCCAAAGTTCCTTCCTGTTCAAATCTCATTGATCTTCTGTTTTTCTGTTTAGATCCTGTTTCCTGTTTTATTCCTCAACTTCCTGTTACCTGCGTTATTCCTCAACTTATCAGACAGTTTAGGAGAAAAATAGACTTTCAGAAGGAAAAAAAGGACTAAACTCTAAACAATGACTTATTTTCAATAAATTATTAATATGAACTCCATTTATTCACTTGACAAGGACAGATTTAATAGATAAATTGTTCTTACTTGCTTTTTATAACTTCTCCCCAACATCATCATCTGTGACCTTCAATATCAATGGGAGCTGTTAGAAATCAAGAGTAATTTACTCTTGTATTACTCGTGAAATGAAATAGATCACCATCACAGACTATTCAGATGGTAATTGTAGATTTATATAAAAAAAGCAGGGCTGAAACTGTGTGGAAAGACTAGCTGAAATTGCTGGTGGGGGATCCCAGAGCAGTTTACTCATGCAATCAGACTCATACTGTTCCCAATCAGGCCCATTCCATCAATCAGAGCATTATTTGACACAGCATTTAATTAACATTAGCATTTAAATCGTGCTAACACTTGGATATTTCACATGCAGTGTTTTCCTGCTAAATCCTGAAATTGTTTCTATCCTTCAAAAAGATATTGTTAGAATTAAAATATAATAAACAATTCCAACCTGAATTTTCTTCATACAAAAATAAAACATTTAGCAAAGCTTGTTTTAAACTGTACAAGCACACACAAGGAAGAGCAGAAAAAAAAGATCGGTTGACTTTTTAAATTTCCCAAATAATCCACATGTAAACATGTACTGTATGTTTCAAGCCACGGGTTAGTAAAGAGAAAACATGGAACAAAAAGAACTTCCTGTCATCAGCTTTAGATTTCACGAACCAACCGGATCTCACTTACCTGTTCAAGCATGTTTGACTCATTTGCATCTCTTTCTCACTTCAGTTCTGAGACCCGTATTTACCTGAGACGTAAGGGAAGAATGAACTCTTTCAGGTATTTCAACAAGTTACAAGTACATCATCATCACACACACAAATGAGGCAAAGCGACGAGAACCACTTTGATTCTGTAGCTCCTTCTGTGACACAAAGAAACGTGTTTCATCTTGCTCTTGGATGAAAGACTCAGATTCTCAATAGAACTGCCTGACAAGGTGAGATAACAGTCTTCTGACATCTTATTTTATGTGAAAATCCTCCAGGGAACATCAGGGCAGAAGCACAAGGAGGTCACAACACACCACAAATATGATTTCTATAAAGAGTGTCTGTCTGTGTTAATGCAGAGATATAACACATGGCGTGTTTGTTGGGAGAACACACTGAGATGCTGTGCAACAGTTTCCAGTCTGCCGTGCAGCAGACACACATCTGCTACGGGTTGCTGTGACCTCATCATGGACACATTATGAAGATCAAGAGTCAATGCTGAGTAAATGCCACACTGCAGCAGGGGATTTCATAAAGATCGACCTTCTTCCATCAGAACAAACTGCAAAAATCTAGATTTGAATCTGGTGTTAAACTCAGTGTCTCCTCATAAAGCAGGACCACTCGGGTTCTTCCTCAGGAACCAGGAGAGCATGACCAACATTTTAGTCTTGATTTAAGAATATTTAAGTGGTTTTTGCATGTAATGCAACCAGTCAGATGTATGGTTGATGGGGATGTTGATTGATTTCTGGTTCTAAGTTTTTTCTTCAGCAACACCAACCATGTTATTTCAGCTACATGTTCCCATATTTACAGATGTAAACTAGAAAATAAGATCCCTTGGAAGAGGATGTGGACAGTCATGTGAAAGGTATGCATGTACGTATGTTGGTGGAATGAGAACTCTGGTTGTAGAAACTCGGTTTGGCTGAGACTAAACTTTCACATGTGAAATTAGCTTTCCTGCTGTAAGTTACAGCCCCTCTGCTGAAGAGAATATAAATATTTCCGTGTACTTTACTGCCCTCAGGTTAAAACCTTGTGTGCAGAAAGCACAACAGGGATATACTTTAGTTTCTTTTTTTTTTTTTTTTGTCTGACCATAAAAACCATGTTTCTTGATTCTTTAGCAGTGATTATTACAGAAGTCGGAGGGTCTCAGAGCAGCATGGTGGTGCTTTTTGGTCTAACCCACCGTGTGTCCACAAAGATGTGATAATGGTATGTGTCAGCAGAGTTAAGAAGTAAAGGATGACTCCAGAGTGTGCTCTACACTTAATGTGCACGTAATTAAATTAGACAAAGCTTTGGCAGGAGAATATGTTTTACTGCTGTAGCTCAGAGGCTTGTGGAAACATTATAAATAATGCTTGTGAGGTATAGTCCTGAGAAAATAGGTTCATTTTTTTTCTTTTTTCCTGTTTTCATTATGAGCAAATGGAAAAAAGGACAATAATTCATAAAAGTGGAAAAAGTTTAAGGTGTTATTTTATATAAAGAAGATTTATTGAAAAGCTACATGAAACATTTCTGTTCACAAAATTAAAATAATATGAAGTGAGTTTGGGAAAGCTCAAAGGTCACGTGCTGACAAAGACTAACGTTCCTGTATCTGCTGTTGTGTTGACAGAACACAGCAGGAGACTCTGTACATACATCTACATCCTGCATTACATTTAGTAAATCTGTCGACCAATTCCAAAAGCACCTGTTTGCTCTGAAATGTACAGAAACCAACGAGCCTTTTAGTGATGGTCATCAATCAGATGGAACCGCAGTGTCCAGCTGAGCAGGAAAACCAGAAAGTCTGAGCTGGGAGGGTTGAAGGAAAACTGAAAAAACCAGGACTGATACACTAAAACATCTCTGTAGCCCCAAGCTGCACAATGCAAAACCCAAATAATCCACTGAAAATGTTCCAGAACCAGACTCTACGGGACATTCTCAGAACTACATATCCTTAAAGTTAACGTGAAACCATCACAGCAGCTCATGCAAATGGCTCCTCGGAGCAAATGTTGGAGGACAACAAAGATATTTAAAGAAATAAACAAAAACAAAGTGTTAAATCTTAAGAAAAATCATTATATAACCCTGCTGAGAAAGGCTCCGCCCCCTGACAGGACACAGTGAGCTCAGGTGATGCTCAGGGGAACGAGGATCCAGGTGGATGTTATTTTTTTGTGGTTGTATTTATTCTGATTCTAACATTAAGTTACTTTGTTTATTCACTGAGGTGGGAGGGGCTTGACTTCTCACTTGTCACTTGATGGAACCACTTCTGTTTTTACTACCTTTAATTCTCATTTCTTATTGTTCCGTTTTATCCTTGACTGCATTATATTTTCCTCATATCTCTCAAGTAGTTTCTCTTGTAATAAATAAATAAATAAATAATTAAAACAATCCGCAGGGTGCAAAGAATTTATTTGCTACATGCAGGTAGAACCCCACCTGAAACATAAACAACAAATAAACAGACGCTAACTGATCCCTCAGAGTCACCTTCACTCATATGAGACTAACAAACAGCCTCCACATGAGGTCAAAGCAGGAAACAGGCAGTTTGAGGAACAGCTTTCCTCCAGATGAACCATTATCAACTATTTATGGTGTCAGCAAGGAGCCCACCACTCAGACAGCTGATGACAAATCACTCACACAGTGACCCCCACCCACGCCTTCGTCTTCTTCCACCAAACAAAACAATGACTCCATTAAAGAGGAAAAGGTGTTTAACATTCAGCTGGAAACACAGAGTTCCACAGCAGGATCAAACTTTCTGTAACACAGGTGTAAAACTGAGGGAAACCTTTCTGTCAGACATTTAAAGATACAGAATATGTTTGTTCTCAGCAGCATAAAAACATTCTGTGTTTTTCTTTGTGTTGTTACAGTTGACTTCAGTCCCTGTTGACTGACATCGTTGATCAGGTTTCCACACCTGTTACCTGTTATCTGCTAATTTACTCACCTGCTTGTTATCCAGTAATCCCTCCTCTCCAGGTCCTGCACTGTGTGGTTTCCTGTGTCTCTGCAGGATTCACCTCTCATCCATGTTTTCAGTTGTCTTGCAACTTTTTAAAGATTTATTTTAGTTTCCAACTCTCCATTAAATTCTGGTTACATGTCCACATCCATCTGATCACAAAGAGCGACTCAGTTTCTGACTTGGTTTGACTTGCAGCCTTCTCGTTCTGCAGCCACTCTGTCTGAGTTCATGATGATCTGGTGACAGAAAGAAGGAACCGGATCTACATAAAATCTCAAGTCCTGCTTTCTGTTCTGGTTCTGGAAACATGAACTCTTTAAACGACTGATCTTCATGTGGACATTAACTTGTTTCTACATCAATTATTTGGACAATTTTCAGTTGCAAATATGACCTTCTTATATTTATAATAATAAAGTTTTATTCTCTATAAGATCTCTATAAGGTTCCTTACTGGAGGTTCTGGTTTCTGTTATCTGGTTTTAGTTACATTTGAGCTTGTTATAAAAACCAACTGACTGTGTGAGATCTCATCCATCCTCTCGTTTCAGCTCACAGGTCTGAATCTGTTGATCTGAATCTCTTCAGATTTTTTGCTTTTAGGAGTTTTATTTTCATCTTTAGACTCTCTGACTTGGAGTTTTGGATTGTTGGTGATGTAAAGTTTGTTTTTGTTTCTCTACCATCCTCCCAGTGTTTGTGTATATTTAGGTCATTTCGTGAACTCAACTCTGACATAATCAGTCAGCAATTAGTTTCCTCCACAGCTCATTTGGTTGAGTGAATTAGTACTACGTAATACTTTCAGTATGAGGCTTTTTACTGCTGTAACCTGTTCTCTTATATATATGTGATCTGTTGATTATAGTAATGAATATTTGCACATGACTGCATATTAATCTGAAATAATAACTTAGCTTTTTCTTTGTGGTTCATGCATGTAGTCACGTGCACAGCCCCCTCTCCAGCACTACACACAAACTGGCCTGGGGGGACTCTGCCTTCCTTCCTCCATCCACTCCAGCCCACCCTGCTCCTGACCGGGGACAAAACCCACCTGCTTCCACTCAGCCACGGGTCTCTTTGATGTCTTCATGTGGAGGTCTCGTTCTGCTGCACCTGCGGCTGCTGGGCCCTAATTTCCCACTGTATACACAGATTATCTGCGCCTGGGTAATGCAAACAGTGGGATTACCTAAATGTATGTGAGCACCTCTAATGGAAGCTGCCAATTGGTGGAGGAGCAGAGCTGCTGGATCTGGAATGGCTGCGGGACAGATTTGTACCACAGCTATTCGTCAAAGAGATTACACAAGTCTGCATGGGTTCTACCACAGCTCCTAATGATTGGAATAGGATTCCTACATGTTTCAGATGTATCTGTGTCTTAGATCAGTCCTTTTGGATGGATTTGGAGGGAGCAGCCTTCACCTACTTTAAAGCTTAACGTTAAACTTTTCCAACTTGTTTCAATCAGTGAAGATTTATTGGAGTAAATATTTAAGATTGAGTTCTATTTCAATTTGCAGTAGTACAGTTATTTTTTACAATGTGTTCTATTCAAATTCAAATTTCTACATGTCTTATGTCAAATGGCACATTAGGAGAGAATAAACTGAACTCAAACCGTATGTTTGGCAGCATCTCCACCACTTTTTTTAACTCCAGTTTTCTGAATTCACTGTTGGCTCCAACTGAAAGACGTTGAACCAAGAACCTCCAAATGTCACTCCAAGTGAAAGACAAGCAGCACACGACGTGGGATGCAGTTAGTTTGGAGTACGACACCATCTGTTATGAGTCAATATGAGTCAGACTGACAGGTACGGCCAGAAAATCCACAATCACTGAAAACAAGCTGCTTCCCACAGATGCTGCCGACAGATGACAGTTGCTGGGCATCATCAAACTTGTCAAGAAGAAAGGCAAGCGCATGCTTTACAGCTGATAGAGCACACAAATGCTCCAAGGCAGTAGGCCCAGGAATTAAGCTCAAACCCCAGGAAGCAAAAGAAAGCCACCTGGAGGGAGGAAGCAGCCAATAGAACTCCTCCTCAGAAGAATAACTTCACTTGAAAACACGAAACTTTATGCAGCACTTTGAAAATGAAGATTGCTGTTTCGGTTAATATTACCCACAAATCCACCAATTCATCAATCCATCAGCGTGCATGGCGGGTGTTTAGCTCCAGGAGTCATCGGGTGGGAGGCGGAGCTACACTTGGACAGGTTTATACACAAATCTCAAAATCTTTTTTTCTCAGATCTTCATTTTCAGAGAATAAAACGCTGATAGGCAGCAGCATAATCAGAAGCTGAACAAGGGTGGAGAAGGAGAACTTCCATCCAGCATGTCAGAAGTTTAAGTACCCTCACAGCTAGAATTCCTGGGTCTGCTGCAATCGTTCACGTCTCAGTGGACTGCAGATGATGTCAGACCTCGACCACAGAAACTCTATGGACTCTGACAAATTGCCTTCTTTGATTTTATTGGTGTTTGACCTTGAATTTGACGTGGGATCACCACATACTCTGAGATGATATAGATTGTGAGACAATGTGTTTTCAATAGAGTCCAGATCCATTCGTGCTCGCTGGTTTACGAGCATTTTGAAGTGGTTATTCAGCGAGTACCATAAATGAGGGACGTGGATCATCTTTCCTAAAGCCTTCTCTAGGCCAGACAGGGCACCTTTAAAATCGTTTACAACATATTCCATGTTATTGGTAATATAATCTAAGCCAGACTGGCAGCCTGAGTTTAAAACATTTAATCAGTTAAATAATTTATAACTGGAAACATTTTGTTTTTCAGTGTAGAATATAAAATACAAGATAAAAATTAAGCTACCAAACTACCCACTAAAACTGTGATATTCAATCTGATAAATAATATTAAATCTGACGTGGACCATGTGGGAACGCCATTAAAACATCCCCAGCATCAGGTTCAGTTGATGCCTCATGAAATCAGCCTACTAAGTTGTTCTTGAGGGGATTTATGTTGGCAACATTTCAGATTTTAAAGGCTGTCCAGTCAGCTGTTCTAGACTATTATTTCAAATTTAATGAACATATGAGCATCCAATAGGAAATCAGACTGGAGCAGGTTGATGCCACCAATCGTCCTTCAAGCAAACGAGCTGCTGTTTTCTCGTCCTCTAACATAAACAAACTTTTTGACGGAACTTAATTTCATGTAATCATATCTGTTGGTGGCAAACAGATACATACAAGCGTTAAACTGTTTACTCTGCAGAAAGATGCCACAACGTTACCGTTACACTAATAATGACTTATTTTATAGTTCAGTTAAAATGAAAAAAATCACAACGTCCCCAGTTAACTGTTCTCTGAAATCTGGACTGACTTGACTTTGAATGAAAGCCTGAGACACACCGTGTTGGTGTACAGATGGGAAAACCAATTCCCTAATCCAGTTTAAATCAAAAGGTAAAATGTTTTCTGTTCCTCCCTGAACTGCCGTCTCCTCTTGTTCTTTCTCCAAGACTATGAAGAGGTACGAGGAGATGGAATGGATGACTTTAACAGGAAATTGAAAAGGAGGTAGAGCTGCCAGATATGAGACGACTCTAGTTTATAACACATAGCCAAATGAATATAACACCTGTGTTTAACACTGTGTGAGTCTGGACCCGCCTGTAGGGAACAGTGTAACTAAGATGCTGATAGACTGAGTGACATGTGGATACATGAGACAGGGAAAGAGTTAGATGTCACGTTTTAGGTCAGAGATGTGGTTTGGCCTTCAGGATGTGTCTGTTTACATGTCGTCATCAAGACGAAAGAAAATTACTGATAAAAGATCTGCATTTGAACATGTAAATGATTTATATAAAAGTAGATTTTTAATTTATAATAAAGTGTATTTGCCTTTACTACTAATGTTAAGTTAGTTACTCTGTAACAGATCTATCTCTGTTCCATACTGTATGTGTGAAAATAAAGTTCACATTAATAATCTGACTTGGTTCTCAAGGAAACGATTTTAACCTCTTGTTCATCCAGCAATTAGCCTGAGCCGCTGCTGCCACAGTGTAAAGGTTTGTGTCTTCAGGGAAATTTAGCTCAGTGTTATTAACATGGAAAATAAATGACTCCAGACTGTGGAGAGTGTGTGTTTGTGTTAGTGATTGTGTTTGTAATCTGAGCAGACTGATATGGATTAATCAGGCTGCTGTACGTGATGATATATCTATTGTTGTGCGAGCAGCAGAAGATGACAGCAGGTGGTCTCTTCAGAGGCATTTCCTGCTGTGAGTTTCCTCTCAAATGTAATTATCATTCTGTAATTATTGTCTAATTACTTTCTATAGTGAATAAAACCACCACTAATGATTTATGTTGTTCAGATGGATAAAAGAAATCTGAGGATAATGTTTGTAGGTGTGGTGAAATAACTGTCTCCTTCTACCTGAGGAGGTCGTGACCTATACCGCCATCAGGAGACGGTAATGAAACATTAACTCTAATTATTATTGTAACTGTATTTTTCTGTGCATCAGTTGGAACTTAAAGTCAATGATTGACTTACCTGTACTATATCAGTATACTGCAGGTGTCATCGTTACCCAATCGTCATTAAGTTCTGTATATTTTGGTCTTTCACCTCGTGTCCGTCTGGTTTTGTTATGACCCCAAAATAATGAGAGATGACCTGCATTACAACCAAGCAGGTAAGTAAACAATGAAAAATTCAATCTGTATTGAAAATAATTGATTCTGAGCTTCAGTTTGCAACAAACTGTTTCCTGAAAATAAGCAGCAAATTCCAGGCAGCAGAAAATAAAACTTACAATATAGAAAAATATGTCACATTTTTCTTTATCTAAACATGTTGCAGCTATGTTTGTTATTGCACATCATTCACTCCCTGATGTGACTTTAAACACAGTTAAACTTTCCAGTTTGTGCAAATCTTATTTTTTATTTCAATCTTCATTGTGAAATTTAAGATTTTGTTTCTGTTGGACAGCCTCCTCTACAGTTTGATACGAAGAAGACAAAAACATAACATCTGCTAAAATAAGTTAAATTGTGTTGTAAAACAAGTTTGTTCATCTTTTTGACAAACACAAAGTTTGCATCATAAAGAGATTCTTATCATAGCTCTTGATTTGAATTAGATTTTCTGATTTATTTGTTTTAAAAGTGGAATCTGACTTTGAGCTCTCTGCTTTTTAAAACGAGCATCTCAACGTCTAAAGAGCTTCAGACAAGAAAAGATGTTTGGCAAATTTGTAAAAGTCACAAATTACTCCCATAAAAAATCAGATGTCAGTAACAGGTCTTTAATTAATATGAAAGAAACATTCCACTGTTGGGACAGACACATAATTTGTTGAATGTAGTTTCCAAATCTTCACTCCCAGATCAGGATAACTTAGTGTGGAACTCTGCATTCCAACATGCAGTCAGCAGAAATGCATTAGAGTGATGAGTCCCATAAGGATTATACAGCATCCCTCCCTCTACAGGAGCAGAGCCTTAATGCAGTATTAGACTTTTATTTTGGTACACAGACTGCTGTTAACCTCTGTGGTGATTCAAGGTTTCTCTAAACATCAATAAAATCAGACGAACCTTTCAGTTCTGTCTAACATTGGATGTGAAACGTTGTGTTGAGATGAAAGACGAGAGTTTGAGCTGACAGAGAGGACAAACATGTATTAACAAGCTGAATGTGTATCTTTGGAGGAGAGGATAGGAATCATTTACAGATGAGTGAGGATGCACAGGAGAGACGTGTGATCTGTGGAGGATCAGAGGTGTTAATGGAATTTATTATCCTGGTTCTACTAGTTCCAATTTATCTCCATATTTCCAATTTGTTCTTAATCAGACAAACCCAGCAGTCAACAAATTAAACTATTGTTTAGAGCCTGATGCCACCTCACTACAACACTGCTGATCTTTTATAAAAGCCTTGCAGGACCTGTGCAGATCAGCTGATACCACGTCCCACAGCAGGAGTCTGAGTGACGGACAACTTCTGAACAAAAGGTGCAAATAAATAATAATTATTGCAGCTTCATGTTCCTAAATTCATAAAGTCTTACTTTTCTTATTTGCAAAAAGATCAGAAGAACTCAGAGGGGAGTCAGTATAAAAACCCTGACCTCACCACATGGACAGATGGTTTTAGGTTCGAGGTTTCATGATTTCATCCCTGATTAGCACACATGGTGCTAAATGAACTCATGAACTTTAAAGTAAACTGTAAAAACTCTGTATGATGAAATCCAGCACTGAAGACAACTAAAAACAGAATGTTGGACAGAAGGATTCTCACAGATCCAACAGTAAAGAAACGTCTCGGCTCCAAACACCATGTTTTATTTATTCATCATCCACTACTGTAATCTTCAAATAGCATCAAGGAAACAATGTGGTGCAGATCACAGCTGACGGCTCCTGCTGTGGGGGGGGGGGTCACCTCTGACACGTCCGAGCAGACCTGCTTTCACACACATGCACAAAACACATACCGGTAGTCTGAATGCATACACTGATCCCAGGTCAGCTCCTTCATATCCTTCTGGAATAATAACCTCTTGTTTTAACGCTATGTGGAAACATTAATGCTGCTGAAGGGTTTGCAGCAGAATCTCATGAGATCATTTGAAGGTTTGAAGTGTAATTGTCTTTATTTTATTTTTTCATCACACGTTATTGTGTAAACATTTTTATCCAGATGACACCACATTCATTCGGTGTCATCGTCAGCAGAACAATACGGTTCTCTTACTGGTTTCATTCAAGCACAGATTTAAACGTCTGACCAGAGAAGATTGAAACGAGTGAATTTATGAACAGAAAGCTGCCAGACAGGAAATCTAAAAATAAAGAACATCTTTAAAAATGAAACAAGTAAATAAGACTGACAATAAACTGGTGATTAACTGAAAGCCTCTAGAATTAAATACAATAAGAGAATAAGTGACTGAAAGTGATGATTAGCAACACAAAGGCTGCTAAGAAAGTAAAGTACATTTGATTGCAGTACGATGACCATAATGACAATAAAATTTCCCAAATGCAAAACCAGACTGTGTTTCAGTTCCTGTCAGTGGTTTTATTAAGCAAAATGTGGCACTAAAAAGAAAAACAGAACATCTGTCAGCGGTTTCTTCAATGCCATTCTAATTCCTACTTGTACTCACTTCCTCTCCCGCCCGGGGCTCTTGTTGTGAGGAACTGTGTTTACTTTAATGCACCATTTATAGTGATGGAAAACACACAACAAAATGCTGCAGCCTTTAAAGTCTGATCACTTATTCTGTATAAATATAAATCTCTTTTGCTGCTGTGAAAAACTGGAGGCTTTTGACTTAAATAATTGTTCATGTTTAAAGAAAAGAGGACAGGAAGGTCAGAATGGACCGTTCCATCCCAGTGGTTGTATTTCTGTTGTTTATGTTTGTCTGTCTTTGCTGTGAATCTGGAAGAATTAAGTCTGATTCGATTGTCATTCCAGATACAATAAAAATAAATGCCTTGAACTTCCCGGGATCGGATTCTATTTATTTAACAGATACTTTGGTTTGAAACATTTTTTAAGATTTCAGATTTAATATAAGCAGAAACATTTTGCCAAAAATAAGAGACAGAAGAAAGTAGGAATAAATCATGTGACTGAAGGCTGGCGCTCTGCCTGAAGAACTGAATCCTGTTGTTTAGTTATTTCAAATATGTTTTGTTTTAAGAGTCAAGGAAACAGAAAATATGTGTCATACAAAAGATTTTTTTGTGGATGTGCTTTGATGTAAAACATTGAAATTCTTAACAGACCAGAAGAAGCTGCTGAGTCCCGCCCACCAGTAACAGTTTTAGTTTCTGATTGGAAGATCCATCCAGGAACTAGGAAGAAAACACAAGTCCTTCTAACAGGTTTGTTAACTTGGACTGAAGTAGTTTGATATGAAACTGCAGCCCTGCGTGGCTCAGCTGGTCAATCAGCTGATCGCTCCAAGCGTGGAGGCTTTGGGACCTCATCCGGTCTCAAGCAGGTTCAGGTTCTGGCTTCAGGCCATGTACTGCCTCTTTCTGACTGATTACTTTCCTCTTGCAACTTTGTAATAAAAACTCTTATTTCCAGAGAAAAAGTAACAATAAAAACTGCATTAATTTCAGACGAATCCTCATGTTTTTATGGACAGGGCATGAAAAGACCCCACCCCCCCCCCCACCCCCCCGTCCTCCACAGTAATCAGTTAAAGTGGAGGCAGATTCAACATGACGTATTAAGAGTTGACAGATTTTTCAGTTTCACATTAAGTTACAAAAGACAAAGAAAGAGATCCAACATCTGTAATATGCATGTTTGAGTCACTCTCTAATTATTGTTCTTAAATCCTGATGTTTGAGTTGCATCAGCTGACCTGAGTCATGAAGAAGAAAGTACCTATGGTTCCTTCATACAGAGGTTCTATTCAGTCAGTAGAGAATAACTTGGACTCCTCATGTTTCTGCAGGAAGGTCCACGACTGCTTCCATGTTTTTAAGATGACAATTTACCATAAATGTTACTATGAATGTCGAACTAGTACACTAAAACAACATGTCTGACCAAAGTACTTTACATGTGAGCTTAACAAGGAAATACACAGTCCAGTCAAAACAAATACAGTCAGACAGTTATTATCTGTATCCTCTTATTCCTGTTCAGGTTGGCAGGGTGTTTGTGTCTATCTCCAGCAGTCACATGGTGAGAGGCGGGGTCACACCTGGACAGGCTGTCAGTCCATCACAGCAAAATAAATACAATAAAATCAAGTAAAAAGCTCCAACTCAGAATCCGAGAAGAGTCAAACTGAAGGAGTGTGAAACAATAAGTGTCTCACTATAAGGCGGAGTCATACACCTGTACACCTGCTTCTAACGACCCTGTAAGTTACTCACCTGTTTTATAAGATCCAATCAGTGCAACATGTTTATCAGCTTTCTGCTCTGTTTGACTCTGATGAGGCTGTTGAAGAGTCCGACATGACAAGCTGAGCTCCATCTGAGATCACCCGTAACAACCTGTTTGTTTAAAGAATCCTTAAACTTTGTGTAATTTGTCGAGGCGGCTTTTGATTTGATTTGAAACAAGCAGTATGACCCGTGAAGTGGAGGAAACTTACGGCTTGTTGCTTAAAACAGGTAGAGTTGTTCATGTTTAGTCAGTATTTATTATTGGTTTGAAACAGGAAGAGAAAGAAAAAGACATGTTGAGAAGTAAAGAGGAAGGAAAGTGTAAGAGAGAGAAGCTTTTGTTCAGATTTCCGCTCAATGTATCCAACAATGCCATTATGGGTCACTTGTTTTTACAGCCTCTTATCACTAATGTAATTCCCCCATCGTGATGTGTCTGCCCAGTTTCCACTGGCAGAGCACATTCCCAGTTAACATGTCACATTCCCCTCACTGTATCACACACACAGGCTGGGACACTGCTAACGTTGCAGGGTTATCTTATCTTCTGAGCAAGCTGTCCAAGCGCTCCGGGTCCAAAACATAACGGACTGTGTATGTTTCATTTAACCGCACGTTCATCAGGATTTCTTCTTCTGTGTGTTTCTACATACATGTGCTGTCGGTGGTTGTTTTTTTCTAAAAATATTGACCCAAAAAACAACAACAATATATTTTCCATATAAAAATGGCCAAGAACATACAATAGTGTTTAGTAATGTGTTGACTGGGTTTTAGTTGTTTAAGCAACTAACGTAGGAAGGAAAAAGTTTGGAAACATCATCAGTTTATTAATAAAATGTTACAAAAACCAAATAAAATGACATCTTTCCTTTTCAAAAACAAAACAAGTTAAAATGAATTTAGAATTGTAAACAGGAAACGAGCAGATATCAGATGAAACAGGTTGTGGAGGGTATCGACCAGCTCTTCAGAGACTCAGACCAGGACCAGACTCTGATGGTTTGACATCTGGGTCTTAGTAGTCCACAGGTGATGCTGCAATGGACACATGAGCATCTGAACTGGACCACAGTGTAATTTAAGAAGAGGTTCTGGTCTAATTCATCATGTTTTCCTTGATGGGGTCCATGTGGATCTCTTACCTGGGCAAGACACGACACCTGGACTCACCATACCAGGGAAATGAGACCGTGGAGAAGCAGTGATGGATAAAACAAGGTCCTGTTAAGAAACATCTGGTCCTACTGCTCATATGGATGTTCTTTAATCTATAGAACCTGCTGAAACACTGATGCTAACAGAGTTGTCCTTCATTCAGGGAAACTGTATTTTCTGTCTGTTTCATGATTCTCCTGACTCTCTGCAGGAATGAACCATCTGAGGAACATAAAAACCCGTTTGAGGGGTTGAATTGTCCAGATCTACGTCCAGTTGATCATCTGTGAACATGGAGCTCGTGTCTTCTTGAGACCAACGTAAAGTGAATAAAGTATTACAGTTACCAAATCATTCAGTCTAATTTTGCATGGAGTGTATATAAAATATCTTCCAAATGTGCAGAACATGAGCTTGTATTGTTGGAATAATTCTTATTTATTGGTCCAATTTCTGCTCAGAAGTTCCTAGAAGTTTTATTTTGTTTTTTCATTTTGAGAAAACTAAATATGGGAAGTCAGTTCCTGCTCTTGGCTTTAAAGCAGGCTGTGAATGTGAAGCATAAGCCAGGTTCATGATGAGGTTGCCCTCTCATAAATCTGTCGTCATCGTGGCACATAGTAGAACACAGGCTGGCCTCTGCAGATTTACACCCTGCAGGGAATGATAGGCAGGCACTCAGGCCGACAGCCTCTGATCAGCGTCTGGATGCTGTTGCAATGAGGAAGAGGAGGCCCGGAGAGGCAGAGGGCTCCGAGTGACATTGTCCAGGGAGCTAACTAACCAGACTAACAAAGCCCCATTTACAGTATATAGTAGTGACAGAGAGCTGTGGGAGGAAAGTGTGCAGTGTTTCCATCTGCTGAGGACTTTGATGTTAATACTAAATGAACAGGTTATAGAAGAAGTGTGTCTCTGCTTGTTTTTGGGGTGTGTGCATGTTCTCAGTCAGTGGGTATGTGGGTAGTGTCAGTGTGTAACTACTGAGTGTGGCTGTGTTTGTGGGAAGTGTGACAAACTCTTTGAGTAGACGCAACCTGTACATGAGCCTGTGTGTGTGTGTGAGTGTGTGTGTGTGTGTGTGTGTGTGTGTGTGTGTGTGTGTGGGTGTGTGTGTGTGTGAGAGAATGCATTTATGTTTCTGTGCATGTCAGAGATTTTCAGTGTGTAGAAAACATGTCATAAGAAACATACAACAGATTTGTAGATTTTTGTGTGAGTTTCCACATGAATCCACATTTTAATAAGTGCAGGAGGGAGGAGCAGCTGCTGCAGCGTTACCTCAGTATTCCCACAACAAATTGCATTCACTTGTGATCTTAATAAATTGATGCCAGAGTGCAGGGAATAATTATGTTCTGCAAATATGAAATATTAGGCTGATCCTGCTCACTGCCACCAAACACAGAATCAGCATATTGTGACGGCTCAGAAATTCCGTTTGATAGTGTGAAAAAAGGTTCAGATACTATAAGATATACGTTTTATTATATGTTTGTTTTTCTTATGTTTGTGCAGCATTTCTTAAAGACTCTGAGTTTGTTTTTTCTGACATTATTTTGTATTGTGTTATATCAGTGGTGTCAGTCTAAACTTAACCTCATTCTACATGTAATATTCTGAATATCAACGTGTTTTAGGATTCAAGTTCTACTGTAATGTCATTTATAATATAACATGTATTATTGTTGTTATATTTATAATATTTTTATTGTTGTTATTATTATTGACCTCAATGAGTGATGAAACCTTTTATAAAATAGAAAGTAAACAATTTAAACTGATGATGCCGTTAACTCAATTTTAACTTCATACATATCATTAACAATTAAATATAAATGGTGTCATTATATTAGGATTTTGATCTATATCTTCATTAAATTTATTTCCATCAGAAAACTGACTCAGGTTATAATGTTTTGCTCTAAATAAACTCAGAAAACACAGAATATCAATTCAACACAAATCAATACTCAGTTTACTGACCAGCAGCCAAACGGCCTGAAACTGACAAAATTCATTTATTTATGCTTAACAAACAAATTCATCAGACCAGTTGGGAACTGAAACGTTTCTGAATTATATTGATTTAACAGAGTGACTATATACTTACTGTACATACATTAAACAAACAAACAAATACACAGAAAAGAGAGATCCTTTATACACATGTACATTTATAATGAGTCAGTTCCAAAATCTTGACAAGAGTTTAAATATAATCTGATTAGCAAAAGTTGATCTGGTAAAATAATAATTAGAAAAGGAAGACGAACCTGCAGAAACTGTCTCTGTTTGATCAAACTGAGTATAAATATAGTTTTTGATGTGTTGATGCTGTTTCCTGCAGGAACACAGAACAGGAAGCTGAAATGTTTGCAGTGTGATGATGTGATGCATCGCTGTATGAATCTGTTTAATCTCAATATGAAACATAAACAGTGAAAAGATTATCTGTGACTTTTTCCAACCAACAGCACCATCTGCTTCAGCCTCCACCTGACGACTTCATCTAGCTACATTCATGCAGATAATAACATCAGCTGTGATTGCAGCTTAACGGATTCCTCAGCAGAGTTTAAATCTGCCTTTACACACATGTGAAATCTTATTTGACTCATTATTAAAGTGTAGACAAACTGTTTGCTGCTGAAAGTTAAGCCAGTTTCTTCTTTAAAGTTGATGTTTCAAAAGTAGTTTTAAATTATTTTATAAACATTTTGATAAATCACCAACAACAGACAAAGGATTCAAGTCAGATCAGAGTTTTTACATGGAAACGCTGTAATTCAACCTTTAGTAATCATGTTTCTCTGTGTTGACATATTCATGTTCCTCCTATGGGGGGCGCTCTTGTGTCACAGAGCAGAGAGGAATGAAAGAGGTTTTCTCAGAGAGAAAGAAATGACGAATGTCCTCACACATAAACACACACACAGGAAGCCTGAGAGAGACCAGGACCCGAGCCTTGCTGCTGCTGACCCCCCCCCCCCGCTGCAGGCAGCGTGTACCTTACATTACACTGCCTCTTTGGGAGGGGCTTGGTCACCGTGCAGCACCTGGCTGCATTGTTTAGATGTGTAGGCAGTGTTTCCCAGGGTTTGTCATACCCGTGTGTGGAGTCCTGCTTCTCAGTTCAACTCAAAACCCCTTCCTGTCATTCAGGACCAGTTCCTTCCCCAGACCAGACCCTCCTGACACCCTCCCCAATGCTCAGAGTGAAATCTGCTGCTCATGGCAACTCGTCCCGATGGTAAGAGTCAGACAAGGTTTCAGGTAAAACTGCTGATGATCCATTAATTTTGTTTCAGTCCCCTTCACCTGATGATGATGATGATGATGATGGATGAATACATCACTGCCAAGTCGAAAAGTGCAAACTGGAAAATTTATTTTTGATCAGCAAATTGTTTAAACAAGTGTGTTGACCTAAAAAAGGTCAACATGACGTCCAATTCAAGTGACTTCAGCAGAATCTACTGAATCACCCC
>SSNP01000087.1:981942-1105460 GCA_006937955.1 Pachypanchax playfairii
CCCCACACACACACACACCTGGTGTGAACAGATGAATCCAGATTTAAACAAGCCAACGCACCTCTAAATAAAACACTAATACTTATAAAGTAACTGACAGTAAACACAACAGACTTCAGCATGAAGCAAACTGCTCAGTCTGATGGAGGCAGTGAGAAACTCCAAATACACACAGTATCAACACTGAAGCTGGTTTAACCCTGAATGTCTCAGACTAGATTTAGACCAGAGTCAGTCCTCAGTCTGGTTCTTCAACTCAACTTAGAACACATCTAAAAACTGAAAATACTGAATGAAATGTAAACAGTTCAGGTTACTACTGATGAGGATTTACAGTATTTTAAATCATTTTCACACTGTTTGATTGAAATCTAAAATAAGAGACAAAAATGGCAGAAAATAAAGATGTATTTATATCTTTATATTATTCTGTCAGATGAAAACATAAAACAAGATGTACTTTCATTTAATACATCATAGAAACATTGAGTTTTATGGGCTGCGCTGACAACAGGATTCCTCCGGGACATCATGAAGACTGAGCCGAGTGTGTATCTGTAAAAATAATCACTGTTCAACTTGAATTATGAGTGGTTTGATCCCCCATGTGGGCAGCATTTAATTATTCCTTTACCTTGGCTAAATGTAGACGTCTAAATCTGGTTTAGAACCACTAAAACCAGCAAATCATCCAGCAGACTTTATGCCTTTTTAATTGGTAAATAGAATTTTGTGTGTTTAGTAACTTGCCATTAGTTTGAAACAAGTGAGAATTTTTAAACTCTGGTTTCAAATCAGGTTTTAGGCACTTGGTTTTATTCATGTGTTGAACTTTAACTCTTTATTCCCTCCCAGGATGAACTAACACAATTACTTAAAGCTAAAATCATTCAGTGATTTTGTTTTCCTCTAATCACGTCCTCTTTTCATTTCACATCAGAAATGTCCATGATCTGTTTCCAAGTCAAGTCTTCAGTAAAAAGAATGTAATATTCTCTCATCAGGAGCCTGCCATGCCCATAACACTTATATATATACACCTGTAGGTCCAGCATTTAGTCTGGGAAATGAAATGAACACAGTGAAAACACAGCAGATCTCATCTGAAGAACCCTCCAGCTGGATCTCCACACTGATGTAGAACGTGTCATGTGTTAGGAACAAACTGTCACTTCATTTGATGAAAATTAAAATAATACAGAGGGTTTAATTCAAAGTCACCAAGACATTTAAACTGAAAAGATGATGCAGCAGCTCAAAATGGTTCTCAGCAGTTTGTTTGGCCCCTGAGTGCTTGTATACTGCTTTACAACATGGGGTCTTCTTAAGAGATGATGGATGGGGTCCTAGGCTGTCACCTCCCAGATTCTGACCAGGGAAACTCTGGGCTCCTGGACAGTCTGAGGTCCAACCTGGCAGCATCAAATGGACCTAAACACGATGGGCCAGAGAGGTTCTGCTGGATTATATCAGTTGAACATGGAGGACAAGGTCATCCTCCTCTAGGAACTATACCTGCAAACTCCTACCACATGAGGAACCCTGGACCCACTGCACCAGGAAGAACCCTGGACCCACTGCACCAGGAAGAACCCTGGACCCACTGCACCAGGAAGAACCCTGGACCCACTGCACCAGGAAGAACCCTGGACCCACTGCACCAGGAAGAACCCTGGACCCACTGCACCAGGAAGAACCCTGGACTCACTGCACCAGGAAGAACCCTGGACCCACTGCACCAGGAAGAACCCTGGACCCACTGCACCAGGAAGAACCCTGGACCCACTGCACCAGGAAGAACCCTGGACCCACTGCACCAGGAGACAGACAGACAGACAGACAGACAGACAGACAGACAGACAGACAGACAGACAGACAGACAGAAAAGGTAAAAATAAAATGAATTAAGTCCCAAAGTGAGAGTTCCAGTTCTTGTGACTCGTGTCAAAGTGTCAGACCTCAGCAGCAAATAATTGTATGAAAGAAAAAAGTTGAAATAAATGAAATGTGATTTATTTAAAAGTGATAGTAATTTATTTGACACTATTTGTATTATGAGTTCTGACTCAGCTGTATAAAAAAAATCTGTTGTTTTTTTCTTTTTGATTCTTTACTAAGAAACATGATTTCATACAAATATAATAATCAACTGAACTTTGTTAATCTAACATGAAGCTAAATAAACTAAAACCTGAACAACTGAAGTGTGAATGGAATGAAACAAACATGGAATGACTCAGTGTGACAGAACATACAAAACATCTAGCTGACAGCCATAAAGGCAAAATGCACTTTCCAACCAGAGACATGTTATTTTCATGACTCCATTCTGTTTGGGCTGAAATGTTTTATTTTATTTAGTTGGTAACATGAGCAGTTAGAGAAGTTTTTGAAAGAGAAAACACACTGAGTGACTCGTGTTGTTGTACTAGACTCAAGCTGCAGGTTCTTACTAAAGAGGATTTTATATGAATCCTCCAGTTCTGATGAAATTTGGAGTTTAAAGACAGTCATGGAGGAAGACGTGTATCTTACAGCTGCTTTGATATTCTGACGTTTACCGGTCATAGAGTTCTTATGTTCTCTGTTAGGCTGCCCTGAAACCTTCCTATGATTTACTACTTTCAGCATATTGTGTCAGGGTAGTTAATTGGTAGCCATGCAATAACTCAAAATGTGTGTGTTGATCATCACATGTGTTCAGAAATGTTACAGCTGCAGTTACAAGACAAAGAAGAAGAAGATCTCGTGCTGTTTTTGTTCTGGAACAGCAGGATGACCTGCAGACTGAGAGGGTGCAGTCGTGGATGCAGAGGCAGCATCTCTACTGTGTAGCATCTGTTCCATGAGCTGGACCTGGACTCAGACGATGACATACCTCCAGATGGACCGTAACAGCTTAGGTTTTGCATCATGTTGCTTTACTCATCATGAAACGTACATTTCTGTAAGCAGCAGTGTTTCATTGTGGTCTATTTGATCTAAATTAAACATTGTGCAGGTTGTTCATGAGGTATCGATTGGTGTGTTCATGGTGCATTCATAGAAAATCTTGGACAAGATCATCAAACTGGCCACAAAATCATGAACGTGCTTCAAACGCTGCCGTAACGCTGGTGCAGGAAATGGTTCAAAAGTTGTTCTTAGAGTGTTTGCAGCCATTTGTCAGTGTGACCTTAGCTTCAGTCCCAAAACATTGATGCTGAGTAAAATGTAAATAAAAGCAGATTATTATGATTTGCAAAGTTTATAGGTGCATGTTCATTGTGTTCAACATATCTGATGTTAAAACTGAGATATTTGACCATTTAAAGGAAAAAGCTTTGATCATTTTGAATTTAATGGCCACAACATATTCTGTACTGAATAAATAGTTTAACGTGTCACAGAAGAAGGTAAATGTGTTTGTGGAGCTGTTGAGAGAAAACCATTAAACTGCTAAAGTCCTGCAGCATTTCAGTTCTCCTGCCTTGTCACTGTTAAAACATTCATTCTCATCAAACTCGTGCACGTAGAAACTTTTCCTTCATGGATTCAAATCTGAAAAACACCACAAAAATAACTACTTCTAGAAGTTTCCAGACAGATACAGATGAAACTGTTTTTAGCAGCTTGATTAATGTCAAAAGGCCAGGACCAAGATTCAGGACCAAGATTCAGGACCAAGGTTCAGGACCAAGGTTCAGGACCAAGATTCAGGACCAAGATTCAGGACCAAGGTTCAGGACCAAGATTCAGGACCAAGATTCAGGACCAAGATTCAGGACCAAGGTTCAGGACCAAGATTCAGGACCGAGATTCAGGACCAAGGTTCAGGACCAAGATTCAGGACCAAGATTCAGGACCAAGGTTCAGGACCAAGATTCAGGACCAAGATTCAGGACCAAGGTTCAGGACCAAGATTCAGGACCGAGATTCAGGACCAAGGTTCAGGACCATGGTTCAGGACCAAGGTTCAGGACCATGGTTCAGGACCAAGGTTCCATTTTTCAGTGGAAACATACAGTTATTTAAGGAAAGAGCTTCGGGACATATTCATGAACAACTAAAAAAACAAAAACATTTTACAGTCAAACCTTTGAAATCTGAAATAATCAGCTCTTGTATTGGATCTAAATCACTGCTCATCTTCTTGTTTCTGTATATGTTGAGTCTAAAGAAAATAAATGCAAACAGCCTCTCTGGTTTCCAGGCAGGTCTGGACCTGACCTGATTGTATTTTAAGGATGGGGTCATGACACCATGTATTAAGAAAATGCAGAACAACAACAAAAATGCATTAACCAACTCATCCCCTGGACCATTTAACATATATTATTTATAATGGTTGCAGAGAACTGCGGGGGATTTTCCAACTTACAGGAACACAACTCCATTCTTTACTTACCAGAAATGCAATTTAACTTTACTTGTTATTGATACACTAACCTCACTGTATCGAATAAAACATACAAAGAAAACTGCATGTTAGACACGTCTGCTGGATTTAAAGGCAAAAAGAAACATTTTTTTTCAGAGAATTTGGGGTTTGAAAATGCCATTTTATATTATAATATTCTAAAAGTGATGTATATATACATAATGTTTATAGAAATGTTTCTGTAACAGCGAAGACTACAGCTCATGTTTCTTCAAATGAAGTATTTCTTTGTGTCCGATACGATTCCTGCATCAAGACATTCAGTCTTGTTTTTGACTCAGTTTATATTTACAATAACAAAACGATCATTTGGTTTTTACATACATGTGTAACGCGAACTGAGAATAAAACTTTAATCACTTCTATTTCTGTATTTTCAGTCCCCAAATGAGCTGTTTGAATATGTGATAAACTCAATAACATACAGGTTTTTTATTCTCTTTCATTCATTTTTACAAATTTAATTGTAAATCCAGTGAATCACATCGACTTCAGCTTCAGCTTATAGTCTCCTTCATGAAATATCTCATATTTATATCCACTTCTATGCTAATGTCCCCCAGCGGAGCTTCTGGACAGCTCTTATCATTCAGTCAGGGGTGTGTGACGGGGGCTGGGGGGTGGGCCGGTCACAGGGGGAAGACATGTAACTCATTTCCAGATAATGGCAGGGTTCTGTCTCCCTTCACTGTTGTATCAGGCCCAGTTCGCTAACTCATCAATCCACTAGCAGACACAGCACACCCCCGCAGCCCTCTGTTCACTTATCACCCTGAAACTACCACTGTGCACTCTAAATAACTGCTTCCCCTTCCACTAATCTCTTCCAATCCTCCACAATTCTTTTCCTCTTCTGCATCAAATCTGTTTCCATTCTGTCCTTTTTCCACATTTTGAACAGAACCTCCCAATGATAATGATCTCATGACAAAGGACCGAATGTTTCAGCTCATAGCAGCAGAGTTATTTTTGAGATGTGCGGCAGACGTCTGATGATAAATTCAGAAGGAGGAAGGTGCTGAAAGGACAGAGTGAAGATGGCGGCAGCAATTTGATCTACATGGGTGGTCCGCTCTGTTTAAACTGACCTCCAGCCTAATGAGGAACACTAACAACTTGGTGGAATATGTGATGGCGGAGACTGAAAGGGAAATATTCAGATGACTTCAGTTGCTGGAGTGAGTATGACGGCTTCTTTAGGAGGGAATGCTGCAGCGGATCTATGGTTACTGTAAGGCTGAGCGAGACTGCCACTTTACGTTTGTAGACATCGCTGAACAGTCACCCTACTTTGATTAAAGGTGTTTATACTGGCAATCTGATCCAGTGTGACAAAAGACCCGGCTCTGATTCTAACCTGAAGCCAAATACACACTAATGAGGACCAGGTTTGGCCAGTCGCCCTCTTCTTTTTAAATATGACATTGTGAATCAGGCTCAATACGCCTGACACAAATAGGCTGCTCTGGCTGTGTTACTCCTTTTTTACTTCTTTTCCCATTTTCTAAATGGTCAACAGGAGAATAATTTGTAATTTGTGGTGGTGAGAAACTGGATCATTCTGAGCCGTGTGATGACCCTTTTGTTTGCACTACAAAGCTTTTGGGGGAGATGATGCAATCAGGAAGTGATGTCGAGAAACTTTTAACATTACAGCATTATTGATGTGGTGGATTTAGAAAATGATGGTATGGTGATTTGTAGTCATTTATTATGAGCTGCATAATCTCATCTGAGGCTTACAGTACATTAGACATCTGCTTCTATTCAGGAATACAGGCCCTTTATTTTCCATGGAGAAATTCACATGGCATTCAGGAATGTTTCCACAACTGATGATATTAAGCAAAGTCCTGGCTCATATTAGTGCCACAAATGTCCACAAGAGTAAAGAATAAAGTAAAATGAGTAACAATAAAAAAATAATAAACATCGATCAGCATCAGTGAATGTTGAAAATAATGAAAATCACCAGAAGGGGACGTTTATGTGGTTCAAACCTTTATTCAGTAAACAAAAGTTGTATCTGAGCCATGGCTTGGAGCTGGATGCAGCGACGTCTGTGTGTTTTTAATAACATATTTGCTTCATCAGCATCTAAAGTCTTAAAGTGAGTTCAGTGAATGAAGACAAATAGCTTTCAAGAGGTCTTATAGAGAAACGATGGCTGAGAAGATGAAAAATCAGCTAAATTAGCAACATTCAAGGGAAAAAGGCCAGAATTAAAAAAAAGTGTCGAGCTTTTATTAGCCAATGAGCTGCGTGAGACTGGTTCAGGTTTAACTAGTTACTTTCAGGTGTTTTTCTTTTTTCTTATGGACATGAATCAGAAACATGAAGTACAAACAGCAACAGGAAAACTTTCTTAAAAGTTAGACAAACTTTCTAATTTAAAATGTTTCAAAAATAAATAAAAACAAGAACATTAAATCAATATTTTAAATATTTAAAATGTCCAACGCGTGTGTCTCGTTCTCTGTATGTGTGTGTGATAAATGGGTCAAAATATATATTGCATTGTAATATGATAAAATGTAATTTTATATAGATGAAGATACACTGAACAATTCTTGTGATATGAACTTTGTTTTCTTAAGAAACGACTGAATTACTGATGCAGGGTTGAAAATGTGACTGAAGTCCATCCATGCACTCAGTTGAGTCTCAGTTCTTTGAATCCATCTTGTTTAAATTCTCTTTACAGATAGTTTGGGTTGTATTTAATAGGCCATGAGCTACACATCACACCACAACCTTCCTGGAGTCCCGTCAGTTTGCAGCTTGGAAGAAGAGCTTATAGTTCAGATAGTTTTATAGAAGGAGGTTGTTTGACGTTTCAAGGATCCAGAAATTAATATATCTGGAAGTGTATAAATATAATTTAAGGACAATGTGTTTGATTAAAACAGAAAAAGAGGTTCAGCTGATTTTCCTTTTTTTCTGAAACACATTGTAAAATGTATTAAAAGGTTAGATTTTATAATGATAATCTTTCATCATGACAATGATGGTAAACGAGCTATTTTTGGCAGCTTTTTGACATTTTCTGACCTCAACCTATTGGTCACAAATTAGAGCAAAAACAGCATTAGAGATTTACAAAGGGTCAGCGCCAGGCCAGATCCTGAATGCCCCCCATCACTCTGCCAATTAAGCCATCAAAGTGGGGCAGATGTTTGTGTCAGAATGCCCTCTTGCCCACATCTCATACCCTCTCACAGCCATCCATCACTGGAGGACCTCTAATTAGCTTGTTATTCTGCCATGCAAACTATTCCAAGCTCGTGAAAAGGCCTCCTAACGTTTTGAATGACAGGGAAAGTATTGAGAGAGGGCAAATGGCAGAAAGAGAAGAAAGCCAATCACTGTGCACAGAATGGCATTTCAATAGCCTTTTCAGTACACTACAGCAGCAATTATATTCCCCCTCCAGACTTCCTGCCAGGATATTTTTTCTTTGTTGTTTCTTCATCAAAATGGTGCCATCATTTGACAAGTTAAGCATGACAGAACAAAAGCCCAAATGAAACAGGTCAAAAGAGTCATTTTGTCTCATCTGAATGTTATCAGTGCAGGGAAGAAGTAATGTTTAGTTCAGGCAAATATCAAACAATTTTAGCAACTGTCAACTGTAAACACTTCCTAGGTTGGAAGAGTTAAATTATTTATATACTGTACATAAAACACAGTTACAATATAGACACAACCAAGTAACTACAAGCTCAACAGTAACCTGTCTGTCAACATCATGTTTTTAAGATAGCATAACTGGCCAAGAGCTTCACATACGACATCTTAAAATGTATTTTCAGTGTTTTAGACCTGTAATCTCACCTGGAGACAAGGACAAGGATGGATGGATGGATGGATGGATGGATGGATGGATGGATGGATGGATGGATGGATGGATGGATGGATGGATGGATGGATGGATGGATGGATGGATGGATGGATGGATGGATGGATGGAAGGCCGGATGGATGGATGGACGTGTTCTACGTGTTTTCCTGCATGTTTTTTCCTCTCTGTCTTTTTCTCTTCCTGACAAAAACTCAGGCAGCTTCTTGCTCCCCACGAGTGTGAAGGGTCCTTGTCAGGCAGCATGCATTACTGAAAGAGGTTGAGTGTCCTTCCCCCCCAGTGAGCAGTTTAAGTCTAGAGCTGTGGGAAGCATTGAATTATTGTTGTATGCCACATGCTCCACCAGGCAAATAGGAGATAAATATGTTTGAGTGTTTGCATACATCAGAGCCACAGTCTCAGGTTGTTTTCCTTAAACAATGCCATACAGTATATGTGCATACGTTTTACATGGGCAGATTCAACTTGACCAAAATGAAAAAGTGACTGTTTGCATTAAACATCTGATAAACCTGATAAAGAATCTGTGTGTCCTTTTGACTTGGTTTGCTAGAGGAAATGTAATTACCTTCTCTGTAATGAGCAGATTTACAAGTGATCCATGTCAGAACACATCAGTCCATCAATCCACTCCGGCTTCATTCTCCTTTTGGCCTTCACCATCCTCAGAAGCAGCTGTCTGTCAACGAGCACTAAGAGGACAGCAGAAGGACAAACTGCCTTCACCAGATGACTAATGGACACAATGTCCATTTTTCAAATTGGACCATAAGTAGCATCCAAACATAAAAGAACTGTCTGTGTTTATTGATTTGGTCACTGTTTCCTATGTTTACATACAAGATTTTACCTGTAACGTAAAGTAACCCAGAATAAAAACACAGACTGAATCTTTATGTGAACTTGGACGTGAAATAAAATGCAGATGTTAAAAATACTCCAAAAAACTTTAAAGCATCAAATAGAACATAAGACAGATGATACAAGGTAGAATTGTTTTTAAAAGGCCTTCTTTCAGGTGAAGACAGTATTTTACACAGTCACACTGTTTACACTGTGTTTCCTCAATGTTGAACAAATCACCTACATCACCTGGAAGTCATGAGGATTTGTTGGACACAATCAGGTGAAAACATCATGTATTCATACGTCCATGTTTTAAATCATTGTGGGTGAAACCAAATGGAATTCACTTGTAACTCTAAACCTACAGGAGTTTATTAGCTTCCTGTCTATGTGACTGTTTGGAGAATACGGTACAGTAACATGGAGAATATTTTGCCTGGGGTGGAGAAGGAGGTGCTAGCTTCACAGGTGTGCTTCTTCAACTGTGTCACTCTGAATTTCCTGCACCTCATCACAAGGTGGCAACTTTCCAGAAAACACGAGTGGCGCTTTATTTTTACAGCCTCTATAGCTACGTTGTTTCCCAATAAAAAGTCTGGGAAACAAAGACGGACTTGTGAGACTTGCATCCAGTGACCTAATGCTTTTGGCTCTAACTCCTGCCATGAACAGGCTTCGTGCACGTGTAACAATACAAGCACCAACTGTTTAAAGCAAAGGAATTTAAGATGTACTATACCTAGTTTCTACTGATTTATGAGAATTTGGTGTTTTTTTCATCGAGTTTGGATATTATAGGTTGGTATAATGATTAAGATCAAAGAGAAGCTCGTGAGAAGATGGAACTCGTGTTTTTGGCTTGATTAAAGCTTTATTAAAACAAAGCAGCACTGCAGAGAAATAAAAGGTTTAGACACCACATAAAGAATTAAATGAGACTGGCTGCCAAATTTTCACTCTCCTTCACAAATAGTCTATCTGAGTGTCTCATTATAGCTTCATCTGTGAGTCACGAGTTAATAAGAGACTTTAAAAGTGAAAATTTATTATTTATAACATTTTAAAATAATCTAATAATGTGGAAGCCTTAAATGAGTCACTGTTAACCAGCTTCAAGTGAGAATGAAGATAAATGTTCAGATGGTTTACATGGAGATTTGGTATGTTTTCTTCAACCTGTTATATCATGTATTCAAGTTATAGACACGTCTGATTTTAGACACCACACAGAACAGAAGGAAGTAACATCACAATGATGCAGAGCCTGAGAATCTAGACTGTCTTCACTGTGCTACATCACTGAATTCTGCAGTTTGATGTTGAATTCTAGTGATATTCGAGGGGGGCGGAGCCTGTTCCAGCATGTTTGAGAGGGATACACCTTTAAACAAGCCACAGTACCATTAACAGAAAACTCAGTTAGAAATCTCCTTGGATGAAAACAAAAACTAAATTCTGATAAACGTTCTGGAGTTTCAGCCTCAGAAACAGACAATCAAAACAGCTGGAATGGTTATAAGAAAAACTAAAAAATATCATACAATTAGATTTCATTCCCAAGATACATGATACAAAGGCATTAGCTCAGGAGGACAGGACCCTCTGTTTGCACAAACAACCAATCATAATGATGATGAATGGATACGATCAAATGGCAATTGTCCCCCTCTTCCTACCCGCCTGCTTGTCAATATAAGAGGGATCATCAAATCACTCGAGCACTATTTTCTCAGGGCTTTGGTCAATAGTCTCTCCAATTAACGTCCAATTACCCAGACTTGTATTAATCACCTGGAACCAAGGGCAGCAAAGTTTGTAAAAGGTCATGTATGTGCAATGAAGATTAACAGTGACATGGCATCGATCGGCTGGTCGGAAGGTTAATGTAGTGGGAGGGTCGAAAACTAGTGTGGCTGTAAGACACAACAAGGACGATTCTGGATGAGCCTTCTGGTTGAGATGTGCAGTTTAAAATATAAAATGCATCTTTCTCATGTTTTAATGTTACTTTGTCACAAGCAGTCCATCACAAATACACCTTTTTATCCTAATTTATGTAACTGAATACGTGCAAAGATGATACAGTTTGACAGACAGAAAACATAATTTCAGCACAAGCAGGTGATTCTCAAACAGCTGTTAGCTGAAAACTGTCTTACTGCACTGATCAGCTGAAGGATGAAGCTTCTCTCAGGTCCAGTTTCAGGTCTTTGCTGGATCTGGTCCTGTTTCCTAGAGACGTTTCAGGTACTTTTCATCTGCTGGAGGGTGTTTTTATTTTTTACTGATGCTTCTTCTTTTTCTCTACATTTCCTGTTTATTTCCTAAGACAAATTGTTTCTGATTTTTACAAAAACATAATTTAAAATAATTTGCTTTATTCAAAAGAACTATTAATAGGTGATGATTGGAGCAGGAGTGTGTTGGAGAAAGACAGAGTTGCTCTAAATGGCAGATTTTAATGCCGCAGACAGAAATGTAATTATTTTGATTTGGACAATTAAAAGGTTTTCTTTACATCCCCCGACCAAACGTGCACATGCAGACTGAGTCTCTGCTGTCAGCGTGAGAGCAGATCCTGAACCTGACCCTGTGATCTTTCATGCATCATGGCAGTGGGTGCATCAATAGTATTTGAATTCTTAGATGAGATTCCATCACAAATCAATATTGTTTGAAAATCTATCACATGCAATATGCTGCTGTCCACATGTCTTACATGCAAGCTCAGCACATGTTGACATAAATATTTCAGTGTCTGCCCTTGAAACAATTGATTTTCCACAGTTAAGATAAAAATATAAGATCTGTTGAAACATTCAAATTAGACTATAATTAAACTATAACATCTTTATATTTCACATTGAACACTAGAACTCTACAGACCCAGTACCTACTGGTGCAACACATGTACAAATATTTATAGTAACAACCAATTCTACAACAAACAGAGGAACAGCCTCACACACATGCACACACACATGCACACACACATCACTTATCTCCTCCTGCAGCCTCACTGCCAGGGGAGTCGTGATTTAGGCCTTGATCCTTACGGCCCCTGGAGACATTGTGCTTGATTACTGTGGCGTGCCTGCAAGATCAATGAGTCATCAATACCAGTAATAATGTCTAACACGCTGTGGTGAGTCTTTCCTGTTGCTTCGATGACAGCTTGGAGGCAAAAGGAGAATCGAGTCAATACGTAGCAAGACATAGAAATGAATGGGAGAAGAAAGAAGTGACTCTGTGAAGAAATGCATTGAAGATGAAACGAGACTAATTAAACCAATAGCAATATGTAGAAAAAGTTACTGCAGTCCCAAGATGTCATGGTCACATGACTAACATCATGTGACCAATCAGTCTAAACATCATGATGCATGAAGGTCTGCTGACGTGTCCATGTGCAGAAGAACCATCCTGAATTTAATGATGATATCATCTGAATCTGTGTCTTGTCATGTTATAGATCTAATCATGCTCACCTTTGTTCCGTCTCGTGTCACTCACCTGTTCCTTTGTGTATATTAGCTCTGCACAGCTCCTGCCTGTTGTGCTTTGTTTCTGTCAGTAATCCAGTGTTCTTCTAATCTGAGATGTTTTTAGAATGTTTGACCACCTTGTTTCAGATACTGTCTCCTCCCTCATGGACTGTTTGTCAGTCGTTGTTTTCTGCCTGTTTATGATTTCTCCCTCACACATGTCAAACCTGTAAGTCTTATTGTCTCAGAGACATTGACCATTTCCTGCCTGGTTTGCTTTATTAGATTATGGATTAGATTGTTTACTTCCTCATGACTTACTGTCTATTGAGTTTGAACAGAGGACATCTCTCTCTGCCCTTTTGTTGATGACATCATTCATAATTGACTGTTTTCCTCCAAACAAGGTTCCTAATTAATTGTTATCCCAAACTTCTGAGAAAGACCTTCCACCTGAAAATGACTTGCTGTTCTCGTCCCTGGCTCTTCATCACCAGGGAGAAGTTATTGGGTGAGACACATCACCACCAATAGCTGTCTTGATTCTTCCTCTCTGGACAGTGTGACACAGACAGCTTGTTTCCTAAACATAACAGACAGGTAAAACAATTTTACCTTTACCTCGTCATCAAGAATCAAAGTTTCAGTCACTAACCGTCCTGCTGCTGACTCAGAGATCCCTGAAGGGTCCAGAGAGACCAGTGAAACCACTTTGGATGGATTTCAAGAGAGAACTGACAGTCTGAGTGCAACAATACTTCAAATGAAGCACAAGAAATTAAGACACTTTAGGTCAAAATTACAAATTTGCACATTTCTATGAATTTTAAAAGGATATTTAATTTTGCTAATTAGTGTGATTTCGAGTGAACATTATTTTATTATTTCATGTCTCCAAATTAACAGTTGCAGCCCAGTAAGATAAAAACTTTACTGTCAGTTTCATTTGTTCAATGAAACAATTCTGCTTTTTGAACAAAACTATCACATATGACTTATTTACCAAACTAAACATGAAACAAACCTGTTTATTAAAACCAACTCAACATGCTCAGCTGGATGAAGACATTCTGACTCCAGGTCAGTCTTAAGGAAACATGATAACTGAGACAGACTTTCAGTTCTGAGTTGTTTTCAGTCCTGATCAGTATCATAATGCTTCTTTAATGAGTTTTATTGAAAACTGCCAAATCCACGTCAAAGCAAATCGAAGGGAGGTTTTAGTTTTTCATTGTCCTTTCTGACTTTAATGAAAAGGATTTTTTCTGACTTTTCAGAGTTCAGTTTTATTTTTTCCCTGTCAAAAGAACTTCACAGGTTTTAATGGAACAAGACCAGACACATTAAACCATGATGGTTTTATAATCCCTTTCTTCTGAACACCTGAGAGGGAAACAGTCTAGAAACTGGTTAGTAGAAAATCAAAAAGAAAGTCTTTGAAGTAGCAGAATCAGCAAACACAACGAGAGAAGAGGAGGTCCAAGTTCCAGGTTTAAGGTTCCTCCTCAGTAATTACCAGAAGGTAGGCATTAAACATAAATGCTTCATTATGTTAACAATTAATACAATTATGTCAAGCCTCTCGGCAAACACGTTTCGCTGAGAGTAAGGGGGGGTGGAGTCAAGGGCTGTGTGCTTTGTTTTAACGCCCAATCATATTCATACCTGTGAGCAGATGAGTTTCTCATGAGCATAGAGGGGGATTAGTTTTTTTGTTGGCAACCCAACCTGTAAAACGGGTCCCCCCCCCCCACACACACACCCTTGAATCTCTCACTCTCTGACCTTCTATTCACTGTTAAAGATTAAAAGCAAACACTCTTTTAAGAATAACCACATGTCTATTTTGACATAAAAACAATAAAGAACATTCCAAACTGCTATTTATTTTATTTTGACTGAGCTTGTCTTTTCTTGTCACATCAAGGCCTGACTTGTAGTTAGTTCAGGGGCCGTGGGACTTTTCAGTTGCACAAGTTTTCAACAGAAAGTCATTGTGGTCAATCCCATGAAGAAAACTGTATTTTTCTTTTATCTTGTAAGTTTCAAAGACAATGTGATGTTGTGAGCTGTTGCATTTGGCAACTTTCTTTATTCATTTCCAAAATCTTTCTTCAAAGAATAAGTTTACATTTTCTCTCAGAGCTCAAACCAAAGTTTCCACATAGTTAAAGACTGATTACACAACCTCTTATGTTTCCATAAACAATTCCATGTTTTTCTTCTAAAAAGTGAATTTTCAATTACAGAAGTGAGAAAGCACCAAAAATACCAACGTTTTAGTTTGGTTCATATAAACTAGAACAGAGGAACATGTTTCCACCCACAAAATCATATATATTTATAGCCACATGTATCAAAATTAATTTTAAGTATGTGATGAAATGATCTGTAATTTTCTGCTTTTTGTTTTTTATTGTTTATTTGCTTTCTGAGATCAGTCTCGTGTTTTTTTCTTTACTTCATTCAGAGACAAGAAGGTCTTCCTTAAAATGGAGAAGGAACAAATGGCTCTGCTCTTGTTTAGCCCATAAAGTGTTCTCTGATGGGATACTGATAGAAGTATATATCTGTGTGTGTGTGGGGGGGCTTGCACATCTGGAAAGGCTTCATCAATACTGAAAAGAACAGAAAGGTTTGAGAGCAACATCTGCTCCATCTCGACGACGTCTCCTTCAGGGAAGGTTTTACAGATTTCAGCAAGACAATTTTTAACCACATCCTTCATCCATCACAGCAGTTTCACATCAGACCAGTCTGGGTTCTACTGTAATGTCACAAAGAACATGAAAGGACTCTTTAAATCAGAGGAAAATTAATAAACAGGTTAATTTTACAAAAAAATCTTTATTTGTTAGAAAACAAGAAAGAAAACAAAAATCAAGGAACAAGTAAAGCAGATGGAAAATAAATCAACCGTTACACTGATAAAACATGGTGTCTGTCCAAACCCACATGATAAGCTTTAGTTTAAACAGAGTGACCAGTCAGCCTGTTGAAAAGGAAAACAAATGAGTCACACTGTTTCCCCTCTGGAATAATAACCACAAACATACTGACTAATGGTGACGTCACTGGAAATATAAATAAATAAACATGCACATGTATCCTGATTTTACTTCTTACTGAGATTCACAACAAAGCTATCTGTCATGTTACAGATGTTTTAAACACATGGAGACCAGCAGGATTGTTGAGATCCAGGTTCAGCAGAGACGACTGGACAAATCAACATCCTTTATCTTTGGATGTTTTATTGAAGAGAGACAATCTCTCCATCCAGCAGCTGGAGTCCCTGATCAATCTACAACATTCACATGAAGTTTTAAAGCACCAACCAAACTCTGAACTGACAAACACAGTCAGTAACAAACCCATTACTGTCCAAGTTAAGAAACTGTTTGTGTTCTGAAATGACAGAATAATCTGTTCAACGTCTCAGTGGATAACAAGCTATCAGCACATGAAGCACAATCACTAAATAATTCAATTTGCTGTATCAGAGTATAGCAAATGATGAAAATGTTGGATACATCAGAAACACAATTTATTTCTTAATTTGACATTGAAAAAATAACTTTCTTTTTGATGTCTCAGTAGAATTCAGATTTTGTTTATAGCATAAATGACACCAGAATATAAAGGTCTGACTTGTATTTCCAGAAAAAGCATTGAGCATGTTCTGATTGGCTCTGCTGTCACCTCAGGTGGACTGTGGTTTCCTGGATTTTCCATTAAAGCAGCCATTAAAATAGCTCCCATGAAATCCAAATAATTCATGAAATTGTTAAGCACAAAAGGGATGAATCTGAGGCAATGCAGAAGGGAGAATCTGTTTGCACCATCATGCAGACTCAAAGCTATAAACAAAAGCCTGTAATGAGATATGTGCTTTGAGCTTTTCCCCATTTCATCCGGAGTTTTGTCTTGTTGGAATCATACAGGAAGCATTGATTGCTCCCAGACAAAAATAAATACATCCTTTGATAGCTTGGACATTAATTTGGATCCATGCTTTCCCTGTAAAGCTCCAGGGACTGGAGGCAGGATATGTATTTTCTCAATTTTTGTGGCACTATGTTCCATCCATTTATTGTGTGCAACTGAAAGCAATCTGTGCATGTGTTATAAATGGAGGAGAGACAACGAACACTTTTATTCAGCATCTTTCACTCCAGCTACTCCCACCTATTTTCATTCCTTCAAAAGGACGGGATCTCTCTTGTCAGAAACACACACATCCTGCTGACTATTATCATGTGCACTGATGCAAACTCCAAAATATGGAGCGCTTCATTTCACACCCTTACTTTCAGCAGATTCATTGATCTATCTAATCTTCATGCATGAGAGAAGATTTTACATTTCACTGACTAAACCTTGTTCACATTAAGTCTCTGAAAATGTGTTTACAGGAATTCTTTCCAAGTGGCAACTACAACAAACACGACTGAGAAGAAGGATTCGGTGCTTAAAATCAAGGCGTTTGATTTAAAACTAGAACATTTCTGAAGACATATGGATGTGTGCCATGAAGGAAGGGCGCTGATGTTACTACCCAAGTCATCAGTCAGTTGGGTGTAAGAAAACAAAAAGGCCAAAGTCAGGGTCAAACTCCATGCAGAAAGGCTCCTTCCAAGTTTCACAGCAACAACAGAGCTACCGCTGCACCACCGTGCAGTTCATCTAAGAGTTTATGAAAGTAAAATTCCAGGAATCTGCGTCAGTGTGCTGTTGTTGTTTCATACAGAAACATACAGTTTGAATGTTGACAGTCTCATCTTCACAACAAACAAACAGAAAGAATCAATCACAAAATATGATGAGCTCCAAAATGATTTGGTGCAGTCGACATGAGACACACTGCATCACATAAACACACAGAGAAACTGCTGCTAAATAATAACACAGGTGCTTTTATAAAATCACAGTGATTTATTTAAACATTCTTCTCCCCAAATTTCATGCTCTAGAAAGGAAACTCCTTTAAATGCATCAAGCAGCCTGGAGTCTGGAGGCTGAAATGACTTTACACTACCATCCTTGTGCACATGCTTGTATATTACATCCAGGAATACAAAGATCCCTGTACTAGGAGATATCTCCCTGAGGTAAACTGTGCAATATTTCTGTCACATTTCTTTATCTTCAACACAATTACAAACACAAAGGATATAAAGAAGGAACGATGGTTGGATAAATAATTCGTATTCTTAATGGCTAAATGAGCTCTGTGGTTGTTTTGTGTGGATGAGTGTCTGTGATCCCAGTTGGCCCAGACTTAGATGAATGCTGTAGCAGTCTGGAGCTCAATTATGAGGCATCTGCATGATAATTCCAACCACCTTCACATGATAAAGATGAGCCCTGTAACAGCACATCATGCCAAATGAGCCTTTTCAGTCAAATCTCACAGAAAAGGAGAGATTTTACTGCCATTGTTAGTGAAATGATATAGAAGAGCAAAGGATGAAACAAATATTCAAATAGTGAAATAAAACACCTGCTGTATAAAGTCTTATTGTGTTGTACATCTGGAAATGACTGCAGTGGAGTCATTTCATTCACCTGCAGATTATTCTAACCGATTCATTTTAATGTTGGAGCGTTTAATAATAATATTACTAATGTTATTAAATTGTTATAATTTATAAATGACAGACTTTACTGCCTTTTCCCATCCAAGCTGCTTGATCTTTCTATTTGCAGTGTTTCTTTCCACATAGTTGTATTTTCTCAGTTTGATGCAGGTTTTTGATGTTAATTGCACGTGTTCCCAGTTTGGTAAATTGAATAGTTTCCTATAAGTTTGTCTTGTATGTTGTGATCTCTGGGATTTGGGTTATTTTTGTTGTTTTTTTCTTTTCTTATTTTTCAGTTTTATTGAAGCTTTTTTTTTTTTACTTTTTTTTTTTTTTCAGACTTGTAGGTCAAAATCTATTCTGACTGAACACTTTAAACTTCTACAGGGAACTTCTTAACAAATCTCTCCCCAGATGAACTATTATTTTATTTTTTTCTTTCCATTAAACATCTGTGTTGACCATGAACAAGGTTGAATGGGGTCTGGATGGATAACTCACCTCGTCCTCCGAGGAAAGTGAATCATTATTTTGCATAAATGTTGGTCTTGTTTAAATTTGCTGTTGGTGAAATTGTGTCACAGAAGATAACGATATTTACTGAAAGTCGTACAAATATACAACCGAGACAAACAATCAGATACAATTAGGATTATTGTTCCTCTGGCTCTGAATTAATAACCACTTTAGTGAAGGCTGCAGGGTTGTGAGAAGCATCCTTCACCTGAATATCAATGACTTCTGTTATTACCACTGACACTGACATGAGCCAGTTTGCTTCCAGTATTTGATCATAAAAAGGTAAAAAGCAGAGCATTCAGAAGTTTGGGGCAATATGAAGTGACATGATCTTTAGTCTAACTGTATATACATCTGTGGGAAACAGGGACATACTAGCACAAGTGTCCCTGAATCCTCTTGTTTACAGTGATTCAAATCATTCCATGGATCAAGTGCTGCAGCTGCAGCAGTTGGATGTCTGATTAATAAACAAGAGTCACAAATAACTCTGAAATCTCCACTGAAAGGTAGAAAGTGTAGGAGATGCTGAAATCAGTTTCATGTCTGACACACAGAAGGACTCTAACAACCATCGACTTGAACCAGGTTCTGTTGACACAAACACAAGACCCCACTCTGTGACCTGCTTCCTGGTCACTACAGGGTTTCTATCCAGACACATGGTCTGGTCTAAACACCAGACTGGAAGTCTTTCTACATGAACCATGTTTCAGTGAAGGTGAGAAGAAGTCCTCCTCTACTCCATTAATCACTGAACATCTGCCTGGAGCTTGATGATGTTACTGTGAAGCAGCTGGATAATGACATGGATAATTATTGGAGGATCTCTGACTCAGTCCTCTGCATCTCCCTCCATCATTCAATCCCACATCCTTAACAAAGAGCTGGTGGTCTGATTATCTGCTTCTAGAAAACTACTGAAGGATCCACAGTAACTAGTTCATACACAAACTCACAAACCCACATCCAGTTAAACCTATGGGCAAATTTAGAATAACCAATTACGCATCAAACTAAACCTAACAGGTGTGTCTCTGGTCTGTGGAAGGAAACTGGAGAACTCATGGAGAAAAAAACACACATGGATCAACCAGGGGTCGAACCTGTGACCTTACGCCAAGGCAACAGGGCAAGCAATGTTCCACCATGCAGCCTCAGCTTGCAATAAATATGTTCTAAATCTAAAGATATTCAGGAATGACTGAGGGCAATGAGATCTACTGAAACTGTGTCAGTTCATTACCAGGTAACCACGGTGACGAGGTGATGCTGCACCAGGGTAAATGTTGAATCTTCTATTGTAGAAATGTTTTCCCATGCAGCAACCAAAACAGATGCAGAGTTCACAACAGAATGAATATTACACAAGCTAATAAATAAATGACACTGATTTCCAAAGAGCTAAAATAAAGATGAGAAAACAACACTGACACACAACTGTACCATCACATCTGTTTCACTCAGTTTCACACGTTTGATCTTTTTAACAAACACTCAGTACATTTTATTTTAGTCTCCTTGAGGATTGGGAAATGGAAATCCATGCAGTTTGACCATGTTCATCTTTAAAACTATTAAATAACAACTGACACGTGTTTTCTCTTTCCTGATGGTAAAATTTAAATCAAATCTTTTGGATATTGTGACTTTATAAAAGCAGAGATTTTCCAGATACAGACCTGAGTTGCAGAACTCACATCAGCTCTGTGAACAGCAGTAAACACAAAGTGAAACATATAAAACTCTGTAAGGAATATTTTTCAGCCTTGAAGGTAAAATGATTTTGAACCAGAGAGCAGACTGTCAGAACATCAGCTTTGATTCGAGAGTGTCTGGTTGTGAAGGTCACATGAACTTCTCGAGAACATAGTTACCAGTTTGACTCAAATCCAACTAACTCATAAGTCATAAACATTTCAAACATAAGAAGAATGTCTTATCTTATGCAGACAGCCCAGTCCCATGGAAAAACGAGTGACACGACTAATTTAAAGCAGGAACTGAAGAGATCATTTGTGTCTCCTTGTTGCATATCTGAATATGTAGTTACTGTTTATGATTCTGCATCATGACACCAAATTATTCTTATAATTTGCTGTTGTGGTTTTGCTTTAGGAGAGAATTTAACTTTAGAGGATGTTATTGCTAATGGAATTATACTGCACCCACACAGAAACAGTGTAAATGCTGGAACCAGTTCTGTCACTTCTTCCAGATGGCTCATCTGACCTTCCACTAACAGGCAACTATTCAGCCATTCTGCCCATTTTCTCATTAGTTTATATTTTTGGAAAATAAAAAAATAAAAAAACATGGAGGTCAAAAATGACACAATGATTAGGTAAATAATCACATATCTGCTAGCTGCCAGATGCCTGAGTGTCTGTGGTAGTTTTCTTAGTCACAACACAAAACAAGGTGTAAACTCCACCTGTGATTTGTGCTCTGAGCATACATGTGTATGAAATGTATTGCTGGAAACAGCATCTAGTGTTACAAGGTCAGCTTATTATGAGCAAATAAAGGAAAGTTATATCAGGCTGTAATGACATCCAACAGGACTTGGCATGTTACCACCACAGCAGGCTGAAGCATCGTCCTTTCCACGCTACATGTTGTGTAATGACATGCAAACAGTGTAAATTGTATATTAATGACCCGTGTTCATGGTGCTGCTGTTCTGACCCTCGTTCCTTATATACATCGGTGGCGCTGCTCAGGGCAATGCACGGTGGAGATGCAGGTAAAATACAGCTGAAAGCATGATGCTCATTATAGAAACACACACAGTCTGAGGTTGGTGGAGAACCTGATGTCTGTTTTAGGTCTGTTTGTTTCCATTTTGTGTTTATGGCATTAGATTTCTTAAATGTTTACTTTTTTATAACAGCTGTTTGAATTTGGATGCATATAAGACAGAAAATCCTGCTTTAAAGTATATAATACTAATTAAATCCGCTTTTAGTTCTGCTTTGGTTCCACTACATGTTAATTTATTATATATTCACTGTAATTTAATCTAATAATAAAAGTAAAGTCATAATATATTAATTATATGAATAAACTGGAGTTATTTTGAAGTAAACAAAACTCACTTTGGGAGAAGTTGGATGAGATGAACTCATGATGAAAACCAACAAGCAATCAAGAGAAACTTTTAGCTGAGGTTCATCTGTGTGACTTCACTTTGCAAAGCCTAATTAATGAAAGCGTTCCAAGCAAGCGTTAAAATAAAGGTTTTATCACGTCTTGTTTCACCCAAAGCTTTGTGTGATGGAGATGAAAGGTTGAATCACACTGCGGAGGCTTCAGAAACAGACGTCGACTCTAATTTGTTAATTTTACCACATGAGAAAACAAACAAACTGAACTCCACTGATGGTGAAAATGTTGTTTTACTTATCTTGACTAACTAAATTTACTGAAGTGTCTTACTGGGCAGACCTCTGTAGCCTGTCTGTAGCAGAAGCAGTGATTAAACCTTCACATTAACATGCTGGCTGCTCCATCAAAAGGCAAATAACACAAAGGAGATTGAATATATAATATAAACTGTTTTTAAATGGAACTAATAATCGTCAGATATTTAATAAACCAACGAAGCCTCTTCAGAAACATTAAGTAAACTCACAGAGAAGCTATTTAACCATGTCCTGTATGAACTGTAACATCTTCATTAAGCATTAATACAAACATCAATTAATTTTGTTTTTCATTTCAGATTTTTTACAGATATAATTTTTTAAACAGGTGGGTGGGTTTTAAATATGAAACATGTTTTTTTAACACATTTAAATTGTTATATTATGGTATTACAACATATTTTAATATTATAGAAACACATATATAACCAGTGGGAGGCAGGTTGTGGAGTGAGACACGATAGGGCCTAATTTGGTGTTTACTGTAATAAATATACAAAAAGATGTTGAGAAAACACATTTTTAAAATTCTTTTTTTTTTTTTTTACAAATCAGCATCAATATTTTTAAATTTGTTTTCTTCTGACCAATCTGAGCCAAAGGCCACATAATTGGTGTTAAAAGTAAAACCATTAATTGAAATGTGGCAAAAGTCGGGATTTGTTTAACTGAACTCGTGTAGTTTGAGTTTATTAGACAAATAAAACAGTTTTTAAAGGTTTTTGTCTAGCGACTCACTGTAGCTGAAGGCTACGAGCCTGTCAGAACAAACATACACAGAATCATAATGCAGGTCTGAATGGGTTAATGCAGCTGTTATATCCTGAGAAACCCTGTTTATTATCTTTAAATCCTGACATTCAGAGATAAATAGTTAGAATCAGAACTTCTTTGGTTTTATTGAAGTAGTTTGAGGATTTTTCAGGCTGAATTTCTAAAGACAAATTATAAAGAGGATAATGTGGTCCTGGGTTGTTAACAGTGTGAGGTACCAATTTAATGGTCTTGTCATTTTATGGCTTAGCGCTAAGGGATATTAGAAAATAGGCAGTGGAATTACTGTTAAATAGAAGTGTCCAACAGCCTCACTGTGGTCATTAATGAAGGATTCAGTAGCACAATGACCTCATAAAAATCCATCAGCTAAACCAACTCAGATGTGTTAGTTGTGTCGTTTCAGAGGTTCAACAGTTTCCACAAAGCAAGATACAAGTTTACATAAGTTTTATAGATAAATAAATAAATATATTTTATTCATTCTAGCCTGGAAATCTGACGTCATTAACATGTAATGTTTGAAAACATTGTGTAACAAGCTAGCAGCTACTGGCAGGAGTCAGAGCTCAGAACCTGTTCGTTCAGTGAGATAAACAGAACGAGACGAGTCTTTCTGTGTTTCATTGTCTGTCTTTTCACCATTGTGCGGAAGCCTTTCACCCATAAGTCCCAGTGTTTGAACACGGCACATGAAAGCCGATAAGTGAAAGCTGATGAAGCACAGCCAACTGGTCCAAACAAGCATCAATAATAGATAGTTGTACTATCTCTTGGGCTAAACACTGCAGGAGGTACATAGTCGAGTGAAACAACCATCTGTGGCCCAAACAAAAACCCTCTGAAGCCCCGATCTCTGCCCACCCCCCACACCCCCCCACACCCCTAACACTCTCATCCCAGCACCCTCAATCTCAAGACTCCAATACTTAAGGGACTTTGCAGCTATTTAATGTTTAATGCCCTCTAACGTCAGAAGAATGCAAATTTCTGTGGCCTGCTACCAATTTTCTTTCTTTTCACTCTCACCCTAAAATTACAAATCTGTTGTCCCCACGGCCTTATTTCTGCCCCCCGTTACAGCTGGGGACAATTATGTGCAGGAAGCTTGCAGGGGAGGTATTTTGGGAGCAGCCAGGAAGTGAGATGCGGATCCGTCCTTTAAGAAACACTGAGTATTTCAGAGTATGAAGGTGGGGGTGCACTCAGACCACAGGGCGCTTCTAACCCCCCCCTCCCACCGCCATCAGCACGGTCTGTGAAGATTAGCCAAAACAAGATGTGGAGGTGGAGGGAGTAGATTGAGGAAAGATGAAAGACGAGGAGAAAATGAGAAGCAACTCTGTGTTTATCCCCACACCCTAACCCCCCCCCCACCCCCCCACCACCACCCCCCCACTCCTTTCTTTGGAACTGACAATGAAACTATTTGTCGTAAATTGAAAGTGGTTTTCAGTTTCATTGTGTAAAATATGGACTTCATGAATATAGATGATTATTAATGAAATGTTCTTCTTATGGTTGTATCTTCTAAACTGTAAATGTCTCTGACAACCTCTGTGGAGAGTCTTGAGTCAGTCCAGAAGTCTCATCAGACCTGTCTGGACCACCTCCTTTGGCAGGAGTTCAGAGACCATCCCTACCAGATGTTCAGACCACCTCAACTGGCTCTTATCTTGGAGGACCAGTGACTCTGGAGCTCCTCCTGAATAGCCGTGTTCCTCGTTCTATCCTGGATCAAGTCTATTGACTCTACTGAGGAAGTTCATTTCAGCTGCTGCTATCAGGGATTTTTTAGGTCATTATCTTTGATTATTCTTATTAGTTGAGGGCTGGAATAGAATTTGACTGATTAATCAACATTCAACTAAGATTCTTCTTCATAAAAACATACAGTACCGGTACAGTGTCCAAACATACTGGTACAGTGTCCAAACATACTGGTACAGAGTCCAACAAACTGGTACAGTGTCCAAACATACTGGTACAGAGTCCAACAAACTGGTACAGTGTCCAAACATACCGGTACAGAGTCCAACAAACTGGTACAGTGTCCAAACATACTGGTACAGTGTCCAACATACCGGTACAGAGTCCAACAAACTGGTACAGTGTCCAAACATACCGGTACAGAGTCCAACATACTGGTACAGAGTCCAACATACTGGTACAGTGTCCAAACATACTGGTACAGAGTCCAACATACCGGTACAGTGTCCAAACATATACTGGTACAGAGTCCAACATACCGGTACAGTGTCCAAACATACTGGTACAGTGTCCAACATACCGGTACAGTGTCCAAACATATACTGGTACAGAGTCCAAACATACTGGTACAGTGTCCAACATACCGGTACAGTGTCCAACATACCGGTACAGTGTCCAACATACCGGTACAGTGTCCAAACATACTGGTACAGTGTCCAAACATATACTGGTACAGTGTCCAACATACTGGTACAGTGTCCAACATACCGGTACAGTGTCCAACATACCGGTACAGTGTCCAACATACCGGTACAGTGTCCAAACATACTGGTACAGTGTCCAACATACCGGTACAGTGTCCAAACATATACTGGTACAGTGTCCAACATACTGGTACAGTGTCCAAACATACTGGTACAGAGTCCAACATACTGGTACAGTGTCCAAACATACTGGTACAGTGTCCAAACATACTGGTACAGAGTCCAACATACCGGTACAGAGTCCAAACATATACTGGTACAGAGTCCAACATACTGGTACAGTGTCCAAACATATACTGGTACAGAGTCCAACATACTGGTACAGTGTCCAAACATATACTGGTACAGAGTCCAACATACTGGTACAGTGTCCAAACATATACTGGTACAGTGTCCAACATACCGGTACAGTGTACAACATATACTGGTACAGTGTCCAACATACCGGTACAGTGTACAACATATACTGGTACAGTGTCCACATCCCTGCAGCAGCTGCCACAATCCATTGATTAATCTCCCACTCCCTTCTACCCACCCTTCATGGTGGTGGTGGTGGTGGTGGTGGTGGGGGGCTCCTATCCAGCACCCTGGTACCTCGTATTGACTACCTAGTGAAGTGGATGAGTGTGACCTCCTGCAGTTGGAACTAGAGACAGACTGTCCCCAACATGATGCTACTTTAGCTAAAGTGAGTTTATTTATTCTATGAGCTGAGTAAGTTGTATTTATTAGGATGAATTGACTTCTATATATTTCTGTAACATAAAGGGGAGTGAGGACGGGGCGGCTGTCGTTATTATCCACTGTCGTCGCTTTCATCTATGACTAGCAGCAGATGTGGATCTATCTGTTTCTACTGGTGCTTATGTGCATTCAAGGGATTGTGGGAAGGCTGCCTGATAAACATCCTCTCAGGGGAACCAGGTCGAGGTGGCATTTATCTAAAGGGACTCCTTTGTTCTTGAAATGTCCCCATACTTTCAATTATTCAACAGGCATTCTCTTCTTCTGCTGCTCACTTCTGCTTGACATGATACCAGCATTTATAACCTCAGGGTTAAATATCTGCCTGCCTTCACACCCACAGAAGAACAGACAGCTATCAGGATGTTATTTACTCTTATAGTGTAAAAGATCTGTGTTTCTACTAGTCAGAGCAGTTAGTGGCTTTTATTTCCTCATCTCTCCTGGAAATGTGCTATTTTAGTTAAATCATCCTCCTTTTCTGAGAATAAACCTCTGTGTGTGTGTGTGTGTGTGTGTGTGTTTGAAGGGGAGGGGTTTGTTATTATTTGGGAAGTTTTAAAAGGTCACATGTCCATGTAACATCCAGGACGGTGATGTAAGTTTTCTATGCAGAAAATTTCACTGTATTTTTCTTTTAAATCACATATTTTAAACATTTACGAGCTCAAGTCTGACCATCTTTTACAAATAACATTTTTATTTTACATTGAACTTTAGACAACATGTACTCAGACAAATGTTTTAGGACATTGTTTAGTTACTTAGGTGGGGTGTGTGTTTGCAGCTCACCTGTCTAAGACCAGACTACATGATGGAGTGATCTACTTCTCATTTATTTCCCAGAAGGTTTGTATGAGTGTGTATGTTGGTGTGTGTGTTCTGAAGCGTAATCATGCTCCGCGCTCAGAAGGATGGAGGCTCTCTGGAGGTCATAGGGGGCCTACCTGACGGCCACGTTTATCATCAGCAGGGAACTGGAGAGGAAAGGTTGTATTTGACCATCTCAGATGTTGTTCAAAATCAATCTCAGAAACCGCTACACCCGCAGAGCAAAATAGAGACTGATTGTTTGGCTTTTTTGTGCAGCTGTGTGTCATTGCCAGTATGACTGCTGATTTGTTTTGCCATGAGATTGATATCTAAAAGCACGTTTGTGGCTGTGCAGCAGGAAACACTATCTCGTTTCAAGTTTTACATTTCAAGTTCAAAGCTTTATCAAGCTAATAAGGTCTTTTTATCTCATGGTATATATTTAAAATACTTACAGTCCTGGTGGTAAAAGTGCAGAGTTATTTTAGTTTCATTTAAAGTAGGTCAGTGCTTGTTCTCTCCAAACTGCACATCCTTAGATCACTCGTGAACAAAATATCCAATACTGACTTAATGAGTTGGTTAAAAACAACTCGTTTCACAGTTAGGACATCAAAAGAGAAATGTTAATGAGCTCAGGAGAAGCAGTCACTCCTCTCACTCAAATTACATAAACAAAAACATCAATTGAGTCATTTGCTGTCAAACTCATGTGATCAAATTTAAGATCAAAAAAGCCTAAAACGAATATTAGATTTTTAGACGAAATGGCCGAGAGATAAAACCATTGATTTATTTAAATTCTTATCCCAAAGCTCTGATTTTACAAAAAAACAATCACATCAATGAGTGAGTTCCATGTGTATCCTTGTTGCAAGGATTTTAATATATTTTAATAATGATTACAAAGGTCACATATTTTATTCATAAACACTTATGAAGATTAATGCATTAGTTTTCTGTCAGCAGTAAGATTATATCTGAACAACTGTATTAGTTTTCAGTCTTTAACTCATTTTAGCAACCAGGTGACGAATGAGTCAAAACTTTAAACTGGGACTTTAACTTCAGCCTTTCACAGTAATGACTCACCTTTCTGGGTAAAATATACTAAACATAAGCACTGAAAGGAGCGAGTTGTACAGTTCAATACAAGAAAACACTCATTTGAGCTGACAGCTCCAAATCAAAATATTCATTGTAAAAATGTTCAATTTGTCAAAATTTCAAATCACCATATTTTTTTCTAATTCTGTATAATGTTTCATGTTTATATTGAGACTTTTTCCTGTAATAGTGTAAAACCAGATTGTAGATCATTTTTTTTTAAAGATGTTTTTTTTGCTATAAACACAAATTAATTGTTTCATTACGTTTGACATAATTAGATACCATCAAGGTAAACTGCATTTAAATAGAAAGACTTACCCAAATAAACTACAGACCTCATGGGTGAAACTTGGTTAATTAAAATAAAAAGTACTATTTTATTTATCTGTTGAAGTGAAGAGAGTATCTTACCTGTGGTACAGGTACTCGAGGGTCTTCACTCAGACCTGTGAAGTAACCAGCTGTGTAATCACATTAATGGACATCTGGGAGACTGCAGGACACAAATTAAATGATTGCAGGTGAACGTTTATGATGTTACAATTGAAAATTCAAAAAAATCAACCAAAACCAACTTTTTCAGCTACAGCTGCACAGAGCGCTCATACAGCTGTGTACAGCTGCTGAATATTTACAACAATTAAAAAAAATGTCTCTTTGTTTTTAAACAAAATCAAATTTAAAAATAAGAAATTCTTTACATTTTCAAAACAGTAGAAGAAGAAAAGGCTTGAAGCTCTGAGATGCTGGTCATGATTCAGAAGGTTGTTAGGTGTTTATTCATTTTCAGGTATTATTCTTATTATTCCAGGTTAGTTAGTGTCCAGATTTATTGTTTTTCACAGCTGTCGTCTTGTCCTCAGATTCTCTTGTTAAGTACTCACAGCTGCTTTTCATCCGTAATCACGCACCAGGTTTTAATACCAGCAATCAAGCCTCCCAGCTTGGTCCTCAGCTCTTTGTTAGATCCTCACACTGCCGCCACCTTCTTGGCAAGACGTGTCTCATGCCAGTATTATGTGTTGTAAAGCTTAAAACAGAATTTTCTTTTGGATTTGACCCGTTTGTCTGCTGCTGCCTGCATTCAGCTCCTGCACCACAGCCACGCCCGCTCATGATAAAGCTGCTAACTTTGTTTGATCTTATAGAATTTATGTAATTTTATAGCACTGAAGAGGTCACGAGAGCAATACTGGAAGAATTTATTGAAACTGACTGAGTGTGATGTTTCAGCTTTAAAACAGATTTATTAATAAAGATATTTACAGGGTTTTTGTTTTGCTTCATGCCCTGAGATTAAACTGAGACTCCTCCTACACCAAGAGTTGCTACACAAAATAAATCATCCTCAAGGTAACACATTCTAGTAAAAACAAATTATAATAGTATAAAATTGTAACTGACATTATTTAAAAGATCACTCCAAAAGCTCAAAATACAAAACAAAACTACAGAAAACTCCCGTATAAAAGCCTGACATCAGTTCCTAGTTTCAGTTTGATTTTAATCTTCATTCTTCCGTTAATTTAAAACTCCAGCTTCAGATTGAACAACAGAGTAAGAATCAACCTGCTGTTCTGTGACCTCAGTTGTTTGTGATTTTACAAACAGAATAAAACTTCACTAGATGTAACAAGAGATCGATTTGGAACTATTTCATTTCATTTCATCCAGAGACTGAATCTGAGCAGGAAACCAGGTTCAACAGCTCAGGAAGTCCAACCTGAAACTCAAAGCTGCTGATTCTGACCCTGTTTTCTGAGTCATGTGATCGAGTTCATCAGCAACATCAGATCAGACCTCCTGAGGCACAATTATTTTACAGCAAGCACTTTATGACTCCTCAGCTTTTATTCTATTGTGATTTTTATTTCTTCTTCACATCTTCTGGGTTCAATTTCTCTAAAAATGCTGAAGAATATGAGAGCTGCTCGTTTATCAGTAAGTTTCATATGTAGGAAAAAACCTGCAAATGGTTCTAAACACGTTTTATGGCATTTGGGCCTTGAATCAGCATAAATCCCTACTTCATTTACCCTGATAAATATAATAATAATTATTGATGTGTGTAAAGAACACATACATCTGGAACTTTGCTCATTCTGCTTTTGATGCTACCAAAAATTGTTTTTTTATACAAAGCTCCTCTCTAAATAACCAAAAAGTTATGAAACATGCTAAATATGATTCAGAAGCTCTGAGTCTTGAAGGTAACCAACAGAAGTGCATGTGACCTGCTGAATTTTTCATTTTTCACGAGAAGAAAGCACAAAGCTTCTTTCAAGAGTGATAAAAATGCTGCAGATTGACTGCTGGAGTCAGCACCATGCTGTACCATCGTCTCCAGGGGCAAAATTAGTGCTTAGGCTCCTGTCAGCGCTATTCATTCCTATGGCTCATCTGTCACTGGAAGCTAACGCTAACAACACTCAGGTCACTGTGCCAATCGTCCTCTAAAGAACAGAGGAGGCTGCACTTGGTCATTAAAGTGATAAATTTCCTTTCTCCACCTCTTTCTGCCTTATTTCTTTTTTTATGTCCTCACTTGTCAATCTGTTGCTCTCAGAGGAGACTGACAGATTCTTCATCCATTTCTATTTCCCATAACCTGCGTTCCACCTATTGGTTCTCTCTGTACTGTCATTTCCCTCTTTGTTTCTTGTTCTGGGTTTTATTAGCTGGGGTAACAGACAGTCGATGGCATCTCACGCTAATTACCTATCAGCTGGATGAAGGCATTTGTTGTATATGTGATAAAAGCAAAGAGGAATTTGACTCATGTGAAGCCCTCTGGGAGCCAAAGGTGAGATCATTAGCCCAAATACTGAGTCGTAAGTCTGAGGGAAGCGGCTTGACGGGGGGTACGAGTGGACAGAGTCATTAAACTGCACCTTCATTCATTATGAATGAGCAGTAAGGCCGTCTGTTCCAGCTTGTAATTCCAACCTCACTTTGAAGTGACAGAACAGAGAAAGAAAGATAAACCAGACAGAAGCTGGTGAGGAGGAGAGATGAAATGATTCAGGAGTCAGAATCTAAACCCACAGTTGAACATCTTGGATCATCTTATAAAACATGGTTCACAGACTATTCATAGATCATATCACTCTATAAGAGGAAAACATGTCACATTAGTTTTCATTTAGCTCCGCCCCCTGCCGATTTAATAATCACAGGAAACATCTTAGCAACTATTTAGGACATTATCTATTTAACATATTCCAGAAAGACAAACATCAATGATCTTCACTATTATTAATTATTTTTCATCAGACAGTCCATGTTGATCATTTAAATACTTTTATTTCTGTGTACTTCAGTCAGTCTTATAACTGATCTCTGTAAAGTACCACTGACTTGTATAAGTACTATAATAGGTGAGAAGGATACTGGCAGACAGGAAGTTCCAACATACCTGCTTCCTGAGAACCAACCTGTAAGTGATTTTACAGTTTAGTTCCTCAGATGACGTCAGAGAAATCACACATCAGATTTAAACATATTTGTTATCTATGCATGACGTGGCCCACCCCTGCAGAATGGACGTGGAGCTCTGCAGCCGATGATGTGAGGTAACGACTGATAAAGAAATCTTCACAGAGATTTGTCATCATTTTTCAAAATAAAACAGAAGTGCAGATGTTTGTTTGAGGAGAAGTAAAAAGACCTGAAGTGACCCAAAATGTTACAGAGACAGAAAACAAGAAATAACATTTAAATTAAGAAAAAAATCAAATCCAAATAAAAAAAGTTCATTTTTGCTGCAGAGCCCTGCAGAAAATGTGTTTTAGTTCCAGACCTCATGATGATCATAATGATTATAGATCACTGATTATCCTGTTTAAACTGAGTGGAACAAACCCTTTAACAAGCTTCCAACTACATCATTAACCTCAGAGCTGTAATAAATATTATTATTTGGTCCTAATCTTACAGCACTGTGCAAAAGATTTAATCAGGTTAAAGAAGTATTTCATAAATACAAATTCTTTGTTTACTTTGGAGAAAATAACAATGCAGAGAGAAAGAACAAGAAGATATATCCAAATTAAATCAACATTTGGTGTGAAAGCATCTTGCAGCTTCAGAAAATGACTTTGTTTCCTTTAATTCATTGTCCTCTTTGTTTCACTCGGACACTTTATCTTCTTTTTATATATATTTATTTTTTCTTGTGGTGCAGCGACACAAACTTTAGCAGCAAATTGATTCCTGCAACAATGGGGACATTACACACAAAAAACAAAGCTGTGATAATCAATTGTTTGTGTTGAGCATTTGTCATTTTAATGAGCAGCCAAAACAGCAGAAGTCATCAAAGACAAGGACAGTGTTTTCATCCATATGTACACAACACACACACGCACGCACACACGCACACGCACGCTCAAAGACACATTCACAAAGATGTCCGCTGAATATTGACTGATGTTGCTCATTAGGGAGATACCTTTTAACCTCTTGAGGATTTCAGCCCTTTTCATGTTAATGAATGTGTTGCACCAACAGAGAAAAGATGCAGTTAATTGCACAAAATGTAAAACTTCAGTTTTCACAGAAAGTAGATTTGAATTTATTTACAATGTCAATCACCTGATCTTAATGAGAATGAGCTGCAAAGTAGAGACAGAACAAATCTCCAGATGAACTGAACACATGCAGGAACGAGTTCTGAAGGAATTCTTCCAGTTAACAATTACTTAGAAATATTTTGTGTCTAATTTATTCAGTTTTATTTAAGTTTCTTAAGTTTGCAAATGATATTTTAGACTTTAAACTCTGCTGTCAAACTGTTTTACAGCATTTATTCATCATGTTTATTTGTTGTTTCCAGATAAAGAACAACATGCTGTGTGTTTGTTTTCTCTCCTTCTTTAACAGGAACTTTTCTGAACCGTCAAAGCGAGCGGTGAACACTTCATCTCCTCAGATTCAAGATCATCAACAATACATTAGCTTGACACTTGGTCGTTAGATCAGCAGATATAAACCCAAGCAGAGAGGAAAACAGGACCAACATGCTGGACTAAAGAGATCCATGTGAAGAAGAAACAGTCATTAGAAGATGACGACAGTGTTTAAAGTCAAACAGACCCAGAGGATCAGAATCCACCTGTCCTAATGAACCGGGGCACAACTTTTAACCTGAGCTTGCAGTTATTTTTACCTATTTAATTTACTTTTAATTCCCTCTAAGAGGATTCTTTTTGTTTGGTTTCCAGTGAGTGAAACCCTGAACGTCTCACATCTCATTTCTCTAGTTTCATTTAAATATTTAGGTTCTAGATTCAAGTTCTAATCTGTGTTTAACAGTTATTTAAGACCAGTGATGTGCTCATACTGAATCTGAGTTATGAAATAAATAAATGTGTTTTAAAGTTTTCATTTGAGTGTTTCCTTTAACATGTTAATCTGTTTTACTGCCAGCTTCATGTATGTTCTCTTATCTTATTTCCATGAAACTGACATGAAAATGTCTATATGAACCTGCAGACTGCAACAAACAGCAAGACAGCACACATCATAAAGTTTTACGGAAACACAGAGCTGTGATAAAATAATCTTCTCTTTTCTGTTTCCTAAATGTTTTAGATCATCAAACAACCTTTAGTAATCTGTCAAACATAACTTTAGTAAATACAAAATGCAGTTTTTAAATGAGGATTTCTTTTATAAATGGAAATAATTTTGGATAAACAGATTTATTCTCACCACAATGTTTCACAACAGCCCAGAGAAAAACATAATACAGTATATTTCATATAAAACAGCAGTATCAGCTTCATATAAACAGAAACTGTCCCACCTAATATCCACTCACATTCTTGTTCAAACCAAATTATCTGAATTTGTTTCAGACATTATTAAATCAAGATTTGAGTGTTAAAAGTTTTATAACAAGTCAGACAATGAAACGTGTATTTTTTTACTTAATAGTTTGGTTGATTTTTTTTTATTACAGAATAATTTCAAGAGCTTTGTTGTAATAGTATTCGAACAGAACCAGATTAATTTTAATGAGGGAGAACAAGCCTGGACCAGTAGACTTAAGGGTATTTTAAATATAGCTTTGGGTAAAATGTCAAGAGGACTGAAGGAGGGTTTAATGCTCTCCAACAAATATGAGCTGCCACAGGAAATATGTTCCATCACAGGGGAGCTGCAGCATGAAGAACCTGAAACTATAAAATCAGTCAATCTGATGGTTTTATCTGTTATTCCTTCTCATCATTTACTCCAGCTGATTTTTCTAAAGACGGTTCTAATTAGCAGCTGCTAACTTACTCACTCTGAACAGAAACTGATTTTGAACTTGAGAGTGAACAACTAAAGCAAATGTCTGGAGCCTGGAGTTGTATCACTAGTGGCTGACAGATGATGTGTGTAATATGATAACACACTCTCACATGCAAAGTTTTGTCTTTCATAAGGCGAGTGAGGCCTTCAGAGTTCAGAAGATATTTAAGATGTGGATTTCCCATCAGCTCATCTTCCTCTGCTTTAGTGTTGACTCATGATGAACGTTCCACCTCCCTATCTGCTGGGCATCACACAGGGTGACTGGCAGTCTGATGTCTGGAGGTTCAGTTTCTGTTAAGTCTTCCAAAGGGAGACAAACAGGAAAGACAACATCTGGAATACTGTAGCTGTCACAGCTGTGAACACATGGTGAGTGTGTCCTCATTGTGTCTGGCAGCTGATTTTATAATGAAGAGAACGTGTGTCAGTGATGGAGGGATGTGCAGCAGGACTGTCAGGCTGAAGGTGCAACAGGACGGATCATAAAAAAGTTGTTTCATTTATGTTCCAGTTACATCTGGATGCATGATGAGGATCAGGTCCAGGAGTTTGTTCCTTGTATTTGGTTTGTTGTTTTTATGGAGTACAAGAAGGTGTTGTTGATAAAAATCAGTCCACTGCTGGGTTCAATAATCCCATTTAAGGTTGTTTTAAATAAATTATTTGAAATGTTTTTGGTTCAGTTATTTACACTCTTATTCACCAGTCAGCTGACTTTAGGCCACGTCCTTCATGTTTTGCCGAACATGAAAGAGGATTCAAATCATTATTCTTTTGAACAGAAGGTGACTTGAAACCCAGAAGAAAAGTCCCAACAGGTATGTGAGACCTGGTTTTCATGGAAGAAATACTGTGTCATAAAATCCATGAATGTTGTATTAAATTCTTATTATGGTCTTTGAAACTACAGTTCTGACGCACCACCCAGTTGTTTCTGTACATTCTGGTACATCTTCATGTTCAGCCACAGTCAACATCTGAAACTGTTTTGGAATCGAGGATGAAACTGCAACATAAAACTGATTCAGACTCTGAGACAACATGTAAACAGAGAAGCTCAAACCAGGAACATTGTTACTGTGAAGCGATAATTTAAACCACCATCCCACCGTGCGGCCTGTATCTCTCTCAACACCTTAAGGTCAGATTCCACTAATAGCTTTATGATTAATGTCTGTCTTTTATTTTAGATAACACTGACAGTAGAACAGTTGAATATCAGAGCAGTAAACATGTAGTTTATCTCTTGTTCATTTACTGCTGACACGTTATAACCATTTCATGACATAATATATGTATGAAGACAGCAATTCCCTTTTAGATTTGTGTGTCTTTTAAATTACCTCTGGTATCACAGTGGAATACAACTCTACTCCCATCTCTACAGTGTGAAATGAATTCACTTCTTCCATACTCATTACCTGCCTATTGTGAATGGATGTCATCATGCTCAGCCATTTCTCTGACTTAATGCACCTGTGTCACATTCCAAGCATCAATCTGAGCTGCTGGTAAAGCAAAATGCAAATACTGGTCATGCTAGCACATGTGTGTTTTAGTTACATATAATAATAACACAAAATGGACACACATTAGGAGATCACTAACATTCTTTATGAAAACTGAACAAAAGGAAGACCATGAAGGACCAGGAGTTAGTGTTCGGTTCCCAGGAGCTGCTGATGGAGCCATGTAATGTTTCTCTGATTCTCTTTGAAGCATGATAATCTCATTGGTGACAAACAGCCTTGAATGACAGCAGCAGCAACTGAGAGTCATAAAACACATCCAGTCACTTGGATGTTTGAAATGAGCTTTTCATGGTTTGTTTTTTTATGGGGACCCAATCATATCAAAGCAGATACAATGATTTTATGCTCCAGGAAGATTGACACGCATTGTGTTTGTGCATGGCATTATGATCGTTTTATGGTCTTTGCATGATCAAGTGCAGCGCTGCTCTTATTGCTTTTTCTTCATTAGCCTAATTATACACAAACAGAAGTGGTTCTCTTTAGATTACAATGAATGGAACAACAGAGATGCAAACTTTAAAGAGCAAGTAGCAATAAACAATTAGCTTCATCCAATAAAAGCAACTCAAACAGCTCCAACATTTCTGATGCATTTCAAAGCTGAATGTTGATGGAAAAAAGCAAATTATACACAATATTTAGTTGTTCTCACATTTGAGTTGGTTTTTACTTTTTCCAAAATAGTTTGTTGGGAATGTGATAATGGAAACACATTTCCTAAATTACTTCACATTACTGATCCCATGAAATATCAGATGTTCCACATGTAGAACACAAAGAGCTGAAAACCAGTTCTCCAACAAGCCTGGGTTCCTATCTGCTTCTTGAATCGTGTGTTTTCTATTAACAGTGTGGTTAGCAGCACGGTTGTTTATGAAACCACACCAAGCGTATAGCCCATAGACCTACATTTGACACTACAGCCCAATTTATTTGCTCCAAACCAGGTAATGGAAAGATGTCAGAACTGTGTTTCTCATTTAACCACATTTAAAACGTTCTCTATAAAGTCTCTTGTCAGTTTAATGAAAACAAAATTACAGTTTCATTGAAGCATCAGAAGCTCTAACTCATAAAGACAATCATTTGAGTCAAACAGTATTAAACTTTGTTTATTCTACAATTTGAAAATGATTCTTTTCTCACTGTTTTATTCAGGATCTGGTTTCAGGTGGAAAACATGACACATCTTGTATCAGCAGCATTTCTTCTTCTGGTTTCACACAACTATCATTTGTCTGAGGGATAAAACTTTGTGCTTAATGTGCTCTTTGGCCTCCAATAGAGAGACAGGCTGAAGACCTGGTGGTGAGTCCAGCCTCAGACTGGTCTCAGTAGATCTGGACATCTTTCTGTCCTTCTCTGGACAAAGTTAGAAACTACTCATCACAAATGATTTAGCAATGTATGGAAATTGTAACATTCACATTATTTCATGTTATATTTTTTATCTGGGTTTCAATAAAGTTTAGATAACTGAAATGAACCTGTGTTGACAAGGTAACAGTCCTGTTGGAATTTTCAGTGATTTTGGGAACAATTAATCTGATAAAAATAACAACTTGATGCCATTTAAAAGTACTGCGTTGTTTTTATTATATGATACATTTACCCATATTTATAACCAAATATAATGTTACCTGACAGCCATAGATCAAAGAATTAGTTGCCTTTCTTTGTATTCATACCCAAACCAAAGTTTTGAATGTTACCAGTCAGCTGCTTTTTAAATTAGAAAAAAATAATTAGAGATCAAAGATGAAAAGCTTGAATATCACAATAAGAATCAGGCTTAAGTATAAAAGCTCCCAGAAGTCCCGAGGAAACAGCTTAAATAAATCTGTTATCAGATGAACGGTGATGTAACATGTGGAACTGTTTTACTGGCTCTGAAAAACATAAAAGGTCTGTGAAGTATTAGAAATAAACAACATAGAAGAAGAAATACAAACGTATTTAAGGACATTTATGATGACACACTTAAAGGATTGTTGTACAGGTTAGAAACTGGGGAAGGAATCCAGTTCATGCTCACAACTCTGTGATTGACAGGACTGCTTTTATTGCACCAATACAAGCCTGCACCATCATACATATTGCATGTTCTTTTAAGCCTGCACCAACTTTCACACCCAAAAACAATATCCACTCATGCTTCCTGCATACATAGCATGTAAAAACCTGAGCTGAGAGGGGAAAAGTGAGAGACTGAAGAAGTGGTGAAAACACACTGGAAAAATGTTTCAGATCATGAGCCAATAATTCATATATTTATGTTTGGAATCGATAGCAACTCTCCAATAAAATCCAATCAGCCTGGTAATAAATGGGCTTTGTGGTCTGATCTTTTTCCTCTCGGGCTGAACGCCTGAGCTGAGAAGATGTAGAAACATTTCAAGGTTTTCTTCATGAATATAAAGTGGTTTTTATTAACTGATACAAATTTGTGTACAGTCACACAGTGAAGATTTGTAACATGCAGTGTGCTGACTGTGATTGAACTGTTCACATTAGCAGATCTCGGCTAGACGGTACAAGCAGCAGTTTATGATGCTGTAAAAAATGACAAAGCTGTTTCATGGACTTCTTTCTAAATCTTGACCATCAGACTTGGTAACTCTCAGAATCATTTCCTGTCTGTGAAAAGACATTTGTAATCTCAAGAATATTCTTCATCCAGTTATTATAAATTGACAACAACCAAATTCTCACCAACAGTTTGATTCTAGCAAAGCAAATGGCCTGTTAGCTCTGCTAGCTGCTGCTAGCGGCTGCATTACAGAAACCAAAACGCCAGAGGCAACACGGTCCAACTCTCTCGCTCTGACAGGGTGATGACGTTAAACAGCATTTGTATTCTGATTATTCTTTTCCACGTCTGCACTTGATGATAAAACCAGCTTTGCTTTAGGGCTTTTTTTGCATCAGGTGAGTGAAAACAGCCTCCAGGTGCTCACTCAGACTTCAGAAAGAAACACATCATCACAAGTCTGGTAACAAAATCTGAATGAGATAAATGGAAGAGATTTTGTGCATTAACCTTTAGAAAGATGTCAGGCTCCACTCAGACATATCAAACAGCTGTGGGACAGTCTTCATTTGGTTTGATTGGTACCAGAATCCAAACATCATTACACATTTGGCTGTTGAGGAGACAGAAGTTCCCTCGTGATCAGAGGATTATGTTCTTCTTCTCTAAAGGACATAAAGTATCCATAAAAACCCAACAAGTAGAAAAATACATTTAAATTCTGTCTGTGTTCCTAAATCAAAACAACAAATACTAATAAACAAACAAATTACAATAAATAACTGCTGGATTATCACACACAGTTACTTCAACTACAGTGTTGATTTCTGTTGTAAATTAGAGTGAATTTTTATCAAGACTTTACAATATTCAAGTCCCAATAACTCAATTTGGTTTTTGTATTAAAGTTTCTAGCAGCATTTTATGTCAAGACCTGCTATGATTTTATTGAACTGGCTGTCTCATAAGAAGCAGAGCTGCTATAACTCTGAGGTTAGCATATTAAAACCACATAATGTGTGAGCTGCTCCGGGGAAGTAACCGGTTAGATAACCATGTCTGGTTCTGTTTATGTCCATTTGCTTCAGAGCTGTATGTGATCCCTCGTGTGTCTTTATCCCACCACCCTGTACGCCGTAAAAAATTATTTAGGTAATGCAGAACAGCTTTAATAGATTAATTCAATAATCATCATGCCCTTCCAAAGTCCCAGAACAACAGGTTTAAGTTACAAAGAAGAAGTCTTTGAAATCTGAGGGCAAACACAGGGACATTTTTCTTTCTGCATTGTTTTCAGTGAGTTTTGGAGCAGCTTGTTCTCAGATTCATCAATTAAACATATAGATTCTGAGGGTAATGCATTTTGGTGCATTGCTTCAGCTGAAAGGCATCTTTTAATATAAGTCAGGAAATATGAAATGCTCTGCTACTTTTGATTCAAGATTTACTTTTTCATAAAGTTTGAGTGTGAAGAATGTGCATCCATCAGTAATACAGATACACCAGAAGTTGTGACATCAGGGTATTTGAGCTGCCTCTCAATGATTAAAACATCTCATTTAGATTGTGTTTTAATAAATAATGTAGTGTGAAGTATTTCTGCTGTGACTTTTAGAGCCTATTATATCCAACTGCCAAAAGCTGCCATTGGTCCACATGCTAAGACTTGAAATCCCACTCAGTCACAGGCTCTGAGAACGTGTTGCCTATCCAGTCTGGGCCCTGCGTAGTTCCTCCAGCGTATACATTAGCAAAGCAACGGAGGTGAGAAAACGCCACCTCTAATATTCTGCTGAGTTACACTGCATCTTATGAATACCTGATTTAAAACCAACAGTTCTTTTTTTATTTGAACCAAGCAGGCAGAGATCTCAGGTGGTGAGAGCTTCAACCAGATGTCTTCCAGAGGCTGAAGTGTGAACATCTATTTTGTTTTAGAGAATCTGAGCTAAGAAAGCAGAAATAGCAAAGACAATAATAACTTACATTAAAGTAAATCCAAATACTTTTCTAAACTTCTGTCTCAGTACTATAAAGTACAGTAAACATTCTCATTCCTGTTCTTACTCTCTAAAAGTGATTAATGCAAATATCAGTTTGAACATTGGAGGTAATGACTATCATTCTCTCAGTTTTATATAGAAATGACTGAATAGTCACCATTTAGTTACCAAACCATTCCAAGTGGACAAAGTGTTATCAGACACCGACTTCAAACACGAGTATTTCACTCCTTTAACAGTTAAAGACAAGCAGCCATTTATTTCCTTCCTGAATGAGAATTCTTAGTTTTTTTCTTTTAAATTTAATAGACTTCCGTTTTGTCTTAGAGTCGATTAAAATGTCCGATACAAAAACACAAAAAATCTAAAACAGACTTCTGGACTTTTATCTTCTTGGAGCATGAGAAACATCAATGATTCTCCCAGTTTAAACCGATAGTATCATACGAGGTGCACAGTGCTGTTAGCACGAGCACCTAACAGCAAAAAGAACACAGGTCGGGATCTCAGAGGGTCCGTCTGTGTAAGTTCTGCATGTTCTACTTGTGCATGTGTGGGTTTTCTCCAGGTTTCTCTCCACAGTCCAAACACATGCTAACTGTGTGTGTACGCACACCCGTGCATGATGTATGCCCTGTGATGGAGTCATGATATGGTGCAACCCACCTCTCACCTGTTGACTGCTGGGATTTGCACCAGTTCCCTACATGACTCTGAACAGGATTCAGCTGAAAATGAATCTAATAATCACTTATTAAATGTTTATTTTAGTGTGAATTCCTCTTCTGTTTCACATACATGTCGAGTTTTTCTGACATCCTGTTATCAACACATAAACTGTGATAAACAAATACATAAATGTGACTATATCAGAAGTATTTCCAGTCTGTTGATAGTTTTTTACTTCATAATTTAAAGAAAAAGTTCTATCCATCAAATTCAAAGATTTTCCTTAAGTCAAGATAAGAAAATGTCACAAGGTTCTGATGACAGGTTCAGAATAAACAATCAGTTTTATGTTGTCTGTTAAAGTAGTTTAGCTTTACGGTTGGTTCAACTTCTTCTTGTTGGAGCTGTGAGTGTCTGTCCTGCGAGTTTAAAGGACATATTTTACTGCAAGGACAGAAAGATTCATCACAAATGTCTTCTTCAGATATCTTAATGTCTTTAATTCAAACAGAATCAGAGTAAAAATCAGATGAACAACAGAGTTATGACTGTAATGATTTACAGTCTAGGATTGATACATGTGTTTGATCACTGGACTCTTCTGTAAATCCTCCATAATCAGACTTATGGAAGAGTTTTTAAGTTATTGGGAAAGGATGTTCAAATTAATGCTAATGTTCTGAATAAGATAAGAAGAACAGCAGCAGCTCGTGTGTGCGTGTGTGTGTGTGTGTGGGTGTGTGTGTCCCTCTTCAGGTGCTCTCTTTCTCCCTCTGACAGATGAAGCATCGCCTTCGTTATCTGATGCCCTCAGTGGAGAGACTCACTTTTCCTAATGACCTAACATGTGGTGGATATCTTCCAGCATGTGGTAGAGGGGCAGGCCCATTACTTTTCAATTACTTAAAAGTGATGGCAGGGGAGACCTCATCAGCTGATAGGATGCTGCTTCTGCATGACCAACACTGTACAGCAGAGGTTTCTAGTGGGAAGATGATGTCTTTAAACACACGGGGTCTGTTTAAGCCTCGGGGTTCTAAGACCACAGCAGAGTGGTCAGATCATGTGATGTTAGTAGGTTACCTGGAACGCCGAGTACTTCAGCTGAACGTGCAGAAACTCACCCAGTTCCTGTGTGATGTTGATAAACAATATAAAACTGCAAATATGATTGTTTGAATTTGATGTTACATAATTATTTACAAATGAGTAAAGATTTGTCATGTGTTGCTTCTTGTTTTGAAATATTCATCAAAACATTATAAAACAAAAGGTTAAATCAGCTGATTCAGACCAGACCAGAGAGGTCTGATGTGGGTTAATTAACTCAACCAAAAGTCAAGCTCAGGAAACAGTGACGGGAGAAAAGGTGGAGAGTTTTACTAGGAAGAAGAAATATCAGTATTATATTAGATTAAATCTTAGTTTCATTCCCACAGTCTGAAACTCTGGGAACACAAACTCCTACTGGATATAACAGATTATTTATATAACTGCACATGACAAGGTAAAAACAAACTTCTATAAATATATATGTTTTGTATGCTGAATAAATTTTATATAAAATGTGCTTTAATAAAACTTTGTTTTAACTATATTCATATTTACAATTTGTTATTTTCAAATTCTGAAATTCTTGAGCATGTTTGTAGTTAGTGTTGTAATAAATAGTATAAATTTGTTTTACCTTGAACCTCTAAACACAAAAATGGATGTTTAGAAATGTTTCAAACATTTAAAATACATGTTGAATCAAAGTTGGTTCTTGTTTTCATCACAAAGCTACTTTGCTAATTGCATTAGCAGTGAGAAGCAGTGCACGTGTGTCATGTTCAAGCCCTTTTAGCAAGCGTCTGAGTGAATTAGCATCTTTGAAGGGGTGGAGAAACAGTATGGCTCCCAGCAGCGAAGCTGTCATCTCACTCTCTGGGTGTCGAGGGACGACACAGACATAAATAAGTGATGGGGATATTTTTAACCCCTCTCGTGAAATTGGAGATAAATTGATTTCATTCCTGCAGCCCCGTCAGCAATGCATATCCTCCTTTGATTCAGGCTGGCAGCCGGTGAAGGTGCTATGAATTTTTCATTGTCTAAGAAATGAAGCCCCCCCCAACAGCAACCTGGTTTGCTCCCCTGTCACCTTCTTTGCTGCCTGGTTCCTGTCTGTCTCTGCTCAGATATTTTATCTGTTGTCTTAACTTACTCACGATTTGTGCTTCTTGTGTCTTTATTTCCTGTTTCCTGTTGTGATCGCTGCTTCACCACATTATCCAGCTGCACTATCACTTTGAGTCAAAGCTGGAGAATCTGTATATATTTAAGATGATTTCATTTTGTTCTTCATTGAATTTTTAAGGAGAGTCTAATGCTATTGCTGTTTAGAAATAAAACATTTAGTATTTTTACAGTATTTGTTCATACTAAAATCTTTCCTAACAAACAATAAAAAGATTAAAATGTATCATTCACTGTCTTAAGATTGGGGAATTATGTCAATCATTATTTCTGTCTTCAAGTTTCTTTTCTACTTTTCTTGACTTCACACATGTTGTGACCTCTTTAGCACATTAATTCAAACTCAAAAGGTGTCAGAAGCTTCTACGTACGTCAGTCAGATGAATCACACCTGTGAACTTTGAAATTAAAATGTGTTACTGTCAAAGAAAAAGAATAAAAGTTAAAAGTCTGATATAAGGAAAGAGTGTTTTATAAGCTCAGATGTCAATATGTCCCTCATGTCCTCTGGTGGTCCAAAAGCCTGCATGAATAAAAACAATGAATATTGTGTGGTTGTGTCGGTCCTACTGCATGTGAGCAGAACAGACCGTTCCTCTTTTTACCTCCAGGATTTTGGGGCTGGATGCAACCAGGTACATTTTGAAGTTTATTTTTCTTCAGGCTTCAACACATTGTTCTGTTTCAGCCATCAGCCCTGCACGTCATGTTTCTGCTGCTGCTTTCTAGATCTACTGTAGGCAGTTCAGAAAATAACCGGACGCGTATCATTATGTTGTTATACACTATCAGACTGAGACAACACAGTTATCTGACAGGCTGGTTATTAGAAGAATGTTCTTCCATTAGAATTTAAAATGCAACCGGGTTTTCTGCACGTTACACTCTCAAACCTGCAGAACTCATCTCAGTCAGGTCCAGGTCTCTGAAGGTCCACCAGCATCTCAGTCAGGTCCAGGTCTCTGAAGGTCCACCAGCGTCTCAGTCAGGTTCAGGTCTCTGAAGGTCCACCAGTGTCTCAGTCAGGTTCAGGTCTCTGAAGGTCCACCAGCATCTCAGTCAGGTTCAGGTCTCTGAAGGTCCACCAGCATCTCAGTCAGGTTCAGGTCTCTGAAGGTCCACCAGCATCTCAGTCAGGTTCAGGTCTCTGAAGGTCCACCAGCATCTCAGTCAGGTTCAGGTCTCTGAAGGTCCACCAGCATCTCAGTCAGGTTCAGGTCTCTGTAGGTCCACCAGCATCTCAGACAGGTTCAGGTCTCTGAAGGTCCACCAGCATCTCAGTCAGGTTCAGGTCTCTGTAGGTCCAGCAGCATCTCAGTCAGGTCTAGGTCTCTGAAGGTCCACCAGCATCTCAGTCAGGTTCAGGTCTCTGAAGGTCCACCAGCATCTCAGTCAGGTTCAGGTCTCTGAAGGTCCACCAGCATCTCAGTCAGGTTCAGGTCTCTGAAGGTCCACCAGCATCTCAGTCAGGTCCAGGTCTCTGAAGGTCCACCAGCATCTCAGTCAGGTTCAGGTCTCTGAAGGTCCACCAGCATCTCAGTCAGGTTCAGGTCTCTGTAGGTCCAGCAGCATCTCAGTCAGGTTCAGGTCTCTGAAGGTCCACCAGCATCTCAGTCAGGTTCAGGTCTCTGAAGGTCCACCAGCATCTCAGTCAGGTTCAGGTCTCTGTAGGTCCAGCAGCATCTCAGACAGGTTCAGGTCTCCAGTTTGCTCCAGCACATGAAACTGACTAAACATCTGATTTTCTGATGATGATCAGCTGATTAAACATCTGGTCAGCAGGTTCTGGGTTCTGGTTCTGACCCTTTTAATTGACAGAAGCAGTGATGGTGTCTTTGTTCTTCACACACGTTTCTGTCCTCTACATATTGACTTGAGTGATGGATTCTGGGTCTGAAGATCTCTCGTTATTGGAAACACTGAAGGAAAAATAGTTAAAATGAAATCATTTTGGTTTTCATTGCTTTCTTTTGATCCTCTAAACCTCTTCAGGTCTTTGATGTTAAATCAGACTTGGCACGTTCTTCAGTTTTCTCCCTCATCTCTGTCACTGCTGTTCTCTAATGAACACAGCAGCAACCTTCAAACAGTAAAACACTTGATCTGTGAGGAGACTATTTGTAGTTAAAATCATAAAAGATACCAAACCAATGATATGCAACAGCTCACATTACTGTAGTATAAAACACATTTCATCAGCATCCTGATATGAAGCTACAGTAGATAGATACTCACATGATGGAGCTTTGTAACAACTGAATCCTGTAAAAGCTTTGATCTTAATTCATTTAATGTCAAATTAAAGATGAAGGTCATTAATGATCTTCCTGTTCTGGAGCAGGTGGGAGTCTGAGGTGTCACTTACACACACATCTCTTCTATTCTGACCTTGGTTTCTTTTCTTCTGGTGACTGTTGGAACACTTGTACCATGTTGATTTGAATTCCAGAGTATCGGGTAACAGGCAGGAAGTGTAAAGCGTCAGATTGAATTGTGCAACCGTGCACTCAGCCACAAAGCCTGGTGATGTCAGATTCTTCATCTGTACCTGCGTGTTCTACAGGTCACTCAGCTTGAAGACCAGGTTTCTGTGAGCAGGTGGACGTGAACACTGTGCAGTGATAAAACGTTCATTCAAAGGCTTCTTAGATCACAACAACAACAACAAGGACACTTATTCTGAGGAAATAATGAGTGACAGTTTTTGCTGTTATACTCAGTCTGTTAATTTGTCACTGAGGGACCAAAAAGAGAGAGAAGAAGAAGAAAACTGCATGAAATTCCTGGTGAGAAACTGCTGAAACATCTTCTCTTCTTGTTTTTAAACAGTTGAGAACAAACAGGCACATTACCACGACCCACCAGGCTGAAACAAACACTGTAAGATGCTGAGTGGAACTGTAGAACATCAGCAAGGTTCCTTTAGATTACACCTGTGCAGGTAGATGAACATCTCAGGGGCTCTAAACAACCAGAGAGAAGGCTGGTGGACCAGTGAGGAGATGACAGGGTGAGAGCTGACTTAGAGGAGAGAGTGACCACGTTTTAGGGACACGGTGAACATATTCCCATCATGAATCCTTCTTATTGAGCTCCTCTGAGACGGGCTGACAGGTTGATCTTCTTTCCTGTGACTGAGACCAGCAGAAATATACACACATAGGACACCTGGCAAGGACCCAAAGGTGATTCACAAATCCAGGAAAGTAGGACTGAATGTCCACACACTGGGCTGGGGGGTTTTCAGTTAACCCCCTCCCACATCAGGAATCATAAATACTCATCTCACTCAGCTTGACACACCTGGTGGTGCAGCTTTATTGGCCTCCAACAAACTGAAAAACAAAACAAGGAAAATTCTAAAAATGAGTGAAAGTGAAAACAGACGATCTAAATAAAATAAAAATCCCTGACTAGACTCTCTGATGATGGACAGATTGTTGCTGTCCAGCTTTAACATGTTCTAACGGTCCATGTATAACATTTATACCTGAGTATTCTCTCTTCCTTCAGCTGGAACATCACAACCATTCCTAAATTTAACAGTGAGACAGATGAGACCGCTCTCACAGAAAGCTGTTGTTGGTTTTGCTCAGAGCAGCGTTGTCAACTTGTCTACAGTCTGTCAGCTGATATCCATCATGCACCTTTTCTTTAGTGTCTATAAATAGCTTCTCTTTAATATTTAGGTTTGTAGCATATGTAGAAATACACTGTCACTGATGCTGATATGCACCATGGCAACCATGAAATCAGAACACATAATAGATCTGATGAAGTTTCAGAATCTACATGAGTTTTTATAAAGGCCGGGTAGACATGGTGGGGGGGGTCATTAATTTCATGTAACCTTCCTTTAGTGTAAAAACTCTATAACAGAGACAAAAGAAACAAGATTAAAACATTGTTAAACTGCTTATACAAATCAATATGACCAAGATTTATAAAAGTACTTAGAAATTATGATCAAATTGTTTTCATATCAGACTTCCATGTACAGGAGACCTTCCACATGGCTGTCTGCAAACACAGTAATATTATCGTTTAGTGTCAGATATTTACTTCTGCCATCACAAAACCTGGAACACTCGCTCAGGCTTCCCAAACAATATGACAATAAGTCCATCTGCCTCCGTACGGCCTCTTCATCTACCACACACTCAGAGTTCAGGACTAAACTCTACGTCCAGTTTCATACCTGCATGGAAACTCACCTGAAGACTCATTGTGACCTTGTTAATCCATCCAGATCACCCTGGAATCTTCTCACTTCCAAACTGATGAGTCATGTGTACTTCCACCGTACTGTCATCACTACTTCTTCATAAACACTAAGTTCATCCAACAGCAATGTCTCGTGCTGTTCATTTAAAAACTAAATGTTGTTGTTTGAACCAACATCTCCAGAGCAGCTTATTAAACATCACCAACCAAAATAAAATGTCATTTTGGTCTAATAACACTTCTGTGTGTGTGTTTTCAGAAAATGGTTCATGCACTACAATTATTGTTTGTTTTGTTTGAGTAGAAGAACAATTCGTGTCTTTATTGAACTGAAATGAGCTCACTAAACACAGAGGCATCACGAGGCATCATGAGGAAGATAAAAGTAAATAAGCAGGACTTTTAAAGTCCAGATGCCAACTTCATCTGCAGCCTTAATGCCTTTTTTAGAGAGTGCATTCCAGTTTACCACTTTAAAGAATTGCAGTCTGTCTTCAAGGCCTGAGAGAAAAGTCATTTAGTTAAAAGCTGCACAGGTGAAACCAAATGTAATTTCACTGGGCTGCAGGTTTCTTCCTTCTAGATATCTTAGTTCTTATTACACTGGCTGAATTCATCATCTGGGGTCATCGATAATGTCAGAAAAGAATCCGTCTGGCTGGAATTTGTCATGTTTGCACTGCTAAAAACACCTAAAAGAGTTTTTTATTCTTCAGGTTTTATCCTTGGCACCATTGGACTTTTACCTCTTCAGCTGATTTAGAAAATGTTTCAAGAGATGCTCAAACTCTCAGAGCTTAATTAAATTCTGTACAAGTAGCGCTGTTAGATTCACTCTTGACCTTTCACATAAAGTTAGAAGTAATAAAAAAGATTGCATGTACTTTTTACTAAATTATATTAGCCAACAGCAAGCCAAACTTTAGATGAAGACATTAAGTTATAAAGAAGATCGTAAAATGGTCTAGAGAGAAACAACTACATCCACATTGTCACGAAAAGATGCTAAGAGGCATTCTTTGCTGCCAGCAGGACGGAGAATAAAACAACTTGATACTACTTTCTGAAAAGCCACAGTAAAAGCTCCTGCTGTTGAAAATAAAAGCCTAACGCTTCAGTGTCGTAGAGATATACACATTTCCAAACGCTGGCAACTTGCTGAGCTTGGTAACATTCACAATGCAGCATTTTAATTATTAAAACATGGCTTGTCAGGTGAAAGACCAAAGTGAATTTTATAAAACAAAAGCGTTCCTAAACACAAAACTGCAGCTAAACAGCAAATACAAATGAAATGTATGCAACGCAAATAAAAGCATGGTCATTTATGTTTAATGAAATCTAACTTTAAACAGAAAATCATTAATTAGATGGTTTAGAATCATCTGAAAGCAGCAAGCAAAGTTTATCTTTACAAAAATAACACTGAACTTTTGGAAGGTTTTAAAATAATTTAGTTCATTTGAAATCTGTTCCTGCAAATATCCATCTGACTGCAGCTCACTGTTCAGGTTTCACTTTAACTAAATTCAGCTGCACTGTTTAAATACCAACTTAGAACTTGTCAGGAGAGGATTGTCTTTTCTCACACAGCGACCTTTCTAACACGCTGCAGTGGGACAAAATATTTTTAGCATTTAGGTCTGAAAGAAAATGTTACATGAGTCAGTGCTGAGACTCCTCGACATCCCATATCAGAGTATCAGTCACACGATGTCCTGAGTTCAGGTAATTATCAGTGTAAAGTTCAGAGTTTAAATCTGAGAGGCGGGTCCAGTTAACTTTATAAATCCTGGGTTCTATATTTTTGCTAAATATATCTATCAACTAACATCATGTCATGTGAGTCTCCAAGTGCAGCTCAGAGGTAATAGGGGGGTGATATCAACATCACATGTACAAATGTGCAGCCACTCAGATGTCTGGAGCTGTAAAGATGCTGGAAGGAGCTGATGCACATTCATCTGACAGACCTGGATCAGCAGCTTAAAGGCCGTCCATTGTTCTATCTGCTTTCACAAGCAGAGCTATACAGCAGTCATGCTCGCCTGACTCTCCTCTTTACTCTCCCCAACGGTGCACCCACAACCTCCGCCCCCGTCTTATTGTTCTGCAATCAAGCATGGCAGCAGATGAGGTCCTCTGGCACACAGACAGAAATACAAGAGGATCTGTCTAAAAAACTAAAACAAAGAAAGAAACTGAGTGCATTCCTTGTTCTCTGCCCTGTACTGATGCTATCTCATGGCTCTTACAGGTGACTACATGCACATCGACTTGCTGCTTTCTGAGTCTGTCAATCTGGTATCTGCCATGATATTTTTTTCTCTTTTCAAGGCTACAGACGATGGAGTCAGAGTAATGTGATCCCTGCTCTCCTCTTTGTGGTGCTAATGTATCCTGAGTCCCCACCCTCGGGGCAGCAATTATTTTTTATCAGCCTGTGAAAGTTAGTTAAGTGCTATAGAGTCAGGGGGAAGAGGGCAGGACTCAGGGGGTGGGGGTGGGGGGGTGGGATTATTATCTAAACTGTCCCAACACAAAAACATCAAGCAAAGAATGTCATTATTCTTCAAATATCTTCCCAGAATTGGTGAACAAGCGTCCAAAATAGAGACAAATTGAGTCATAATGATAAACAAGAAAAGCAGGGAGGAGACACAGGAAGGGGGAGGGGGGGGGTGGGTATGATAAGATAACAGCCGCACGTCTTTCTTTATTTAATTAGAGAAGCTCTTGTTTGAAATAATGCACCTAGCCAGTCCCCTCCTGTTTGTGCTGTGAGCACATATGGCCATGTGTCAGAAAACGCTCCGTCCCTTTCACATATGTCCACAAGCTAACTGGTTTAATACATGCAGCATAAGGCTCATTAATGTATATGAGACATCTGAGTCGTCTCGATATGATGACCTCATGTCCAGTCTGTCCAAAGTTTTCTGAGCCAAAAAAACTCCAGACATCTACAAACACTTTGAACTCTGTCATTACTAGATAAACTAGAACATATTTTAATATTTTATCATCAGATTTAGGAGATATTTACAGAACAGATTTGTATATTTTGGCATAACAGAACTGTTTGTTTTGATCTGATGTGTAATTCAGTTTCCAGCTGAGTAAATCACAGGGAGGGAAACGTGTTTGGATCTTAATGTTACAGGACACATGAAGTTTGTATGTTGCATGTGGTTAAAACATCATCCAGTAAGTAACTCATAAGACTACAGCTGTTAGTGACAAATTACTTACTGAGTCTTAAAATCTTCAAGTTTCTCAGTTTCTTGGAAAACTGAGTTTCAAAAACATTTATTAATAAAGTATTTTTGAATTTGAACTAAACTGAGAGTCACCTGGACTGGCTGCCATGTTTCTTTAGTCTTGAACATGTTCTCCTTCTAGTTTCTGTGGTCAGAAGTGTGAGACTACTTTAAGAGAGTGAACAACATGTAAATGAGAGTAAATTGTGAACAAACTGAGACTGACTTCCCCCCACTGAGCCAAAGATATGCATGAGATTAATTTACCACTATAAATTGTCCCCAGGTGTGAATGCTGTCTCAATGTGACCCTGTGAGGACTGATGATCTGTCCAGGTTTGACTCCGCCTCCCTCCTAACAACTACTGTGACTCTGAGACGCAACACACAGCAGGACTTAGTCACTTCTAAAGAAAGGTCATGTGACATCTTCTCAGACTGAACTCCAGTGAATAATCCACTCAATAAATCAGATCAAATATTTAAACCAACCAAACAACTCTGTGTAGTTTGTTTTCAGTGTTTATTTCATTTGAATTAATTTAGGTTTTTAGTTTGACCTACTGGGTGTTAGTGTCTTTATTTTTAACAAAAAAAGAAATGTAACCTTCACCTGAAAGCAGACGTGAAGTCCTGTTTTGTGTCGGAGTGAGAGGGGCAGAGGCTAAACTGTAGCTGATAAGAATGTTACTGGAGATGGTGAAAGAGTTGAAACTAAAAGCTCTGAGGTTCTTTGTGTGTGTGTGTGTGTGTGTGTGTGTGTGTGTGTGTGTGTGCAGGGTTTCTATTATTGCACTGTCAGGGTGCACAGACCTGGCGTCATGGGTCTCGAGGATCACATAAAGACACCACTGTCTCAGAGAGTCAACCCAACACTTGTCTTTGTATTTGTGCTCAGAAGAGACACCACACAGTTAACCTGCAGTCATGTTGTGTTCTAGAGGAGGTTCCACAGTATTTATTGATCTTTATTCATTTATGCTCTTTTCATACAGTCTTGCAGAAATGTGGCTTACAGCTTCATTAGCTTTTGCATTTTAAACCAATAAGATATGATACACCTGGACACAAGAAATACAATTCTTATGTTCAATATATCATATTTTATAGTTACACTTAGTTTACAAGACAAATGTATTTGTCTACAAATGCACATTAATATCCAAGGCAGACTAATTATAATAAAACAATATTTTTACTGTAGCTGTTTGTCTGATTATGTACTATAATATCTCACTATCAGCTACTTGTGGTTTAACAATAAATATATTTATACAGAAGCAGCATGAGCTGATGTTGTGGGTATAAAACTAGATGAAGTCATGAAGTCTGACCTAGAAGAACGTTCTTGTTCGTTTTTAACTGGTATCTGTAATTCCATTGGCTGCTTCTGATGACATACAGCGTTTTCTTGCTGTGGCAGTGATGGCTGACGAGTTTTAGACTGAATGATGGGATGAGGATCCAGAATTAGGCCTCCATATTTTCCAATCTTTTTTTTTAAAGTTAAGATTAAATTAAAAGCTTGTTACTTTAATGTCTCTTGTATAAAACTGGTGTGTGTCCCGTTCTGTCTCCAGTTTGGTGTTCTCTACTTCTTGTATGGAACAGTAAACAGTTGTCAGTGGCTTGTAGACCAGCTGGAGGTCGGATTCCCGCCATGGCTAAATACTGATCTGACCAATAATAAGTCAGCGCTGGTAACTGAGCAGCTGGTGGTGGTAAGTGAAAAAGAACTATTCATTCAGTCTGTGGTAGTTTGTGTCAAAGACTCATGATGATATCTCAGCAGGGAATCAGCCTGTCAGACTGGAAACATACATGTTAAAGCTGTAAATCACATATATCATCATGTCTGTGGGTTAAAACTCAAGCTAAAGGTTCTCAAAAGAACTGTTTCTATGATTTGTGTTATTAAATTTCTTACATAAACAGTGAAGATGTGTATGTTTCATTTCATAACATGTTTTCAGCAACACTGAAAACAGCTGTTAAAGATGAACATCACACAAAACTAAAATGATCAAATTGAGGAAAGTTTTTTTCTTTATCAAATAAATCATGCTGTATCGAATTTCCATTTTCCTCCTCATGTTCTAATCCTAGTGGAGGTGAATCCCTCCGTATCCCTGCAGTCTATCTTTCATTCCATGGCTCATCGTCGTGTGAGTCTATTTCTCTCATCGTCCTTGTCAGATTTTCAGTTCCACTGTGAAACCTGCTCATTCCCTTCGGTTCTCTACCTCTTCTCCTGTTCTGGACACAGTTCTGAGCCCGTAGAAACCAGGGGACGACAATAGCTTAACTTTAATTGATGCATCGGACTGTGTTGTGGAGAGAGAGATGGCTCTGGGCTGACAAGGTTAATTCTGTTTTTCTTACCGCCTCGTCACCTGGTAGCAATTAAACTCATGACATCTCTACTGGAGGGAAGAGATGCTGACAGGAAGTACGAGACAAGAAAATGTTTCTGTTAGACTTATCAAATTTATTAAAAATCTCACTAAGTTCAGTTTATTTCTATATATTGTATTACCGTCTGACACTATACACTGTAATCTTAATAGTTTGTGTTAAGTATGTTTGGCTGTACATGAAATCACATTATAATGTCAGTCTTCATCCAGCTCATGGACTAACTGTGATTAGAAGACAACAGAACTGCTCAGGAAAGAAAACCCACAAAATCAGTTATTTATAGCAACAATAAAATCATCTGTGTTCATGGAGAGTAAAGGCAGCAGAGAGAGGAGATGTCTTCATGTCCTCCAGCAGTCTGAGCTGTTTGCAGCATCACTAAAGAGATGCTTCATGATAACACAAGCTAATCCCAACCAGGTGGTTTATAAAGTAAACAATATCTGCCTCGTAGATGAAATTTGGAAGCTGCTTCCAGAGCGGCGCCTGATAACTGAAAGCTCTGCCTCTAAGTAGAACGTCTTGGGACCACGATCAAACCTGCAGTATGGGAGTGTTCTGTTAGGAACATCTGGAACAATAAGATCTTTAATCACATGTATTGATGATTAACAGTGTTGTGTCTGAATCCCTGTCAGCTTGTCTGACCTCATTCCCATCTGAGCCTTGTGACCCTGTCCAGTTGTTCCTACATGATAATTTTTTTATAAACCAATATCTTAAAACAAAACAGTCTCTCCTGTTCAGACGAGTGTTACTGGTGCGTTACGCATCTTGTTGCACATTCTGGTGCTTCTCTATTCAGTGAAGTTTAAACTTTGCTGAATTTGAACAGATATTTTGACTTGACTCATGTTTTGGAACGTGCATATGCTGTTTTCTTCATGCTCATGTGTGAGGCACATTATCAGGCTGTGGATGGATCTGTCAGCTGTTGATCAGAAAATAACAGCCCTCTGGTATGACACATATTCTTGCAGTTTGTAGTGGGAGTTGAGTGATGAAAACACTTATTGTTAAATCTGGAAGTCTCATCATTTCAAAGATGTCAGGTTTGGTTGTACTGCAGCTGCTATGACCCAGAACAGAACCAGAACTGTCCACAAAGTGGATGGAAACAGTGAGCGCTAATAGAAAACAGCTCAAGCTAAGCTAACCAAGTCTGCACAAAGTATCAAAAACATATCCCCATGAGTTTAATATTGTTTGCACTGTGTATCACACATCCTGTTGTTTAATGACAAACATTAAAACCAGCATCTAAGTCTTGGCTTGAGTTTTGACACTCTCAGTCCCTCAGGAACCAGCTCTTGTATATTTACCCAGCATTCATCACTTCCTGGCATTTTAGCATTCTTCTGTGACCAGACGCAACTCACAGTGGCACCGCAAAAACCGTGTTGTTCTGTGCCAGAAAACAAAACACAGCACCACCCATGGAAAACACTGAGGCAGATGTGGAGTGTGGGGGTGAGATGGATGTGACAGAAACAGATTAGAAAGGGAGGGAGGGAAAGAGAAAGCACAAGACTGTGATGTGGTAATGTTGCCACAGATAAGGAATGATTAAAGAGTAAACTGCACAACCAGACATTGTGTGTTGATCTAGCTAACTGTTCACTCATCACCCTGTTAATGGTCTGATGGGCTGTTGGGGTGAGAACATTGTTTCACTGTATCTTCCCAGGCGTTCCGACCAGACTTCTCACTCTCATTTTCAGTCTCTTATTTTAAAAGATTTCATTAGATTCTTTAATGATTTTCTTTTAATAAAAAGTCTTTACTGAGTCAATATCAGTAAATATTTTACTTTAAATGTTAAAGACTGACAGATGGGAGTTTTCCTTAATAATTTAATATATAATATACCTTAATAAATAAATAATAAACCTGAAAAATAAATAATTTCCTGTCTCATGGTGATAGGTATATTTATCTGTATTCAAACAGTAATCAGACATTTATGGTGGACGATGTTGCTGAATGTGTCTGCTGTCTGTCTTCTATGTTTAATAATGTTTGTTTATCTGAATAACAACCAGCAACATACAATAAACCTGGTTCTGATTCTAATTACTCTGCTGGTACTGGACCAGCTACATCCGGATAAGGACATCAGGTTTTTGTTTTAACCTACAGGGATTTATTTAATATCAATGTGATCAACTGCTGCCATACATTTTAAAACAGACATTCTATCAGCTCCACCTTGCAGGTACCAGGTTGGACCTCATTTTGGATTCAAAAACCTGTTTTTCTTCATGTTGAAGAGTCAACAAGGGGTCAGAAACTTTCCTCAGGGGCTTTAGTCCATATTAACAAGACAGCATCACACAGTTGCTGCAGATTTGTCATCAGAACATTCATGACATGATTGTTGCTGCTGAAATTGTGACTCATTAAACAGGAAACATTCCTCCAACATGTTACTAGAATCAGACTGAAATCAGTTTATTATCAAGTTCAGTATTATTTATACAATAAATAAGAAACCAGCTATAACCAAACCCTTAGTGTAGTAGTGCTGAGGCTGTAGGATTAATCCTGGTTCAGTTCTAGTCTGGTTTTGGTGAGTTTTTGTGACTGTAGCTCCAGTGTCCTGATCTCAGCTGACAGGAGCAGCACCAGGTGTGTCTGTAGACCATCTGCCTTAAGGTTCCATGTGGTCTGTGTTCAGATATGCAGAGTCAATGTTATTGGTTGTAACAAATGTTCTTTATGAGCCATTGTTGCCTTTTTGTCATCTACCAGTCTGCCTGTTCACCTCTGACATTAACAAGACAATCATCTTCAGAAGTGCTGATCACTGGAGATTTTCTTTTTGGATCATTTTCTGATTCAGCAAATTGTTGAACAGGGAACCCAACAAAGTGTCCAGTGAGTTTATGTACCACATTTATGTGATGAGATTTCTAAAACCCAGTGTGTGTGTGTGTAAGCTGAGATTAAACCATGAGGTTCAGTTAACTCTGTGATGCTGCAGGGTCTGTAGAATCCTGCAGGTCTGTTCAGGTTGGTATTGATGTTAGAAGGATTTTGAAGTAACAACTTGGAGGACAAATGAAACTAGTGCCAATTAATCTGGTTCTGTGTGGAACTGGAGGACTTTTTAAAAGTCATTCATCTTTGTTTTTGCATTATTTTCTCTTGCACAACCAGGTGACATCATTGTAAAAAATAAATTTACTAGATATTTTATATCTAATTAATCTGAGGTCATATCCTCTCTAATAAAAGCTATTAGAAGACAGAGGACAGATGTTTTATGTAGATAAAGGTTCTTAGTTCCAAACAGATGTACCTGCAGTCCATTAAACATTTAAAGCATGATGACATTGTAAAGTTTGATGAATGAGATTCTACTTGTATCAAAAAAGTATAAAAAACAATTAAGAGGGAGTTTTTGGACATGTCAGCAGGTCTCTGGCAGATGGCAGCCATCTCTGGACTTTCCCTGAAACAGCCAGATTAAAACCTCATTATTCCTTTCTTCACTCATTATGGGTTTAGTTTCCTCAATCAAGAGAGCCATTGTTCTGTTCCCACCTGACGGCAGCAAATAGGGGAGGAAATTAACTTGAGACCGTTAAAACACTCTCTAATAGAAATGTTCAATGACTTTCCTCTATTGTTGCCAGTTTTCTTGCTTTAAATAAAGTTGGGTGATTGGTAATCATGGATGTAATTGCTGTGCAGTTTGGTGAAACTGTAATTTCTCAATTAAAATCAGCATCCAGACAATGAACAAGTGAGACAAACAACTAGACCATGAAGCTACAGCATCATCAGCAGTTTGAACGAAGGAAACCAGAACAACGTGTTCTACCTGCAACACTTTGACTTTACAGGAAAATAAACATCTAAACTCCTGATTATTCCAAGGAAAGCTGCCTCTCATACATTTTTAAAAATAAAAAGGAAATGATAATGAGAACCAACATCACTCCAAACTGCAACTCCTTTTTCAAGGTTGGCTAAATGTCAGTGCTGACGAATGAGTTCCTCAGTAGAAAAGCTGTGATTGATGTCTGTTATAATTCCATCCATAGTCCTATTAAAATACAGTGTGTGTGTGTGTGTGAACTGCTGGGAGGAAGAGCTCAGCGAACTGGTTTCAACTGTCTAATAACATGATTTGAAAAAGGCTAAAGGTGAGAAACTGTACACTTTCCAAGCACTGGACTGGGTGTTGCACCTTTTCCAAAAAGTCCTCGTGTTTCCAGTGTGTCTTCATACCTGAACAATCTGTTTCACATTAGTGCAGTAAGTAAAAATAATGCCATTGTGTGCACTTTGTTTATATAAGCTGAACTTTTAGACAAGAAGAAGCAGACAGAAAGTGGGTTAGAATGTGAGACCTGATTTTTTCAGGAAGTTTTCCAGCTGTACAGTAAGGTTAAATAAAAGTGTGTGCAGTTTTAGAACGTTGCCACTGATTTGTTTCCAAATCCCAGCTGAGGGTAATTGTGTAAGTGAACATGATGAATGTCCTGGATGTGCGCTCATGAATATGTGTAGTGGTGGTTGTTGTGCTGCATGTGTGAGTGATTTCAGGTTGTTGTGATGTGTTACTGTGCCTGTTCCTCTAAACAACTCAACCCACACACACTGAAAATCACCAGAGGGATTTTCCTTCCCTTTCTGAATTTTTATTATGTCGTACCGTGATTCACAGCTTACTCGTTTGTTTCATGCAAAGTGGGTCTTCAGCAGCTGGAATGTGGTGGTTGTTGTTAGCGTTAACTTTTTCTAGGCTGCGCTCTGCAACACAACATTTATCATCAAGAATAAACCGTCATTTCTGCTGTAGGAAAAATTTGGTTGGAAATTGATGTATGTTCTCACTGAAAAAAGAAAAAACTCAAAATGACTCACCTTTTGTTTCACTCTAAAGAAAAGTAGGATCATATGAAGGAAACTTGCAATGCAAGTTTTCACTTTAGATGCAACAACAACTTGTTTTATATCCTAAAGCAGTTCCAGGTTTTACATGGTGTGATGTGAGTCTGAAAAGCAGCAACATATATTCACATTTACTTGGAGAGGTCAAAAAGGAAAACCCTGCCTTTTTGTTACTGGTTCATGTTTTAATAATTATTTTTACACAAACAAAATGTTTTTGTCAGATTAGCACCTAAACTGTGTCATCTTTTGTCAGTCAGCTTGAAATATAAATATTAAAAGCTTAAATTCTTAAAAATAGAAGATAAATGGTTTGCTTTGTTTTAGGTTTAGAATAAAAATAAATATTGTTATTAAATCCAGTTTTATTATTATGTTGAAGTTGATGCAAATGAAATCATTTCTTTTTGATTTCTGATCTTGGTACCATCGACCTCTTTCTTCTGAAGACAGTCATGGAACAGCACAATGATCCTAAACTCAGCAAGTAAAATAGAAACTGTTCATGTTGTTGCAAGAGTCACATGATGTTGTGTTTATGTTGTTGTTTATCTGAGGTTAAACTGGCCTGATTTAGGTTCCCTGATCGGACGACTTTCTGTCCTGACAGATAAAGTTTGGTGCAGTAACATTTTAAATGTCCTCTGCTAATTAACGGAGTATAAATGAATAGTACTGGGCTAAAATATCACATAAATATAGAAAACTGATCTGTCACTGAGATAATAAATGTACATTACCTGACATTAAATCTACTGATCAGATTTACCCTAACCAGAACTCAGTCTGTGTTTTACTCCATGTTTAAGTAAATACAGTCAGTTTCCCCAATGGGAACATTTCTCACATACAAATTACACTCCTGAGCACAACTTCCTCTCCTTGCCTTATTCTAATGAGAGTCAACCTCTAGACACAGAGTAATTAGAGAATTATGAAAGGCCGAGGTGACAGTGACCTCATTACAGCGAGGAAGATCAAACTAACGACCCATGACTGATGAAGGCCTCCGCGTCTCCTCGCCAAGGGAGTCAAGGCTGTTTCTGACACCGAGACAGAAGTACAAGCAGAGAATCGAGAAAAAGGAAAAAAAAAAAAGAGAAGACGGCCACAACCAGCCGCCTACAGATGACATTATCCACGCTTTATAAATAAACACTGCCCATTAAGGGTTTTAGCACAGTCAGATCCTGTAAGCAGCACATCATCAAGCGTTGCAGTCTGCACTTGGCCTGTTTTCCATTCAGCTTTTAAAAACGGAAAATAAAGTGCTCAGATTCCAAGTACCCAGCTGGAAGATGAAATACACCATTTAAATGGTTAGTTACAGTATTTTTGACACTTTCCGCTTCAGAATCATAGAATAAGGAAAAAAAAGACACTTGTTTCATTTAATGGAAATAGCAGCTGAAGTCTCTCCACAAAGTGCTGAACACTCACTGAATGACTGTTTCTGTATGAGTTCAAGGTGCTGCAAGTAAAGTGATGCTGTTCTTAACAAATGTGTCTTTGTTGGGTTCAGTAAGTGAAGGAATTCACACAGTTAAAGGTGATCAGCTGATAAGTTCTCAACCTTAAAACAACAAAGAGTCACATGATCTCTCAGTGATGCACGCAGCATGTTTTATAAGTGTTCCTTCAAAAGTCAGACATCATGTTTAATAATGTTTAGTTTGTTGAGATTCTGAGTTTTGGAGGAGTTCTTCACTCTGATGACTTAGTGGGTCGATCCCCTCTTTCTGAGTTCTGGTCTCCTTGGTGACACCACCTGCTCAGGAGCTTCAGAGTCACACCTGTTCCACTGCGGTTGTATTTCTACACAACACGACCCAACACCAGACTGCTGAGTCACTTTACTGGAAACTTTCCTCCAGATGGTTTTTGGGATGTACTCTTTAGAAGACTCAGCTCAGCGTAGTTGCATCATCTGTATGAGAAACTCACCTGGACCTCCCTCGTCCACCTTCCATCAGTATTTCTGATGAAATCACCTGCTTCCCACCAAGTCCTGCACGCTCCTACTGGTTGGTCTCAGAATCCTCAGATTCCAGGTACTTCTCCTATCAGCAAAAGAAAACAACCTGTAAGTAAAAGCAAATTTCATCATATTGATTATCTTTAATAAAATTATCTTCAACAAGAAAAACAAATGAACCAAACTATCGTCTCTGCAGATCTCCAGGGCTCAACAATATCTTGTTCGCAAAAAACCTTTTACTTACATTGTACTCCTTCAGCATTTAAAAGTCCACCGGGTCTCCTGCACTTTGTTCAAATCAATGTCAGCATTTCCATCATTATATCATTATATCTAGCTACTGCAAGCAATGTTATGAAAAAAAAGTTCTCTATTATGAACTCTGCAGACTGACAACAGGAGAAATACATGCTTTCACCCAAAAAAGGGACAAATAAACATGTTAGTTCAGGGAAGAGGAGAAGAATTTTAAGATAAAGAAACTTAAAAAATAAATTCAAAGGCAGATTTTTTTCTGCAAAATGCAGAAGTAAATATCAGAGAATAAATCGAGCAGACTCAACACACCTCACACTGAAAGCCACGGCATAAAAAATGGAACAAATCTTAAAAAAGGTTCCAGGTGTGAAAAACTCCACAACACAGTGTGCAAAGCACAAAGACTCAGTGGTTCTGAAAACAGAAATGGAGAACAGGCAATCTGTTAAAATAAGCAGCATCTGAGTGAAGGAAAGGAAACCTTCAGAAATCTGAGGAACACACTCTTAATCACGAATGATTCTGAGACTCCAGAGATGATTAAGTGAAACACATTCACACCCGCAGACAAAGTGCCAAGAACAGCAAACTGGACTGGAGCTCACTCTTTCTAAGGTCGTTTCACTCCTTTCTGTAAGATCGCTGCTGTGTCAACAGAAATGTGTAGATGATCTGGAATCTTTACAAAAATCAACCTTTAACAAATCAAGACTTTTATTTAATCCAACAGCTGGAATAAAACATCTGTCACAGATTATTGTTCAGTTCAAATCTGCAGAAAGCTGCTGTAATTTGTTGGAATTAATAAAAGAAAAACATGTTTTGTCACTTTCTTTGAAAACCAGTTTAGCATTTCTGCTGTACTTAAAGAGACCATTTCATACAAAGTTCAGAACTTTGTGGTTATTTCTTAAGTATTAATCAGTAATATGAAACATTTTATATCTAAAAAAATATCAGGAAACACTGATTAACAGACTTTTTAATCTGTCTGTGTTAAAATTCGGGTAGTCAGCAACTCATTAATATTCATTATTCTGATTTGCTGGACTCTGATTGGCTAACAAACTAGCCTATGAGAGCAAGATATACTGTTTCCTGCCCTGCTGCGCATGGCAACACCAGACGTCGTGTCTTCCTGTTTGCTACGTCTTATGCTAACAGCTTTTAGCCAGCAGCATGCTAGGTGTGGTTTCAACTGCGGGAGCTGATGAATACTAACAAACAAAGGAGTTGTGATGAAACAGATACAGGCCGTTAGAACTCAGGGTTTTATCACCACCTGCGTAGTTTGAGAGATTAAAACTGAAAGAGAAGTTGTTGACCTGTTTTCACCCACTATGAAGGTAAGAACACCTGTGGAGCTAAAATATTCAACAGAAACCTCAGAAAAACTGTTTTTAATGGAAGGGACTCTTTAAAGGCAAAGAGCAACATGACATACATGTTTCTGTTAAGGCTTCAGGACATGAAAAGACCCGATCGCTCAGAGACATTAGGTGATTTGTGCCCTTGTTTTCTCTCAGATTACTGACAGACCTTGTATGTAGTTTGGATCCATCAGCTGCAGGTAAAAGAAACAGCAGCTCATCTGAGGATTTCTGTCCCCATTTTCCAGCACAAACTGTGAAATCTACAAATAAAATGTTTTTAAATTTTCTAGATTCAAACGATGACAGATTGTTTCCTCCCACATAATCTAAATGTGGAATTTATTAATGTCTGCTCCTTCACATTTAAAGCACAAGGCAGGTGTGACTCAGGTTGTCCTGTAAATTGGCCTGTCAGCAGTTCCATATCCTCCATGTGTCAAACTGTCTTCAGAAAATCTAACATGGTCCTTGACATGCTTATCAGTGTGTGATCATCAGGAGAAAAGAGCTTCAGTGATGGTGAGAGTCCAGCAGCACGTTTTATTTTCAAACCTGGTTCAGTCTAATGTTACTCAGTTCTGATGGGTAAAACAGGTTTTGTCTCGATTAAAAGTGTTTGAAAGTGTAAACTGGTAAATGATAAACACATTTTAAAAGTAAACAGCGGTTGTACATGCAGATAACATGAGTGATGAAACATGAAGACTTTTATTGTGAAGGATTACAGGAAATAGACTGGCATCCAAAGTGACTGAGTCTTAAATATGTTTCTCTAAAAGAAGAAGATAAAACTTTTTGGAGTGGGATGTGATTAAAAAAGGAAACAAATCTCAGTATAAAATCATGCGGCTGAATTATCAAAATGTTATTGGTGAAATTGTTTTTATGTTTTATTTTTTAAGGTAGATGCTCAGAAATGTTTTAAGTTTTATCTGAGAGTTTAAACTGAGACACAAAACTGATCCAAATCAGTTGAAATCAAAGTTTCAACTCCAATTTATGGAAATTTTTTCTTTCTTCTTGTTTTAATTATTCAGACGGTCATTAAACCAAAATATCACTGAATCCTCAGATCTGACTTCAGTTGTGACAGTAAGTGTTGAAGAACTGCAGAGAGTTAGTGATGCAGCAGAAGTGACATCTGCATGCACACATGCACACATGCACACACCCTGGTGAACCGCAGCCTAAATGTGAAAGCGTTCAACCTTCAGTTTGATCCTGACAGCAGTGAGGTGAGTTGATGTAAAGCCTGGTCCTGTGGCAAAGGCAGCAAACCAGAGAATGATGATGGATGTCTGGCCCACATGAATGCAGCTGCCCCAGTGGGTTTACGTTGTAGGTGTTTAATTAACTGGTTGCATTGTTTTCCAGACAGACCCAAATTGCAGCCTGGGGTGTTCGGGGACGCCACTGCCACAAATAAAGGTGCATTATTGCATGTTTTCAGCCTCATTTTTACAGTGTATTTTCCTGTTTTTGTCCTTTTTCAGATTTTGCTGTTCCCTCTGCATGCAGACACTCCCTCCTACAGCAGCTTTCAGTTGATGAGATTCATGTGGAACATGGCTTACCTTGTGATGACTGTTTGCTGACAGCTTTAGGCTGAGTTTTTGTCTTGGATGAAACTTTTTCACTCCTTCTACTGTCGTTCCTCGACCCCCATGTTCACCCCATCCTTTGTTTCTTCTCACAGTTTCCTTTTGGCTGAAATAACTGTTAAACACTGAGAAGAACAGAATTGGCCTCAGGGCTCTAATTATTTCACATAATGAGAAAACTGAAAATGTGAAGACAATTATTCCATCCCAGTAAAACATTTATCTTCATCCGTTTGGAATGGAACAGGACAGAAAGGCAACACGGTTCTCTAAAGAAGACAATGTTGGTTTTTCTTACAGAGAAACAAATGAACTACATCACAGTCTCTTTACATTCTATATGTATTAAACTTATTGTTACTGGCTTTATCAGACACACATGCTGGTTGTGGCTCCCTGAGGTGTCAGATCACTTTCCAAACCAGCTTTTATCAACGACCTGCTGTCGAGTCCAGCTGGATACAAGTCACCTTTTGTTTCTTCACTTTGGACATCAGCATGTCTCTCAGTGGTCCTGATGCTGGAGGTTATTCTATGTTTCTTTCTTTTCTTTTGTGACACAAAGATTCAGACTGGTTGGGGTGATACTGTTAACTGCCAGAAGAACCATAGAATTTATTTGTTGAAGCACAATTAACACAACATGCGAGCTTACTAAAGTGCTGTACAAAGGTAGCACGAAAAGATAAAAACAACACAACGACAACCCATAAAAACAATATAAAAATACAGTTAAAACAGCATACAAGACAAATGAATTGATAAAAGAAAAAAGGCCAAGTGAGAGGATTAGGTGCTAAAAGCAGCAAAATAAAAGTGAGTCTTTAAACAAAAGTTGATAAATCGATTCTTTGACTGTATTTTTGCTTCGACTTCAGTATTATTTGATACATTTTTCATTACAGTTTGGGCATGAATCCAGGATCAGTTTAATCCAGATTTTTTTGGATCAAAGTGATCCAAATCCTACAAAAAAGTTCTGAAAAACCCAAACTAAAGGTTTTATCCAGATCAAAACCAAGATTGGATTACGTGATCTAATCCGATTATGCAATTTGTTTTTTCTTTTGAAAAACTCATTTTCAAGATTTGATTCAATCCGTTATCTAAAATCCTAGTAGATTACTTTTGAAAAACTGGGACCGGGTGATCAGCTGATCAAACTGATCCAGCTGATCAAACTGAGCAACATTGATCCTCTGAATGAAGAGTCACCTGTTTAAAGACACTAACAGCTTTACTGGTGCAGTATGACGAAGACCTTTCAGCTGGTGCCACATGAACATCAAACCTCCACAGAGTCCCTCAGATCACTGATACAGACGAGATCTGATGAATCACACGCTCCTTCAAACACAACAAGCTGCTGCATTATTAAAATCCAGAGAACTTCTATTTAACATCTCATCATTACCAACTACATGACCAACAGCACGTCACTCGACAGCTCCTTCCTGCTAATCCCTCCTGGCTCAATTATTTCCCAAAAACTCAGAGTTTGATGCTAAACTTGTCGGGATGCCAGAGGGTTTTGTTTTTAATTGCGTTGGAAACTGGATCACTAACTCCCGCTATGAATACATACGCAAGATCACAAAGAGTTGCTTTATAAAGATGCTCCATTATTGTGACAGAACATGGCAGCGTTCACATCTTTACATTTACTCTGAGTCTGATGTGAATCCTTTCAAGTCTTAAATCCTAACATGTCTGGACGACTGGCTGGATTTAAACCCTGGGTCTGACCATTGTCTCTGTTTATTTACTGAAAACAACCAAATAAAAATGTTCCCTGTAACGTCCTCAATCTTCTCTGACTGAGATCTTAAAATCTACAATCCACTTCAAGTGTCTACTTCCATTATAACCACATTCCCTTCTAATCCTTTTACTCTTGGCTGTCTGACTGTAACAACAGACCCAATCACCTTCTGGTTTATTCAGCGAAGGACTCATTAGCTTTAGTCTTGTTTGAGTGGGCTCCATCCCAAGCGCCCCTTGGACCGCCTTCCACAGTTTCCAAGCCTCGAGGGAGGCGCCCGGTGTTTGCTGACATCGCTCTGGTCTACATGCTCATGGTCTCTCGGTGGTTCTTGGGTTTCATTTAGACCGTGAAATTTTCTAAGACGCCTTCCGGCAAATGCCTCAGGCACTTTATCCCTGCTTCTCTGTTTGTACACAACTATCTGAGTCTGTTTATTTCTATCATCACCAACAAACTGACTGACCTGAATATCTTTTGTATCACCTTTATGTAATTAGCGCCTCAAAATGACGAGCAGGCAGACAAACTTTGTATTCAGCATTCCACACGTCTGTTAGAAAACAGACAGAGCAGACACTTGACCTTTTCACCAGACAGAACTGACCCCAGAGGCTCCATATCTGCTGATGTTCCCTTGTGTTTTTCTGTGTTCACACGGAGAGTCGATATTACTCTGCCCTCGCTGCTGTAAGCACATTCTCGGGTCATTTGCATGACTTTCTGTGTCGTAATCACAAAGAACTTTCAGCACATCAATTTTACCAATGTTAGAGAAAAAAGAGTGCTGTCACCTCCTGGTCTGTTGGTACAACAAGTAAAATCACCACGCTTTGAGAAAATAAATGTCCTCTTTCTGTGCAGCGCCAACACAAAAACAGCCGTTTGGCTGATATAATGAGTTATATGATCAGAACTATCAACCCATCAGAACCTGCTTTGATTTCCACATTTAGTGTCAGTAGCCTTCAAGCTAATTTTCCCCCAGCTTCTTGTTCTTCTGCTTTTGTAACACATGTGCATCCACAGAGTAAGTAAAACACTAAATTGAACCTAGCAGGGAAAAGCGGTGGCTCCATCCTCTTTAACCACCAGACCCCTGAAAGCTATCGCACTTACACAAAAGAAGGGTGGCTGTAATTGCCAGAGCTGGGCTAAACCATGCAATTAACTCTGAATGACAAGACAGTTGGCAAGCTGAAATTAGCCAGTTTTCAGAGGTTCTCTTGGTTAGAAAAGCAGACAGTGTCTCCAAAGCTTTTACAGGCGGAGAGGAGAAGAGGCTGAAACAGACAGGAGAGGGAAAGATAAATATGAAGTCCTGCTTAAATGCTTCACATAAAGTGTAATTAAAAAAGAGTAGCATACCCAGCAGAATAATGACGGTGGGAGGGGATATGACTTTAAAACAATAGAGTGCACAACACACCCTTTATTATCCTCCCACAGGTTTGTCGCTGAGGGTCATTCTGCATTCCATTTCTGCTCCATCTTTTATTTCATGCACATGATTCTCTTTCTGTATATATTTTATTTGAAAGCTTGTTTTTTGAATGTACCTGGTACAAACACACTCACCTCTGCTAATGTTCCTGAAGGACATTTCCTTGATATGCTGTTTGCCCAGTGTAGCTGAATACACAGGAGTTCAAGCACAAAGACCAGATGCACATTTATTGCTTGATTTCTTTCAGCCAACTGTCAACCTGCTCGCATCATCTGGCCTGCAATTAAAATTAAATGTGCAGTTCATCTGTTCCTCAACTTCAGCACTAGTTAACCTCCTATCTGAGAAGCAGCCGGCAGAATTTCACCATTTTCCTGTTTTCAAAGGGCACAGATCACCTTTGACTTCCAATGACTACTATCAAAGGCAAGCACAGTCATCTGCAGTAATAAGATCAGTTCTTTTAACTTTATTCTGAGTCATTTCTGCACACATAACCCGTCAAGTACTTTCTGTTTTATTATCCTTTCTTTACATAATAGGCTCTCTGAACTGCTGTGAAAGGAAATGAATCTGCATTAAATAAAGAACTAATAGATTTTAGCCTGATTGTTGGAATTATTTCTAAACTTCCAGACCCATCTGTAGTCATTTCTTCTGAATCTTTCATGACTTGTAGCTAAAACAGATGTATCCAGAGTTTTTCATTGTACATGATTGTTAAAGTACAGAACACAAGTATCTAACAGAACATTATGTTTGGATTCCTGGTGCTGGATTCATTCCTTTATATTTCAGATTCCAAATATTTCTGCTTAAAAAAAAAAACTGCTGAGTTGCTTTTATTTGTGTATAATGCTGTTTAAAAAAAAACAAGCTAAAAATGTCTAATTAATTAATTTTAATGCTAATTTCAGTTTTGGTCCAGAGCAGAAATCTAATCACAAGTGTGAGGGCACTAATCTGTGTTCAGATTTGTGAGCTTTATGGCTTCTTTATACCTCGCAGTAAACCCTCTGTATTTACTCCCATTAAGTCTCCCCTTGATGGTGTATTTAGATAATGAGAGACTTACCACCTGAAGAGAGTTAATCACTTGGCTGGATGTTATGAAGACGGTTTTCTCATTATAAAAAAAGCTTCTGAGATTATTTACCTCAGCTGACTTTGTGGATGTTCAGGTTGTTGAAAGTCGTATATTTCAGTCTGGAGTTTGTTGTGGAGCGAGCAGGTTCTACAGAACATGTTTGAGTCAGAATGATGTTTGATTCATTCCAGCTGTAAACAAAAGCTTCATCTGTGGATTCAGACAGATTTTATAAAACTCAGATGAAGATAATAATAATAATAACGACATATGTTACATTTATTTGAACAGAAAAGAGATTATTATTTTATAATCTGTGAAACTGAGTAAAACAAGCATCCATGTTCAGATTATGTTCCTGAGATTACTGATGAGAACCAGACTGAAGCAGCTCAGATCATGTGACAAAATGATCCTAAAAATCAAAGAAAAGGACGTCTTTGCTTGTATAAATGTCTTTCTTTTTGTTTAATGAACTGCTGATGGTATAATGAATTATAAGTACTTACACTTATTGTGGTTCTCTCTCACTGGGAGCTTATTATGTTATTATTGTTAATGATTGGCCCATTCACCTTGTTGATCTAAATAAATGTTTCTCCTATTAGCAGCCGGCAGCATTAGAGCGAGTGAAGGTCTGGTTCTGAATGCAGACCTTGTTTAGAAGAGGAGAATTATCTTTGAAGATATTTGCATCATCATGCGTTTAGCAGAAGGAGGTTTGAAAGCTTCAACACAAAAAGACTTTTCATATTCAGTGTTTTAATGCAGAAAAAAATCCAGAAATATGAAAAACTCTGTCTATTAAGCATCAGACCAGATCAACTAAACTGGACTCAAAGACCAGAAAAGCTGAAGGTTACTTCTGAATCCTCCTCTGACTGATGCTGTTTCACTGGTCCACAGATATTTTTAGAATCCAGAGAACCAGTGACCATTTTTACACTTACAATTAGTGAGCCATTAAACATAAGTAATTACCCACGCTTCCCGACATCTTTAATAAGGACAATGAGGGTATAAATGGTAACCTGCCATCGTAGCAACTCACCACAGGTTTCTGATCGTCATTATTCCCCAATGGATGTCCAAGAATGAGACAAATGGGATTCAATTATGTGTGTAGGTGATTGAGTGTGTGTGTGTGTTGAGTTCATTGTCTCTCTACTTATTCTTCTCCCCAAGGACACAGAGACTGAGCTGACTGTATCCATATCTGGTGCCTCTCAGCAGGGGATGAGAAGGAGGTAATCCACCCTGTCAGGCTTCAAAGCTGAGAGGGACTCAGAACCTGAACATCCCCCCCTCCATCCACCCGAGGCCAGTGAGCCTGAGCTTAGAGAGTTTTAAATGTTAGCATTCAGCAAACACCTAAGTAACAGAGAAGAAACAGATTACACATCACATTTGAACATACTTGTGTTTATGTTTAAGAATCTAGTGCAGTTTGTGTTGAACCAATAAAAAGTATCAAAACAGAAAAAAATGTAAAACTTCATTTGGATGTTTCCTGTTTGAAAACTGTTTCAATCCACAAAGATTCTGATTAATATATAATTTATCAGTAACGTGTGAGTGAAACTGAACATTTGGACATTGAATCTCCTGGAGACACAGTCAAACTTTTCAGAATTTAGAGGAAATTTCATTTTTAACAAACTTTGTTCATTTTCAAGCTGAATTTTGTCACACAGAATTGTCTCATTATCAATGTTTCTAAACTCGATCCTCCAACATCCCAGTTTCAGGTTTCATAAGGAAACTTAAAGCTGCTTGTTGTGTCTTCAGGTTCGTGACGTTTATGTTGTTTCCTATTTGTCATTCAGGTTCATTTCCCTTTTTGTCCCATGGGAGTTTATATACATATACATATATACTGTATATATATACTGTATATATATTTACTAAAAGCATCATTTTGTAGTTAATAAAAGAGTCAGAGTTGTTGCAGTTCTGCAGCTCTGAGGTTTTTTTCACTTGCCTTAAATAATCACCAGTACTGTTTGGTTATTGTCACTATTACAGCTCCTGTTACTCTGGCTACTGTGTAATCAGTAAAATGATTGCAGTACTCCAATACTTCTAGTAATATATCTGATGTAAATTCCAGAGCACCTCTATCATGGGTGGTGCTGTAAATAATTAGCTCAGAGTTCCTTCTGTTCGAATGGAAAACTGAACCAGCTGGAGTGGAAACTGGAAGAGGAGATTATCCAATCAGAAGAGAAGATACTTTTGACTCTAGCCCCGCCTTCGAGGCTGAGATTGTGCACTCTTACTGAGATAATAAAATCTATTCAGTGTTTTTGTTGGACAGAATTGGTCCCTGGTGATGATCGAAGACGATTTCCACTTACAGCTACTGCTATGGCTCACATCACATGACTGTTCTTTTAACACGTGTATAACATGCAAACAGATTACCAGCAAATAACAAATCTGAACAAAGCTTCATTGAATAAGTTCATAATTTGTGATTTTAAAATGAGAATGATCATGTTCCTCCAAAAACAACAAGAAGAGATTACTGCAGTATCTCATGCAGCAGCAAACGTGCAAAGCTCATGAGTAAATCACACGCTCCTAATGAGAAAACCTGACAACCATAATGCTGCATATCTCTCTTTAATACAATCTGCAGGAGGGAAGGACCACTTTCATGTGATTACAGAACCAGTGTTATATGCCCCATTTCACCAGAGAAATGCATAACCAGGTTTAGTGAGTTTGCATGAAACTGCTCCAGCATGTGGCCGGACGGCCCGAGCGTGATGAAGTCTGCTGATTTTTTACAGCCACGTTGTTCCCGTGTAATCTAATGAAGCAACACGCCAATCTGCAGGAACAAAAGCAGCTTCCTTGTGACACTTTTTTTTTTATAACTAACAGTAAAGGAAGTCATGCCAAACTCACAATGAGATCATATTTTAAGTTAAATCTTAAAATCCTAATAAACTCAGTTTACTGAAGACATCTAACTGAACTGATGACAATCATTTTGTTAGTGAACTGTTTTAAAATTAAACTAGTTTCAAGCGACACAAGTCAGACTGTGCACGTGTCATTTTATTTTACACTTTAATATTTTAATGAGATGTATTATAGTGCCTTTAAAATGAAAATGTAAAAAGCTAAAAGCATCAATATGATCATTACACACCAAACTGGTGTCACAGATGGCGAGCATCAAACTTTAAAGTTTCCTCTCATCATATGTGAGTAAGTGACCTTCAGGGTCCAGGACCTTCAGCACAGCCTGCAGGGATGTATTGGCTCGGTTCTTCCATTAATGTGATGTTGCCTCCAGCAACATTTTAACTGTTATCAGTCTGTTCAGCTGTCTGTCTCATTGATTGAGACACCTGACTGTAATCAGAGGCATCGCGTCTCATTTTGGCAGGTTGAAAAACTGTCACATACGATTGGATGGTGACCAGACTGACTAGTTCTGCCAGAAGCAGCCAGGCCTGGTTCTGTTTTTCCACCAAACGGGCCAAACACTCCTTCAGACACAACAAATATACTAAAGACTAAGAATAATGATAAATACCCTGTTTTCATGATTTTCTTTCTCTAATCAATTATTTTATAACTGAGTCACTTATTATAACAGATGTCTAAATACAAATAAAAACCTGCAAAACAGTTTTATAATATTTTATAATTAAACAGTTTATTCACACACATTCTTACACACTCACACCTAGAGCCTAGTTAGCATCACCAGTTAATGTAACCTGCATGTTGTTGTTCTAACCTGCAACCTTTTTACTGCAAGACAACAGTGCTACTATCTGCATCACCGTGCAGCTCATATCAACCCATTAGAGTAAAAATACATACTGCAACTGAAAAACTCAGTTTCCATGAAATAAAGATGGAGGAAATAAGTTCAGGTCCTGTTCTGGTGTTTTAATGGGACAAAGCTGTTAAAAGTTCCAAGATGGAAAAATCAGTCCAAGCTGTTTCAGGTTCCTGTGTTTACATCGTTCAGAGTAAATCAACCTGAAAGCTTTCACAGTTTGCCAAAAGGATTTTTTGGAACTTCTTTTAAAGAAAGAAAAATATACCTTCAAAGAAAGAAAGTGCCTTTATAATGCTGTGATACTGATATGAGCCCAATTTCTGCTCCTGAATTAATGATATGGTGTTTTTTAATGGTGTTGAATATAAAGAGGCAGGTAATCTGCATCAGGGTGGAATGATGAAATCTTAAACACACACACCTTCATACACACCTTCATACACACCTTCACACTGGTCTCAAGTCACATTATTATAAACAAATATGTTCTCGTCCTTCACACTCTTTCTACATTCTCTCACACACATGTTGAGACAAAAGTTAATGCTTTGATTACTGATTTACACCACCAACAACACAACCACACAGGTGGCCCGCCACAGGCCCCTCCCCCTCCTCCTGCTCCAGCTGAAAACAAATAAAGGGGAAGCATAAAACCAAGGATGAACGTGCTAATGTGTGAAAACAAAATGGAAAAGAGCCTGAAGGTAAAAACTGCAGATTACAGAGAGAATCCAGGCTCTGTCACCAGCTGGAATGCTTTTATTTTGCATACACACACCCGATATACAACCATATTGTGGTTTGTGTTCCCACCCTGGAACACATTCAGCCTCGTGGGAAATGTGGCAGATAAGATGTATTAACTCACACCAGGCTCAGAGAGGCCTGAAGACAAGTTGAAAACCTTATCTAAGAATGAACATGTAAATACAGTCTGGATTCATCCGTCTTGTTCCAAAAGTCTGTGACAATCATCTCAGACGGGAACAGGGGGCAGGTTTGTCCTTAATGGGTCACAATATAAATGTTGCCAACCTTACTGCTAATGCCAAGATCCCATCTGCACTTGAATTTTCATAAGTGACACATTGTCTTACATCACCTCCCCTCTCGTGTGTGAGTTATTAACCATGGTAGGTGACATTTTACCACAATATCAACACACTCACAGAAAGTCATAACATTCTGCTCTAAACAAAAAGCTTCGTGTAGGTCTGTGTTTCACACAATCTGAGAGATTTGAAGAAGCACCACTTTAAATTGGGAAAGGTTAAAGATGGCTGACGGTAAGAGTTTGTTTTAGCTTTGAAGTGAAGGGTGACGTTGTTATAAGTTATAAGTTATAAGCATGTGAGCAAAATTGGATACTTGTTTCTGTCTACATGTCTGACTGCCTGGTAGAAGTGAAAGGCATTGTGTCATCCAAACGTATCCTGTTTATTGATTTAAAAATCAGCCATGAGTGAGTGTGTTTAGCCTTTTCAGAGAGGGGAGGGGAAATGAGCGGTTCTCTTTGCAGAGTGTTTATTTCTTGCTCGCCTCAGGGAAATGCTGGTCCACTGCCAGCAGCACATGTGTTAAAGACACACTCCCACAACGCACACAGACAAATAAACTAGGAGTAAACAGAGAGCATGCATGACCACATATGCACAAACAGTATAATGCATAATGCATGGAGATAAGGTTCTGGTCCAAGCTGCTGGTGAAAACATAGAAATGTGCCTTTTAGAAAACAGTCTCAACAGATCAATGATCACATGACCCAGAGCACTGACTGTGGGGCGGCTGCAGAAAGCAGTTGGTTTGTCAAATTAAAACCACATACAGGCGCTTTAACCCAGGTAATAATACATTCATAAGCCTTTTATAAATACTTATAAATACTTTTTATAAATGCAATTATTCTCTTTAATCAAACAAGTTAATTTTAACAAGCAACATGGAAACGGAAGGAGGAGATAAAGTCAAACAACAATTGAATTCTGCTTTTTCTCTGTGAATTTGGCAGGAATCCTGATACTATATGGTGAGATCACGTAAAATAGACTGAAATGATGTAAGAAAATATGAAGGAACAAACAAACCTAAAAAATGATGGATGAGACGTGCAGGCCGACTAATTTGTGACCGGCTGTTCACACCTCCAGCCGGGGAGGCAGCCTGCTGTGTGAACTGTGTAAGGTTCTGATTGCAATGATGTTATTGATGTGACGATCTCTAACTCACAACACCTGGACCCTGCTCTCCATCCGGCCCCGTGGTTTCACTGCCAAGCCAGCAGGGGAGGAGGACGGGGAGACGGAGGTGACAGAGACTTGGCAGGACAAGACTGATGACTGGTCAGGTTGTGAACACCGTTCACAGCTTCCTCACATTCCATCCTGACTTCCAGACATACGTAACACATCAGGTCTTCTTATTCTGATTCTTATTAAATCTGTTGCAACATAAACAGTCCAGATCCATCAGACAGCAGCAGAACAAACCCAAACATCCGTCAGAGTCCTCCAGAAAGAGTCTGAAACTCACAAACAAACAAACACAATCTGTTTATATTTCACAACAGATAAAAATTGGAACTGAAAGGAACCAATTAACCAAAATGAAATGAAGATGATTTCCAGTTTATATTGATTCAATCAAATATTGATCATGTTTATAATCAGGGTTGTAAACTGGACCCAGTCTGTCTGCTGGAACAGAATGAAACTCAGCTCTTTTTATATGTGCTGACCTTTTTCAGTATAACACCACCCTGTACGTTTACTTAACCCCATCAAACTTCTACTGGCCTATCGATGTCATATTAAAGACAGGCCAGAACTTTCATATGTTCATAAAGTTTTAACAAGCCTCACCTGCAGGTGTTAGCAGAGCAGAAAGCAAACAGATCAAATACACACATTCTTCTTTGATGAACACATTCACAGTTAAACATCTGGACAGAGGTTTTCTTCATGGGGTCAAACATGGATTTAATATTGAAGATGATATAGTTTTTACAGCAGTGCTCTTACAGGTCGACCACATGTTCAGACGTGTTTTATCAGCTGGTTAATCCAACCATCTCATTCTTTGTTGTGTTCAGGGTCATGAGGGCGGGGCTAGAGCAGTGGACAGGTTCATCACATGACCTACAGGCATGAGACGGTTAACCATCCACATTTACTCCTTTGTATTAATAACTTCTGAGGTTTTACATTTGAAAAAAATCCATGAAATATCCAATAAGCACACGTTAACTCTGAACTCCATCAGACGTTCATACCTGTTCACCACAAAACAACTTGCTGTTCCTTAAATACTCAGAGATTCTCAGTGAATTCAGAATTCCATGACACTCATTCTGGAAAAATGTTTTTTTTTTGTTTTTTTTATCTAATGTTGAAGAAATGTTCCATTCAGATGTTTTTTCTTTAAACAGCAGTGTTTGATTTAACCTCCGTGGTTCCCAAAGGTTCCTCTGATATTCAACTCTTTTTATATTACACAGATCGATTCTCTTTCTTTGGCCTCCAAGTTCAACAAATTGCATTTACTTGCTTTAGAAAAGCTTCAAATAGAGAGAACAAAAGAAAATGAGAAAAGTGGAAAACAGACACAGGAAGGCATTAAGAAGGTAAAGCAACGACAAGCCTCAGTACCATTCCATCACATCGATGCAGAGTGTGTTGTGTTGATTGTTTGTGAATTGGATTGGAGATGCTCTCTAACACAATAGGCTTTGATTCAGTGGCTGGAAACTCGTTCTCTCTCTCACACAACACAAACACACACAAACAAACACACACAGAACACACAAACAAACTTCTGCCCACAGATTCTAGAAGCTACTTCAGATTATGAAATCTCTCTTGACCTTCTTTCTTTGTCTGTTTTGATGAACCTTCAGTGGAACATTACAGTTTTAAATGAACAGAGCAATAAAACATTCTTACAGTTTTCCCTCCAAAACTCCAACACATTAAACTTTGTGCAGATGCTGCAGCTCCAGGAAACCAGTGAACAAGAAGAGGGTCGGTGTTTGATCATCCCTCACAGAGAAAATATGTGTGCAATCTCAGGCGGGGAGTGATGATAGTCTGTGTTTCAGCAGAGGGCCCGGTGTCCTTGGGGGCCCCACCATCTCATGAATAAGTGGCGTGGAAGCTGACAGCAACGGGCTGTTGATGCAAGCCAGCGGCCTTGTCTGTCCTCATCCAGCCTGTGACGGCAGACGAGATGATTTTAAAACCACATGGAACAAAAAGCAGTTTGTAATCGTGTGAAGCAGGTTTGTATTAGCTTAATTGGGGACATTAGCTAAAACCACGTTTTGTCCTTGAAAAAAGGAAATTCATTTCCCCAAGGTCTAAAAAACAATAGTTCTCACGAGGTTTCAGTTAATGCAAATGTGGGTTAACTTTTCAATGCCATGAGTCATTTTTTAAACACTTACATACCCTGAGTCACTACTTGGCAGAGAAAAGCTGTTTAAGCTATTTATTGTAATGGTCCCATCTTTTCCTAAAAAAGAGGAATAACTCTTGGATTCTTGCCAGATGAACTGCTTATCTTCATCACTGGTTTTTATTTAGTCATCAAAGAAACAAATGCGTCTTCTATGAAGAAAAACCAGATCCAATTATTATGTTTTATTCCAAACCATAATTCAAATCCAGCAAGGGAGGGAATTCTATTAACCACAGGTCTTTTTTCATATTTCCTTCTCTCGCCACAGCTGATGGATGGTCATCATAAAATAATAAAAAGATCGTTTAGTTTTTCTTAATTATTTTACAGCTGCTGGTGGGCTGTTGTCATTCAAAGGGATGATGTTACAGTGTGAGCAGGAAGAGAAGAAATCTGTCAAAATCTGGAGAAAAGAAAACATGAGCGAACAAAAAGTGATGACAAATCACTGAGATGTTTCAAGGAAAATAAACGTCACACACACACACACACACACACACACACACATGCACAGAGATGCACTCACTAGCACACGTATGATCAGCCACAATGGATTTGGCATGTTTTTTTATCTCCATGTTGTAAACACAAACGCAGGACACACACGTGATTTACAGGAAGTTAAACAGTTAACATGTTTTGTGGTAAATGGCTGAACTTGAACAGCACATTTTAAGTCAGACAACTCACATCTGTGGTGGTGATAAACACACATATTGTCCTACAGCTGGGACACTGACAGGTGAAGCTGCCAGGTGCCACCAGACCCACCAACCACCACCAAATAGGCAGGAAGGTGACGTGTCTTGCCCAAGGACACAGTGGTAAAGTGATCTCTCCCAGATGGAATGGGGATTTGAACCTGTGACCCAAGACAACCTGCTCTACATGATCTGTAGTGCCCTCCGTAAAGGAGAGGAGAGAAAAGATGAGATCCTGGATGAAAGAGGTCCTGCTGATGCTGCCTGCCCTTTGTCTCAGGTCCTGGATGGAGGAGCAGGTCCTGGATGGAGGAGCAGGTCCTGGATGGAGGAGCAGGTCCTGGATGGAGGGGCAGGTCCTGGGTGGAGGGGCAGGTCCTGGGTGGAGGGGCAGGTCCTGGATGGAGGAGCAGGTCCTGGATGGAGGAGCAGGTCCTGGATGGAGGGGCAGGTCCTGGATGGAGGAGCAGGTCCTGGATGGAGGAGCAGGTCCTGGGTGGAGGAGCAGGTCCTGGATGGAGGAGCAGGTCCTGGATGGAGGAGCAGGTCCTGGGTGGAGGAGCAGGTCCTGGATGGAGGAGCAGGTCCTGGATGGAGGGGCAGGTCCTGGATGGAGGAGCAGGTCCTGGATGGAGGAGCAGGTCCTGGATGGAGGAGCAGGTCCTGGATGGAGGACAGATGAGCACCAGTGATCCTCTCTGTGGACTCTGCAGTCTGTTTCTGAGATACTCGGTTCACCAGCAGCTCTTGTAGCAGGTTAAAGTCTCTGATGCTGCAGCCAAAGAACACGATGTTTAAGAAATACATGAATAAACGTGAACAGAGATGAGACTTCTCTGACGTAAGATCTACTTGTTTCTACAGAAAGTTGTACTATAGGTTGAAACGTCAGTAATTCAGTAAAATCTGTGAATCAGACAAATCGAGTTCACGGTTCGTCTGTCGAGTCGGACCCGAGTCCTGCAACTTCTTTTAAAGCTTTTATGACCAAAAAGGATGGAAGCAAACATTTATATGGAAGGAACCAAATGACAGTGTTGAGGCTGAATCAATAACTCCATTCATCTGGTGGCATGCAGCCTCCTAATGTACTGAGTGGCTCTCATAGACAATAATGGGCAGACGGGCTTTTTACTGCTACATCCACATTAAATATAATTGTGCTCCCAGAATTACCTAAAAGGTAAAATATTGGGGAACAGTTTCATTAGCAGGCTCGTATTCGGGTTTCTAAGTGTGAGTGCTTCCTGTAAAACTCTGACACATTTAGTTAAAATGTAGTAAATAACCACCATTTAAACCTCCAGATAAATGTTCATGTGCATTTTTAGCGAAAACGTATCAGTTCAACTTGTCCATCTGAATATACACGCTTAAATTAACCTCATATATGTTCTGATCACGTGAACATGTTCTTACGTTTTGGAGCGTTTCTTTTTCAGACCTCATCTGTAAGTAAAGGGTGAAAGATGTATAAAGAAAAGCCAGAGAAAAGGATGGAGCTGTCTGTTACTGCTTTGAGAGAAGAGAACCTAATGGACTGAGGTTAAGCTGAGGATTTTGTTACAGCTCTAATTCTTCAGAAGAAAAACTAGAGCACAATGGAAGGAAGGAAAGAGACGATGTGAAATTTCATGTGAAATACCCATAAAAACGGTGCACTAAGAGTTTTTCTTCAGTAATCCGAGTTGCTCCTCTGCAGCTCCTCTTTTGTGCACCGTCTGCAGCACATGGCTGAAGTGTTACTGAAGGACTCTGCTGCTTTCAAATTGTTAAAAAATCCCTAAAATGGCACTTGTTCAAAGTTATTGCAATACAGAACCCCGAGGTTAACATTGTTTACTCATCTTAAACCATTTCAGTTTGAGTGTTTTTAGGTTATTTTTAACAATATTATGTAAAGAAACAACATTATTTTCTGCTGAATTGAAAAACAGACTCTTTCTGTTTAAGAAAGATCCAAAATAATCAAATATAACTAAAATGTGTCCAAAAAATCACTTTAAAAAAGGTAGTTATCTCAAAATGAATTAATAATTTAGATGTTGTCAGCTTGATTAAAATATAAAGACAGTAGAAGTTGAAAGTTCCTGTGTGTCTGTTATGTTGTTCATCTTTTATTCTTTCAGTGTTTTCTTCCTGAATCTTGTAGCTCAGGCTCTTAATCCATCACCACTCTCCTTCACAAATCCCACATCCTGCAGCGTACAACCTACTGTCTGTCAAACCTGCAGACAAACGACTGCACCGTGGCTTTCACAGACAAAGTGAGGAAGGATGGGCAGATAAAGGCAGAAAGAGGAAGACACAACTGAGGATGAGAGGTTCAGATTTTGGACATTTTGAACAATAGTCTGGAGGGCTCACATGGAAAAAACACTCTGCACAAAACACCCCCCGTTTAGCGTTTTCATTTTCACACTGTAAGTCTGCAGCCCTGACCCTCAGCACACATAGTGTGAAACCTCTGGTCTGCTTCCAGCACAGAAAGCTGTCAAAGCACGTCTCACAAGTAGACAATGGACCACTGCTTCCTCGCAAAGAGGAAAGAAATGCATCACTTTGGGTTCTGTGGTGCCGCTCTCGTTCTGTGCCTGCCTGACCACTCTTCCTGGTTCACATGTGAAGTGAGGATAAATGTCTTGTTGTTTGGCCAGATCCCCGGCCTTAAATGCAGCCTGTCACAGAGGAAGCAGCTGCTAGTAAAACACAAATGGCAAACCTGTCTTTAGATCTGTATAATTTTGCCTGCGTTTCTGGCTGCAGCACATCTCCTCCTACTACCTAACATCACACATTAACACAGCAGCTTGTGGGTGTGCACTCTGTATTTTATTGTTGACAAATTGATGATGGTTAATTTGCACCAAGAGGCAACGCACAATGAGGCAAACAAAGAGATAAAGAAGGGAGTAATATTAAAGCGGAGCTGGACAGTAGTGGACAAGGTCATAACTCATCGGTTATTCTTCTCAGAGCCGGCGGCAAACAACTAAACGTTGTAACATGAAGCTTATGGTTTAATTGAAGGAGATTTGAACTCATCCCTGAGGACGACTGAAACATGAAACAATAAAAAATGAAATATGTTGATTTGTTTGTCTGTTAGTGTCAGTTTAAAGGTGGAAACTAACTGCATTGTGGGTAAAAACACGATCATGTTTCAATCAAGTTACATGAGTCAGAGAGGACCTGATGCTCTTTGGACCTCAGAATAATTGGAAGTGAAGATGATTGAATTATCTTCAGGCAGAAGGGAACATATTAGGACATGTATGTTTAGACACTGGGGGCTGAAACACTGGAAACATAAACCCCTCGCTTCAGCTCAACGGATCTCCTGTTACTCCGTAATTGCATCGGGGAAGATGGAAATGGGGGGGTGGGGGGTTATTATAGGTTAAATGGTTGAGTTTCTGCTCTGTGCTCACGGTTAGTGAATTATCTGACAACGTATAATATGAGTTTTGAAAAGAGGTTAAAACAGTGACTCACAGGTAAAAGGGGCCTTTTTTAGCCTCAGCACTAATACAAGAGTCATTTTTCACAACAACTCAGATCCAATATGGCTGCCTGAAAAGTGATGATAACCACTCTGTATTTTCACTTCTCTTTAAATCAGTTACACACATAGTGATAGATGTTTTTCTCTTTTATTTCCAAAAGAGAGAGATTTGATTCAGTATATTCAACGTGAATCTGTACATTGTGTGAGTGTGTGCGTGCGTGCCTGTGTGCATGCTTGCGTGTGTGTGTGCGTGCGTGCGTGCGTGTCCTAACATGTCAGACAGCTCAGTAATAGTTCTAACCGGTCATCAGGACCTGGTGAGATTTGTGCTGTTACAGGAAACAAAGTGTTTATCATAGCAATACCTAAATAATGATCCAATCCTCAGGTTGTGACCCTGTGTGTGACCTTTCCTTGGCCTTTTGGAGACATGTGACACTAAACCAACTCTGACATGATGTGGGCCAAAAACCGCTCTGCTGACGCACAAACATGAGACGGATCGTATTTATCTGCCACGCATGGTCTCGTCTCAAAGAAATCTACAGATTTAACAGTTTTTGTTACAAAGTAAAAGAGTATCATGAAAAACACATTGTGTGTTTTGGATGAATGTTTATTATTTGAAATATGGAATGAAGAAGACAGCAGGTTGAAGGTGATGGAAACAAAGTTTCTCTAGATTCCAACAACATCACTGACAGTAGAACCATCAAGGAGAATCAAACATGTTAATCACAATTTCTCACTCTGATATTTTGGATTGTGGTTTAACTTTTTTAAGTTGTTGCAAAATAGTTTTCAGTCATTTAAAGTTATAAAATCCAAAGCAAACATTCACATTGTTATATTTGATTTGATGCAACAGCTGAAAGCTCCAACTGCAAAAGTACATTTAAATATACATACTAACATGTATCTCAGCTGTCATCATAGAAACTCATTTGTGCTTTTAATTCTTGACATTTGAACTGAACGGACCTGAAGGGGAGAAATATTGGAAGGAGTGAATGAGTCATGTCTGTGATCCTGGAAACTGATCTCCATCTTCTGATCCATTTTACTGCCCCTGATGGCCGGTCTGTAGCTGGGCACCATCACCTGGTAACTGCATCTCACACCAAAACACACACACACACGGCTGGAGCAGCATTTCCAAGGGGAAACACACACTTACAACCACTTAGGTCATTTTTTGGTTGGTTGGATGCAGCTGAGCTGCAGCCACAATATGGTGAGAAATAAAAGGAAATAAGCCGTCGCTGTGTAACAAGGTTTCAATGCTAATTGCATGAAATGAGATATTCTGACCTGATTCCAATAACCAGAACAGTCCTAATGAATCTGTGTGCAGGTTCAGCCTGGTCCTTTCAGGTTTTAAGGAACCAACAGTACTCTAGCTGTGACCTGCAGGCCTGGAACAGAAGGAAAGGAAACTGTAGTTTATTTTCACACTAAAATTTGGAGAGAATCCTGTCAATTCTTCAAGGTTGTTATTATTGAAATATTCTTTAAAATAGATAAAAAAATGGATGAGGATGTTGCTAAAAACCCAGAGAGAATAGAAAGCTGTTTTTTTTTTTACAAGGAAAAAAATGATTTACAAGAATTGGCTCATTTTGGAAAGATGATGTTATTTAACATTACAAGGCTGTAAGTTAGGATAAAGTGAGAGGATCTCTGTTTGCCTACAGGGATGTCTTCATGATGTGTTCCTCACTCTGTCAGAGTCTATAGAACTCAGAGATATTTTGCCTGTGGCTGGAGCTTCATGTCACAGCTCCATCTCTGAGGACCAGGTTGTTTAGGAGGGTCAGTGGTCTGTCCCATGCTGCTTTCACTGGACACTGTCCTTCAGAGCTGCTGGGATGTGATTGTCTACGTGAACCTGATCTGAGCTGTTGAGGATTCAACACAGACTGCTCACACTGAATCAAGCTGCTCAGACTTCACTGTGTTTAACTTCAACAGGACGTTTAAAGGGACAATAAACCGACTTTATGGACGAGGTTTGCAGGTTTGTGACCAACTCTTAGAAAGTAAACCACAAATCTCATGATAAGAAAACTAGCAGAGAAAAAAGAACAATCACACAGTCAGTAAATGAAAATGTGATTCTCAATATGTGGAAATGCTTCAGCACTTGTTCTGATGCATTTCAGTAATAATGGAAGCTGTTTGGTATGAACACCACTAATGTGTTCACCAGATTTCTCTCCCTAAAATAACAACAAAAAAACTACAAAATAAAATGCAGTATATGGAAAGACAGACATGATGGAGTGTTTCAGTGGTTGAGCATCTCAGCACAAAATCCACCTTCCTCATAACTGTGCAACAGCGCCTGAACTTGTGCTTCTGATCCTTTTAGTGCTGTAATCCTCCTCAGCAAACAATCACTCCCTGTTCCCTCACTGTAAGCTGTTTTCATATGATGGCTTGATATCGGAAGTAAATTGGAAACTAATCCTCCAAAGCTTTTATTTTTCTGTGCTGCTCTCTTTGTTCTGCCTTTCATGACACAGGTACCTCTGATTATTTCCTGTGATGTAGTAAAAACACTTTGAGTTTACTTCCTTGGTGCAGATGAAGAACTTCTGATGTGGTTGTGATGCTGACATATAGATTTAGACCATGTTAGGTGAATTAAACATAATAAACAATCCAAAAAAACATTTTTACAGTTTCTTGATCAGATCTTGATCAGATTGTAGCAAGAACTTTGTAATGTACCATTTGGTACTGAAACATTTATATAGTGGGTCAGAGGTCATGCTGTTTATCCAGAGTTATGATTATTATGAAAAATGTTGAATTTTTCTATTTTTATAAACTTGAATCAGCCTCTCTGTGTGCTGCAGCAGATACTGTGGATATATATATATATTTTGTTAGAATGTACACACATAACATACATTCTCACACATATACATCATCAAAAGGAAGCACACCACAGCAGACAGACACACACATACCAGCTCAGTCTCAGCTCATAAAGCGGTTAGTGAGGTGTCCCATGTGTCGGACATATGGGTCATTACCCATCCGCTGGATCGACCTAAATCGTTTGGCACATTCTTCTGCTGCCATGATTATTTTAATGGACAGTAATAATATACAGTCTGCAGAAGAGGAAGACCACTTGTGGGTGGATGCATGTATTTTTCTTTGTGGAAGTGGAGACGTCTGCTTGTTTCTATCTTCCTGCTTTTATTTTCACTCCTGCCTGTGTGTGTTTGTGTTTCACCGTGTCTCTCAGGACTCGCACTGAGTTGCATGTCAGCTCAGCTGCATCGCAGGAACAGCCGTTTAGGTTTAATGACCCACAGATGTAATAGGACATGTTGCTGGAATTAATTGTATGTTTTAACCCAGAAGCACTTTTAGTCCTGAGACACACAGTGACTTTCTCCTCAGACTGAATGTTGCTGCTTATGATGCAAAAACGTCCATCTCAAAGTCATTTTTGGACTGAAGCCTAAGAAAATCCTGCACGTTTAGAATTTCCCTGCAGTTCTCCAAACAGGATCATTTTCAGAAATAATAAAGGTCACATGACAGAAACTTGAACCTTTAAGTAACTGAACCTACACGTGTAGTAGACACAGGGAGGTTCATTGGATTTTCTGTACAGAAACTAAACTATTTACAGTTTACAGTGAATATTGATTTTTTTTTTTTTTTGTCAAAAATTGTCTTTTTTCATGATAGAGTTTGTTCTTTATTCAGTATCTCAGTCTGGCTCACATCTAATGCTGAATCTTCTTTGTGGCTCTAATTTGTGACAATAACATTGTGCTGAACCACATCAGTCCTTATCAATAATCAGCTCATTCAGATCTTGGTTTTGTCACATGTGAGTTGTAAAAATTGTAAAAATTTTAGAATTTATTTTATCATTATGATAAAATCCTAGTGATTTCCAGACTTTAAATCTGATGGCTTACAACACCGGATGAAGTTAACCCACGTTTGAACAGAACTTTATTTTCTGTTTCACTCTGTGTGCATGTGTTGTCTCAGAGTTAAACCAGATTCTACTGGAAGATTATTTTGGTCCAGGGCTGGTCAGACCTCAAAGGCCTAAATGTGACCAGAATAAAATCCAACAAATAGCATAAAAGTTTTCTTAAAATTTCAAATTCCATTCTGAAAGGTCTGTCTTTAAAGCAGGAAAATGTCTCTGAGGATTTAACAGATTTTGAAGTTTCCATCCACACTTTACTTGTGGAACCACAACACATGCATCAAAGCTTTGATGTAGATAAATCTCTGTTTCATCCTCATCTTAAAAATGTCCTTTGGTCCGTTGCAGCTTCTGATATTTTAAATATTCACCTTTCTTATCTTTGAACATCTGATTTATGTTCAATATACGTCATATACATCACAATGTTTGTTTTACTGCACGCTACTTCAAACAATCAGGACAGTTGCTGTAAAGGAGCAGCTGTGTGTGTTTGTTTGGAACAGATGGGAATCTCCTGCTTAGAACCTGAAACTTTTGAGTACTTTAAATACTTAAAACTAAAGCTTGTTGTATTTATTAGCTCCTACATGCTGCAGATGAGTCTCTTTTTTAATAAAATTATAATTTTTAGAATAGTTTATATACTGTTGCCTACCATCCACAGACAAGAAACGTGTCACACACTTGTGTCACATGCGAACACAGACACACACTTCAGATGCAAACAGAGCCAAGAGTGTGACTTTAATTATCACCTTGTCTCAGTTTAAATGAGGGTGCAAGGTTTAGCTCATCTCTGCACAAACTGTGTGTGAAATGTAGAAAAAAATCCCTCATTAAATCACTTCAGCAGTCCGATTGGCTCACTCACTCGCGCTGTTTTCTTTCACTTGTGTGTGACAGAGTAGCTTTGTCACAAGTGATTAGAGAGCAGTCGTCCACTGTGGACATCCATCAACAGTCCCAACCTCTGTCACAGATAATATTCTTCATCTCATCTGAAAACGAGCTGCTATAAAAGCATCAGATCATAAAACATCCAGAGTTCACTGCTCAAATACCCAAAACATCTTCTATAAACTGACATGAATCACAGGTTGTTCTATATGTTTAACAGTGTTTCTACAACATAATAAGTACAGTATGTTGCTGGGTTCTTTAGATCTGTCATGTTTTCCTAATGTGACATTTCAGCACACTGTGACGTATGATTTCATTACTATCACACATCTATGACATTTCACTAAGCTGAAAATCAATGGGTCTCAATGCTGAGGTTGTTTCACAGATAACTCAGATCAGCTTGTCTTATCAGGCTCCACCTATCTCACATCAGATGTGAAGAAAGTTGAGATAGTACTGAGTAACACAGAGAAATGGTATATGGGACTATAATGTGTTGTGATAAGGACAAAAAGTTGTAAAACTACAAATGAAGTATAAAGATCAGAAAAGATAAAGACAACAGAGAAGAAGAAATTAAGATCTAAAAGTGGTCAGGAACAAGAGATGGATTAGAGATTAGAATAAAATGATAAAACAAGGAAAGTTCAGAACAGATAGAACTGCTGTAAAACAACAGATCAGTCGGAGATGCATTCCGTCTTCAAGCTCACAGTTTCCCCTCTTCATATGCTCAGAGATGCAAGAAATAATAAAAACACTGAAATGCTGCAGAGGCAAAGTCTCTGGGATTTCAGTCCCAAACAGGCTCCTAACAGACAGCATGAAGGGATTGTTTTACCAGCACAGACACACTAAGGTCTTCTAATGAGAACAGACACAGTGACTGCTGCAGCTTCTGGAACTGGACAACAACAACCAGCATCAGCTGATTCAGTGTGCAGTATATATGTTGTATTAACATCATTTACATTTGACTGAACTGTTTAAAGTAAAATAGGAATGAAACACTGATCAGCATGTCGACGCCTCGGGCTTGAATAACCAGAAAATCCAGACTTACAGTACAAGAAGCTACAAGTTCCAGACAATAAACTGCATGAACTAGCAACTGAAATCCATCCTTACCAAGTAACAAGTACTTTAACATCATTTCATATAATTATTTATTTAAAAATATCAATTAAAATGAAATATAAAAGCAGACGAGTGTTCGTGGGAACGAGGAATCAAACTGTTGTACATTTGGGTTGTTTTAGTGAAGCTGATTTACATGCAGTATGTCAAACACATGCTGCTTAAAGGTTTGTGTTGTTGGGAATTCTTTATTGGCTCCATTTCTCTTCATGTTCTTCACTAACAAAAGGTTTTAAAGTACGTTTTCATCAGATGGTGTGAAGGACATGTTGACCCGTCAGGTGTTAACAGCTGAGTTGTAAAACATCATGATTACAACATATTTTAATACAGTTTATAGCTGAACTCTAAATTACAGAGAAACCTTTACTGGAGGAGGTTCATTAAATAAACAATGATCAAAGTTCTTCATTAACAGCTAACAACATGATTTAGAAACATGTAAAAGTTACATAAATTATTCTTTTATTCATAGTACAGCAGGGAATGTTCCATATTTAACAGATTTACAGTGTTTCTTGATAGAACCATATTTCATGTCTTGTTCTCCCTCCTGGATCTGACTGGAGGCTCATGGTCTCCTGCATCAACAGCCTTAATGAATCACTTCTATACTAAAATCTCAATAACACATGGAACATTCAGAAGGTATTAGAATGATGTCAATGCAGCTACAGCCCAAAATATCAACAAGATCTTGGTAATAAACAAAAAAATTACAGCTCAATTACAGCTCAGTTATTATTGAACTTTAGGGAAAACCTTAAGTCAACTACAGAGACGTCGGATGGAAGAAGATAAAAATATTGATGTTTTGATGTTCATTTTTTATATGTACCAAAACATCTGTGGGAGTAGGAAGCAAAGAAAATATAAACATTTTAGTCAGTTCAAAAATCTGAACCAAAGTCAGAAAATCTAAACTGGTAAAACCGTGAAGGAAATCAAACTGGCAGGTTAGTGATGAAAAGTCAAACGTTTCTTTCCATATTCTTCACAGTTTTTAGCTAATTTTGTCTCCTACTAATAAAAAAGTTCTGTGTTTTTAAACACTGACATCTTGATTTTTATATCTCCATCATTTCAACCATTTCCAGAATGTCTTTGTCCTTTCTGCATGTAGTTCACATGTTCTCCATGTGCAGCATGTCTCCATGCAGGGACTCTGACTTCCTCCCACAGACCGAAACCTTGCTTGAGGTTAATTGGCAGCTCTAAATTGTCCATGTGTCCTTGTGATGGACTGGTGACGTGTCCAGGTGTGATCTCGTCTCTCACCTGATGACCTCTGCAGACAGACACCGACTCCCTGTGACCCGGAACAGGAACAATCATAAAGATAATAACAGACTGACTTTTCATATTTTATACTGTAAAATAACTAAAAAGTTTTAGACAATCTTCACTGTCTCAGTGTTCTCCTTTAGTCTCTCTGCTGGTGATGTTCTCCTGTGGTAGAACTCTCTCTCTCTCTATGGTTCTGGTAGAACCTTCTCACCAAACACAAACACAGAAACGTTGGTGCTGTTGGGGGCTCGTGTGGAAGAGAACACAAAGGTCAGGTGTAATTTACACACCTGTGTTATCTCCTCAATTAGCTGCTGATGATTATAATAAATCTCCCTCTGCTGCTCCTCATACACACACACACACACACACACATGCGCACGCACACAGTCAACAACAGTTTACAAAAACAGCCTGTTTTCTCTCTCCACATCTCGTCATGCAGAGGGAAGTTAGACAGGTATTTTTAACTCGTCTGTCAAAAATCAGTAAAAATGTGTGAGTGTTGAAAACAAAGAAAACTGGAGGATTAAGAGCTCTGATGGCATGAATTCTAAAGAAGTTTTTCATAATGAGTCGCCTTGACAGAGACAAGAAGGTCAGTAATTATTGGTTGATTAACAGATTTCTGTTTGCAGTATTCAGAAGAATAAATCACCCTGACCCGTTAGCTGAAGGGTTTACACAGAAGAACTAAAGTCATTCTTTCTTATTTGGTTGTTTTGTTTAACTTTCAGGGAACCTGAAAATGTTTTTTGCTGAAGGCCAAAAGTTCTTCAACACGTCAATAATCAGGATGAGAGTGAAGCTGAGAAGCAGAAACATGTTCTCAACTAAACAATAAATGTCTGATTTATTCAATTATTTGACATTTTATTCAACAAAAACCAGCCAAAGGAGAATTATTTCAATCTCTTTACTGAACAGCTTCATTATCATCCCAAGATGTAAAAATTAATGATCTTATTAAATCCTTCAGAGTAGCAAGATTAAAGAGAAACAAAACAAATAGATTCTGTCATTAATGGATTTATTTGTGACAGTTCAGGGTGTCAGAGATGAAGAGCAGAGAACATCTGAACCTGTTTGTGCAGGAACGGATCCAGACGTATCAGCTGACTCCTTCCTTCAGAGAAAAACGTCCATCTCAGCAGTAAAATCTGTTGAAATGATCCAGAGTAGAAAACATAAAGTCTAAGAATAGAATCTGCTGTTTGGTATCACCTGAAACAGGAAGTTAAAACTTTGATTTCACTATGTGATGGAAGTTGTGGTCCGATCCATCATCATCATCGTTGTCGTCATCGTTATCGTCGTCATCATCATCCCTGATGGTGTCACTGAGGTGTTTAAACTGGATTCATGTGGAAAACAAAATGTGGATGTGCTCGATCTGTTTTCATTGTTTCAGCATTTAGTCTGAATCTCTCGTGTGTTTTTAATGTGACGGTGAATAAGACTTTAGTAAGAATGGAACTTTATTCATGTCCTTCTTCCTGGTTTTTTCCAGATAACAATGTGTCGTTTCATGTACGTGACATTTCTTTTAAGGCCCGTTTTCCTAATGTTTCCTCTGGATCGTCCACGTCCTGCTTCCTCTTCCTCACACACCTGCTATAACAATTCAATTAGGACAGAAAGTAAAACTGGGACTTTAGAGGTTTCATAAAAAACAAGGAAAAGCGAGAGCCTCCATGTTATTCACCACCTATCGAACAAACACCAGAATTCACTCAGACGTTTTCTGATGGCCAGAATCTTGTCTCAGATAATACTGATCAGAACACTGGGTGTGTTTAGAAATAACTATTTATTTGTGCATATTGTTGTTTTTATTGTTACTTCTGTAACAACAAACCCATCGATGTGGTCTGATGTTTTATTGTTTATTTTCAGTCATGGTCCTCAAACAACTGGCGTGACACTGACAGTTTGACTGTTTGATTCACACAGAGTATATTTCTGTTAGATCATCTGCAGTGCTGCGTTTCAGTTTTCCTCCTCACAAAATTAGTCAAATTATTCTTCATCTTTCATTCTGGCATCTGGGGAAGCTGCATCTCCATCAGGGAGGCAGAGAGGATGTCAGACACACAGCTTGAGACTGGTTAGATTTCTGCTAACAGGATCCGTTTTTCAACATCAGTGTTTGGAGAAATTTTGGATTTTGTTTGTTAGAATTATCTATTTAATTTTGGGGCAGTTCTGAGCTGGTAAACAGTGTAAAACCTTCTACAATTCAGAACAAGGTCTCAGTCCTTCAAGTGAAACTAACACATAGAACATGTTTCCATGAAAGTTTATTTTTACACAACGGTAACTTTTTTTAGTGTAAGTAAAGAACAATGTGGTTTGGGGGTGAATGTGGTCTCACATGGCTGTTATGTAACTGAATAAAGTTTTGGTACGAGACATTTCTGAAAACCATATCAGATCCTGGACTAGGTTGTCCCCCTGCATAAAGATGTGTATCAGAGAAACCTGATAGGGGTGTTTTACCCCCCCCCCCCGACACACAGCCTCTGTCTGACTGAGGTAGAGACATGCAGCTCGTTTTGGTTCCGTCTGCAAGTCACACAGATGAAGAAGGAAATACTGCAGTAAGTTGGTTTTCTGAGGGCTGCAGACTATTTTTTGATTGTTTCATGAAGCTTTTAAACTGTGATGTGTTGGGATTTAAAAGCTGATTTATGAAACAGAAATAACAATATAAGCTGCAATAAAATGAAGAATTACTGATTTAATAACAAACTGAATGACGGAAAGAGATCAAGTAAATTTTAATTTGAATGTTTTCACATCTCATGTCTAATTTCTGAGTCATTTACCTGAAGCACGGCAGAAATAAAACACATGAAGAAGCACTTTATGAAACTACAGTGAAACACGGTCTGATCAGTGTTTATTACAAGCTGACAGAAACAGTGTTGGTGGCGTCTTCATAATGAAGAGAAATACCAGAACCAGTCATTCAAGGTGACCTCACCACAACAAGCAACAATTTATAAAAAGTTGATTTAAGCAGTAAGTCAAGTTTCCACTGAGCTTTTGAAGAGCAGAAAGCCAAATATCCCATTAACACTGAACGCACCTTGTTTGATGGCTCGACTGTTCAGTGAGACAACGTTTCTGTCACATTACAGAAAGTGAATGAGTTTCTAAACAGGTTCAGCTCAGAGACTCATGGGTACATTTTATATTTTTATTATAAATCTGATAAATAGTCACATCTTCATTCAGTTACTCTGGATTCCTTCAGCTTTATATTTTAGTATGCAGGATGTTGAGGGCATGGCTGACTTGATAAGGGCAAAATGTCCTTAAGATAAGAAAGCCAGTTTTGTCGTGTCATTTACCATCTGTTCCTCTCTGTTCCACAGACCTTCACTGCATCCATCCTCTGTCTTTTTTAGCCCAGGGACCCACAGTCTCACTGGTCTCCATGAACAACACAGCTCCCCATCAGACCCTCTGGTCCCTGGAGGTCCTGAGGACCCCTGTCACTTCATTCCCATGCTTGCTGTCCCCACTTCTCCTCCCCCTGCCATCTACCCCGTTCACCCTTGGTTATTCCCTCCTGCCTGCCCCCTCCTTCGTCCTCCTCCTCCTCCTCTCCCTGAGGCGCTGTGGTGCTGGCATCCACCCAGAGTCCCTCCATTTCCTCCACATCTGATATAATCAGGACAAAAAAGAGCTGAGAACATTCTTTTCCCATGATTCTTAAGTGGCACCAGGGGCACTCCAGGCCGGCCGGCTGGCTGGTTGGTCGGCCAACTGGCTGGCCAGAGGCCTTCCGTATGCGCCTGCATCTAAACACTTATCTCTGATTCTTACTGTTGGTTTTTTGAAAATGTCATCTGCATGGAATAAAAACCCAAAATGTCTAATATGTTTTCATCTGAGATCGTCATGTGAAATATCCACTAAAGGATCAACACCTGCTATTTATTCTGGTTCCTTTCTTCCTCTTTTGTTTCAGTAAATACATCCATTGGTCATTTAGCCATTTGTCATGGGATGTTCTGCATCAGAGCTAAATATGCTTTAAAGTACAGTTTGAGCTCTAAGTGCAGTTTAACTGCACTGGAACATAATGAATCCTGTGATAACACAATCTTTTACATTCAAACAACATAATGATCTCAAGCTTTCCATTAACAATGTTTTCATGTTGCTCAGGTCACATTAGACTCACATGCAGCCATGATGCTGCTTCTGATCTAAGTTATTCTAGTACAAGTGTATCCTGAAGGTGGACCCTGTAACATTTATCAGATGAAGCAAAGTCAGCTATCTGCTGCTCATCTGATAGAATAAAGGGAGGTGTTCTCACCGTGTTGCTTCTTATTCAGGTGGGTTAGAATGAAAACCTTCTGCCAAATACTGATCCTATAATAACATTTACCTTCATGAAGGACAAGGAACTGAATCAAAGTGAAGAGTCAACACAAGTTTCACAGCTAAACAGTTAACAAAGTAATGTTTAGTAGATCCTGTTCTGTTAAACTGACACCTGTGGATCAGAGGTTCAGTGATCTCGTCTCAGTGGTTTGACTTCCAAGGCTCATAAACATGAGAAACATAGAAAAAGACTTTCTGCTGCCTTTGCATCACTCACCACATACAACATTCTTTATAAAAAAAACCTGCTTTTAAAACGCGTTCAGACTCAAGATGAATCAGATCTTTGTTTTGTTTAATTCTGTTACTGGAAAAATCCATTTTGGGGAACAGGTTGAGGAGGGTGTCTTCTCATGTTTCCCTTTATGTATTAAACATGTGGAAGAAACCAAATTAATGAAGTTGTTTTCATTATTGTTTTCCTTGTTTGCAGGATTTGCCCCGCCCCTTTCTGTCATTAAACTTCTTCTTGTGCTGAAAAATTCATTGACTGACAGGAAATGATGAACCATGTTGAATGAAATATGAATTAATGAATGAACCCCCCCTGTTCAGACAGGAACATCCAGTTGAACTGAATAATAAAAGCAAAGTCTGATGCTGACAGTTTAAACTCCATCGAACCGTGAGCTCATATAAGAACAACCCTTCAGTTACTTGTTCTCTATGAGTTGCATCCTTATTTCTGTATGTTGTAACTTTATTCCAGATTAATTTTCTGCTTCGCTGTTGTGCACTGAGTCATTTCATGTGTAGAATGTAGAAGACGATGTTCTGAGGTTCTGGATAGTGGAGCTACAGTCAGACCTCGTCCCACCTCCTCATCTGCTGAAGTACAGGGTGAAATTACTGACCGTATTTCTTCTGACAACAAAATATTGTTAGTGTCAAGTAGATTCATGATTGATCCTTAGGCCCAGACCTAATAAGCCTTTCCCACCATTTTTATGTGCAAAAAAAGCCCCTTAATCTCTTCTTTCTCTCTCATCTTTCAGTCTGGCTCATCTTTTTGACACAATCTGTTCCAAGAGAAGATCATTTGGAGTTTCTCCTTTTGCATGCACAAATAATTCTACATTCATATACAGTAGTTGTCATGCAGACTGCTTGATTGCACCATGTAAAGATGGATGAGGCCTCAGTAAAAATAAAAGGAGACATGAGAAAGGAGGACAGGACCTGCAAAGAAAAAAGGGGAGAAATAGACCAGAGGGAGGTGAGAGCTGAGGGGGTTTATCATGGCTTTGACCCAAAACTTCAGCCTCACTGACAGCAAGGACAGAAGAGGTGCCAGCCTCACCCTGCAGTTCTGAAGAGACTCTGGTCCTATTCAAAGATCCACTGTTGGAGGTTCACAGGAATGTGTCCTCAGAGCAGGAAGTTTAAAGTCTTTGACACTGTGATTTCTGAAAGCAATCGTCTGACTAATGATGTGATGAGCAGTATGTACCATAAAAGAAAAAAAAAAAGTTTGTGTTTTAAGGTTGGGATATTTCTAAAGAGGGTGAGTTTGACTTCTGGGCTTGAGTCCAGGACTGAACCCCCCCCCCCCCACTACGGTAAACACAGACAGAACAGAAGGGGGGATTAGCATAAAAAGTCTAATATAATGGATAATATTTCTCTTTTCCTTTGTAGAGGTATAAGGAGGATTATACTATTGTGCAAAATGATTTTTTCCAGGGAACAAAATTTGTAGGATATTAGTTTGTATTGTCTTTCAAACAAAAGACAGAAACAAGAAAAAACTACATTTTAATATAATTCCCATTATAATAAATTGGAAATGTAAGCATCCACAGAGCTCAGATGCAACTACATAATCCCTGTTCCTTCCACAGTCTGCAGCAAACTGAAGGAGAGTTTTGATGAAGTGAATTAAAGCTAAGCACAGCTCTGGCAGACAGCACAGGCAGTCTGTCTTTGGGGAAAAAGGGCGTTCCTGGCAGCATTTTAAAGAACAACAAAACAACAATTGTTCTTGCTGCTTCTCTCAGCTGTTGTATCTGTTGACTCCAAATCAAGTGTAAGCTGGTGGTCTGGAACATTTACATAGATCCTCTAATTACATGAATCAAAGTATAGAAACCCTCTCAAGCAAAGTGGAAATATGATCATTGATTCAGTGTTTCTCACTTACTGCTGTCTTGTTGTGTGGACATTTCTCCTGATGATTGTCCCAAGAGGACAATAATGTCAATAATGTCTCTTTTTAAACAGGAACAAAGCACATGGAAGCCCAACAGACAAGAGTTTATGTGATTGTGATCAGCTGACACACTAAAAATGTCCATCTGAAGTCAGCTGTGTATGAAAGTCTGTGTTCAGATTCAGTTTGATCAAATCAAGTAAAAATCTGATGTCATTCTTACTAAAGCTGCATCATTCAGAAAGTGTCTAAATTGTGAACAAATGGAGATAAAACTAAAATAGCTTGAGACTGAATGAAAGGAAGTTTTTTTTATGGAATTTATTGCAAATTGTTTGTAATGACATCATGAAGGTCATGTGCAGTTTGGGAGCAGTAATAGAACATGTTATAAAGATTGTGTCTCTAACTGGTCACAAACAGCTGCAGCCCAGTGTGATGGATGTAAACATCAGATAGACACTTTTCAGATTAAATTTAAGTTTAAATGTTTCTAATCAAAACTTTTAAATTGAGACAAAATATTTTTTAATAAATTATTTTAATACAAGTTTCTTACATTAACAGAAAATGGTTCCTGTGTAAATGTTGTGAAGAAAATAAAATGTCTAAATTTCAACCAGTTTCATATTATCAATAATAAACTTCTTTATCTTGAGGTTTTCACGGGTTTTTGCTTTAAGTGGAATAATATGACATACCTGCTTCTTCTGACACTGCAAGAATATTTTAATAAGTAACTGAAGACAAAACAAGAGAAACATTGAGTCTAATAATAATTTAACCCAGAGTTAATGTTTGAAACCTGAGCTACAACCTTCAAATCATTCCACACCTTCTTATTGGATTAAAGATCTGAACTTCAAATAGTTCCTTCAAAGTCTTCAGCATGTCAAACCTCTAACCACTTCCTTCCACCTTCCATCATGTGTGTGATGCATGAGCTGATCCAGGAGCAGTGGAGGAATCTGATTGGTCCCTGAAGTGGCCTTATCTTGTTGTGTGTTGTTATCTTGTGGGAAATAAGACAATGACAAAAAAGAAAACAACTCAAATTAGATGTTGATAAAAACAGAGTTACTGGTGAGAAACTATTTTCCCCACAAAATAAAAATGCAGCAGTTTAAAAGGAACTGGGAACAGAACCAGAAGCTGCAGAACCGCTCAGGAACCTGAAGTCCATCAAAGTTTCATGTCATGTTGTCTGAACATGCACTTGACCCGTCTTTGAGACATTGTCCCCAAACTGCAGCTGACTGGGAATAATGAGTCTCATGTATTTACTTACATTTCACACAGTAAAGTTTATCTGATGTTCCCAAAGCCGAGGGCTGGGATTCTACTGTGGGTCATAAAACTCTGGGTTACACAATTCAAATAAAACTAAGAAAATAATTCCCACTGCCATGTTTTCACAGGAATTCCAAAAATTAAATGAAAATAATAACTAAATGGATGTAAATGGTTTAATAGCAGTTAAAGTTGTTTATATTTTCATCATGTAATTGTTTCTTTAGGTTTTTAGCCATTTTTGCAGAATTCCAGCATCAAAATCTGGAGTCAGAAGTTCTGTTGTTATTTTATGGGTCGAAGCTGAAGAGTTTGAGAAGAACTGATCTGAAGAGAAAAATAATCAGATTGTAATACAGAGCTTTAAAGAAATAGTTTAATTTGTTTGAAGTTTCTGTTACTTTTAAATTGTTTTAAATAGCTACTTTTTTTTCTCAACATTTAAAGCCTCAGTCAGAATGACCCGTACAAACTCATCATCAGTTTAACTATCCAGTTGGAGTTTGTGATACAGGAAGTTGTTACGACTTCTTCATCAATAACCTGATGAATCCTTGAGAATGAGGCAGCTGTAAGGCTGTAAGGCTGCATTAAGGAGGCAGTAGACTTTACTTCAAGTATTTTGGGTCCCATAAAGTTTCTTAATGTAAATTAACATTATAATGCAGAAAAAACTCTAATCTGCAGCAGCCTCATAAGGAACCTTAAGCATTTCCCCCAAAACTTTAACAAAAGGGCCAAAAAAGGGTTTAAACCACCAAAGGATTAAAAATGTCTTGGCCAACTATTAATCGTTATTGAATCCCATAAATAAGTGTGGTTAGAAGGCTCTGAAAGGCACAATAAATAAGATTTTATACCATTTTTTGAGTTCAATACTTCAAACACAGAGGCAGGCAGTAAACGTGTCCTCTCATGAATAATTCAGCCAGAGTGTTAAAAGATGCCTTTGTCAGTTGCAGATGTGAAGATCTCAGACTGGCATGCAGGTCTGAGTGCTTGGTGATGTCCTTGGCTCTTTTTATGGCAGTATAGATTTTCAGGAGGACCTCACAGGAGCTGGAGTTGCCTCAGGAGCTTAAGCAGATGTTAATATTTTATAGAGGAGGTGGCATTCAAGCAGCATGTGGACCCAGTGGACACAGCAGTGTTGGACACTACACAGAACAACACTTACTGCATGGTGACACATGAGGACGTTTAATGGGAGAAAACTCAGCTGGCTGGTCAGGTTGTAAAATATCTGTAAAAGTAATAAAAGCTTATAAATAAATACTGACAAATAAAAGAAGAATCAATTTTAAAGGAACAGAAATATTCTAATGTAGCTGTCAGGTGTTAAATGGACAGGTCAGCTTCTTGACTACAGATACTACATTATCAAACAGGAAAGATGTCTGAGAGAAATGAAAAGGTTCAATGAAAAGGTTTCCTGAGTGATTTGATGATTTAAACCTTTAAATTAGAATTTATTGTTTAATTCCTGCCTGAATGTGTTTAGTATGTGATGAATTAAACCAAAACAAACACTGAAAAAAATGATTCGATGCTAAAATAATCTGAACAGATTGTTTTGTTTCTTGTAAAGAGATTATTAATCCTGTTGAACCTTCATCAGGGTCTCAGGTGTCTTCAGTCTGTTTACAGGAACTAACAGGATGTTGTGTAGTTTAGTATCACTGTGTGCACCACCCTGAACATGAACCAGATAAAGACCAGATCAGTCTGAGAAGATGTTACATCTCCATCATCATCTCCAAGCAGCTTCATGTTCCTGTTCCACAAGTTTTACTGAGACACACACCTGTTCAATTTAAATCCACTAACATCATGATCATATGTTGTGACTATCGAACACAGAGTGAAGGCAGATTTTATTAAAAGGAAACACAAAAAGCCACCAGCCCTCGTAGTTAAAATAATTACATAGAAAACAATCCAGCTGCTGAACCGCTGCAACGTTTTCATCATTTACCTCAAATGAGCTGAAAATTTCATGTTGAGATTCATCAAACTTCCAATTATCAAACTCACACAGACAAGTGAAAGAAACATGGAGGAAGGTGCGTCTGTCATCTGACTGGTGGGATTGCGCTGTTTGCTCATTATCACATCCCAACAGTGATGATGAAAGGCACAACTGGAGAAAAGCTGCTGTAAACCTGTGATGGGAAGCATGTCGAGTCGCACATTTCTCAAACAGGCTGTGACTGAACTGAATCTGTTAACTTCATTTACTAAACTGTCACATTTTGTAAATACTTCCAAACTTTAAGATCCTGTTTGCAGGTTTACAGACGACACGTGATTAGAAATTTGTTTTCTTTGTTTCCTGAGTTGACTCTGACAGCTCGTGTGTTTTCAGTGTAAAACAAAAGCTGCTATTTAACAGGTAAAATGCAAATTAAAAAACAGATTGATCTGCAAATAATTCAATATAAAAACATCTAAAACTGATACATTTTGTTTGTTTGCTTGTTTGAATTTTATACTGTAAATAATCTGAAAGTTGCGACCAAACCAGTAAAAACAGATCAAAAATAAAATAAATAAATCTGATGGAACATTTTACACTGATTTATATTGATAATATATTTGTTCTTTGAACGATTTTTAAGAAAAACCTGGTCCAAAATGTTGCTTTAGAATCTTTTACTGATGTAATAAAAATGACAGGTATAAGTTATTATAATGTATTTAATTAGAATCAAACAAACTAAAATTCTAACTGAAAGATTTACTGCTCAGGATGTGTAAACAGTCAGATCAGTGATTGTGGTCTGACTGTTTCCAGGTAACAAAACAAACAAGGATGTGAAGAAGCTGCAGGGGACAGACGAGAGATCATATCTACAACATCAAAAGAACACTGTTCACTTCAGGAGTGCACATCACACTCATCAAACAGGAAGTGGAGTGAGCCAACAGATTTATGTCATAACCAACAACAACTCAGACTTCATGAGCCGTTCAGTTTGGATGGATTAGTGTAAAACAACTTGATGAATGAGTCAAATAGACTTGAACACACCTGATTCAGATGTGCAGCTGGAAACATCTAAAACATGAAAGATCGCCTGGTTGTTGTGTCCTTGGGCAAGACGCTTAACCCACTTTACCTGTTTGGTGGTGGTTGGAGGGTCCGGTGGCGTCTGGCAGCATCGCCTCTGTCAGTGTGTGTCCCAGGACAGCTGTAGCTACAACATGGGTGAATGGGTGAATGATAGACTGTAGTGTGAAGCGCTTTGGGGGGCGTAGGACTTGAGTAAAGCGCTGCACAAGTACACGCCATTTACATGTGCTAATTTTGCTCCCTGTTTTATAGTATAAAGTTCATTCCTGTGTTAATTAGACTGAGATTACTTTGTGTTTTAGTCTCACACCTGGAACCAGTTACTAATCAACACACCTGAGCTGCAGCTCTCATCACATTCTCAGTATTTCTACATCCTGGTATCGTTGTTGGTTTGTGTTTTCTTCCTGTGATTAATGGACTCAGCTGTCAGCTTTGACTGTAGCAGTTTGTAGACCATCCAGATCATTTAATGTTCTAAATGTTTTTTCCTTTTGTATGTGTTTTTTTTCTATTGTTCCTAAAACAATTAGAAGTTATGTATTTGTTTAGGAAGCCATTGTTAAGATAACAGTATTCCTAAAGAAATGATCATATATGAACATGTTCTAAATCAGGAAGTGACAGTTTGAACACAATCAGCAGCTCAAAGATTTTACACTTGAATGAAAAGTCCTTCGTATCAGAGGTCGCTGGCTGCAGCAGAAACAATGTCACTAATTAATATTAATGATCTCAGGTCAGCACCCATGTAACTATTACATTTTGCACATTAGACCACACTTTGCCCATGTTCTCTTTTAAAACTTATTTGCATGCATAATGAATAATTTGAATAAGAGGTTATCTTTTATTAATGCTGTCATTTATATTTATAAGAGATGTGCTTTCATAGCAGAGTCACTTCTGTCTCTGAGCATGAGGGCTGACATTTGATCAGAACTTCAACAAGCCTGAGCACTGAGCAGCAGATCCTCCTGTGAAAGGAGGAAAAGATCACAGAGCTGTTCGTTCCTGACACGTGATCATATATCACCAAACTGTGCATCGAACTGGAAACCCTCTATACTACCTGAGTTAGTGTTGTTTTTAAAGACAGAGTTGGTCAATAAATGTTTACCACTCCAGTGGTTTAATAAAACTTGATGTAACTCTGAAGATTTTTCTCAGCGCTTCAAGCACTTGAGCTGAAATATTGGACAAACAACTGAAGCAAAAAGTTTCACAGTGTTTCTGACAGACCTCGTCCCACTTCATTTGTTGCAAAGCAAACTTTTAGACCCAAAAGGAAATGAAGATAGAAAGATGCAGAAGAGACAGAGAGATGTGTAAAAGTTTGTTTATTTGTGTCAGAATTGAAATGACTGACAGGGCTGTGAGAACTGTGACTGTCACAAACTCCCACTGCCGTGTTCCTCATGCAGGTGGAGCTTGTTGAAACAAATACCTTCACAATCTGCTTCTTAAATATGTCTAACTGAGTTAAATGGGTGTAAAACCCCTGGCAGTAATAACAGAAAGATCTTGTCAAATTAAAAATCCTGCAGCAGGTGCGACGCTTGACAAATGAGAGAGAGCAAATAGGACAACACAGAGATCATGAGCCACTACAATACTGTTTAAGGCTTTTACAAAGGAGCAGATTCATTATGCTGCTTTGATTTACATCTGTTTTGTTCTGGAAACTGCAGTAAGTTATACCCCAGGGACACGCGCGTTCTAAAAATATACTTCGCCTTATTTCTGCAGGATCTTTGTTCTGGTTGAACAATCAGTTTCTCTTTGAAATATCACACATAATTGCTTGGCTTTCTAAGTGCTTTATTGCTCTGCAGTCTTTTCTTCTGGAGAGATTTTTTTTTTATTCTTACAGACTCAGAAGTGGCCATTATGTTGCTGTTGTCTAAATCCAGAGGCTAACCAGTATTACCTGGAGAATATTCACTCAGGTTTGAATCTGTGCTGCATCATCACTGAGGGAGTTTAACTTGTGTCCTCTTCTGGGAAGCTGGAGTGTTTAGAATGAAAGAAGAGCTTCTGTTAGTCTCTGATGATACAGAACGTCTGCCATGGAGGTTTCATTTGATCTGTTCCTCTGTTGAATGGTTTCACCTCAGTGTCGTATCCCACATGCACACCGTGCTTCTGATAGACTGTTACGGGTTAAACTGCAACTTGCATCAAGACAAAATTCACCAAGATGTCCTGATTCATCTGATATTTTTAAACTTTCAGCCATAAAAGTTTCTGCATGAAAGAGTCCACAACATTCACCTTTCAGGACGTTTCTTCAGTTCACAGTAAAAACTATCATGTTTGAATGCAACGCGGCTTTTTCTTTCACTCAACTATCTTGTAGATAATTGGAGCTAAAACAACAATCGTCATCATTTACAAAGTGTTGCAGTTTCCACAGCAACAAGTCATCATGTTCTTCACTGCTCAGATGTCCCTCTGTCTCCAAATCCTGGCTCAAAGCAGAAACTCTTTGTTTGATGTTTATTCATCTTCCATTTGCGTGTAAGATGAACGTGTTGAATCTGTGTTCAGTTCAGCATCATGTGAGTTGCGGGTGATGACTGACTCAAGCTCTGACCAACATCCAGGTATGACTGGTACCCATCAGTGGAGTTCTGCATCAGTGAGTCAGAATCACTTCAGTTTTATCATGTTTACTGTCATGTTAGAAGTGATAGTGATACTCATATGAAGACTGATGTGACAGTGTTTCTGTGTCTGGATGAAGGAGCAACTACAAAATCAGTTCACGTCTCATCTAATCAGGTTTATTAAGAATATTTCAAATAAAAATAAAAATAAAAACAAACAAACAAACATATATTTTAATGAATGTCTCGTGCATTTAAGAATAACTGGTCCAGCTTTGTTTTTAGTGTCACTTTCTGTCATGTGATTTACTCGATACCACCGATCTGCAGAGAGGCTGACAGCTCAGTCTGAGTCTGAGTGGCTTTACCTCCACCTCCAGTCAAAATATTATTCTCCTGTCAGTTCTATCAGAGTTAGTGGGGGGTGCTCAGTCACAAAATAAACTTCCTAAATACATCATATTTAAAATAAAAACAATTTTATTAAAGACTCGTCCTGATGTGGGCTGCACAGTGGAGCAGTTGGTCAACACTGTTGCCTTTAAGCAGGAAGGTTTCAGCTCCCAGCTGGAGTTCTACATGGAGTTCACATGTTCCTCCTGTACATGTGTAGGTTGAGACTCTGGTTTCCTCCTACAGACTAATAACATACATGTCAGGTGAGTCAGAGACTCCAGAACTGGTTCTGTTTGCATGTGTCTCTGTGATGGACGGGTGACCTGCAGTCTCTCCTCTCACCCAGTAACACTGGAGATAAGTACCAAACCCCTGCAGCCCTGAACAGGAAGTCAGTCAGTCAGTCGTTATCTTTACCTGCTTGTTCTGTTCAGGGTCCCATGGAGCTGGTGTCTGTCTCCAGCGGTCACTTGGCGAGAGGCGGGGCTACACCTGGACAGGTCACCTGTCCATCACAGGGCCACAGGAAGAAGTGGGTGGAGACAATGGACGGATGCATTTGGCTGATTAGTTAAACTCCATCACACGCCACCTCATAACTTACATGTGCAACAAACTAAACTCATGTCAGAATGTCAGTGAAATTCAAATTGTGACTAAGACGATAACTTTTGTTTTTATAAAGTTTATAAGTTGGAAAGATAATACAGAATAAAGCTGAGCAGCTTTGAAAACTGTCGCGTGGCTGAATCAGTTCAAGTACAGCTGCAAGCAGTCAGACACCAGCCTGACCAATCACTCTCCAACATTTAACTTATAGATCTTAAAGAGCTGGCTGACAGCAACACATGAAAACTCCACAGATATCATGAGCCAAGAGCATTTTAAATAGAGCTTATCATTTTGGCTACACGATGATGCATATTACCATGAAAAATGATGCTCTATAATCAGCCTTAATTAAAGACATGATGAAGCATCTTCACCATGATTGCACAGTTAGTCAGATCCCAAAAATTCAACCAGCACAAGGCCTGCTAAAGACTTTTTAGATTTAAAGGAGGGTGTCATGTTAGCAACCCAACCTTATTTAAATATAAAAGATTTGATTAGTGTGATTAATCAGATTAATCTGAACATGGAATAACCTACACACGTCTGACTCAAATGTCACAGATTTTATTAGCTCAAAAAACAACTATAAAAAGCAGCGCTAATGCTAACACGAGGTCAAATCCAACAGGTAAGTGTTTAAACATGATTGCTCATTTTGAAAAGGTTTATCTAATAAACACAATTATATTTACACTGTGCAGTCAGGGATTTACATTCTCAGGAGCTGTGAGTTCCAACCTTCCAGAGAGACACAAGCCACAATGAGATCACTGCAACAGATGGGCAAGTCATCGACTTGATGCAAACAGGGTTATTTATAATGTGTTTGAGAGTGCAAATTCACACAAAAATACCACCCCAGAGAGCGCGAAAAATGTGGTGTAAAGAAGCAAAAAAAATCTTGCACCCGCTGAAAGACGTGTCATACTCTAGATGAGAGACATCCTTTTTTATGCAGAGAGAGGAGGACGAAGTTACAGCCTGCAAAATAAACCAAGCAGAAAAAAAGCAGCTTTCACATGACCTCAGTGAGAGCCAAGCAGATTTACCGCCATCTGTTTGTAGTTCTGACAATGATAGGAATTGAGTTTTTAATAAAGGAGAGGAGGCCAGGCAATGCAGAGGCATCCAAATGAGAAGCAGCGCGAACATGTCTGTTCTCATTACGGTGAGCCGGGAACAGTTTGTGCTTCACTATATGTGTGTCAGCCTATGTGATCTTAAAGAAGGGTGAGCAGAGATGTGTTGTGTAAATGTACAGTGTGTGTGTGTGTGTGTGTGTGTGTGTGTGTGTGTGTGTGTGTGTGTGTGAAGGGACACAATCTTCATCCACAGTGTGGAGAGGTAGAAGATGAAAGTAAGGAGAAACATCTCACAGAGTGGAAACGACAAACATTTTCTCACTGAAACTTCCTTCATAAGCGCCGCGTCACATCTGATCAGAGTTAACCTCCACAGAACCAACAAGCACAGGTCACGTAACCAAGATGGTCCTCAAACACGCGTTCTATAGACACCTTTAAATATAAGTGTTTGAAATCACAACAACAGGATTAATCTTAAAGGTTTTAAACATTAGCAGATTACGTCAGACTGTAATTAACAAATCAGTTGCATCATATTTACATTCAGCTCCTTCCATCTGTTTAACTTCTTAATTTTTAGATATTTTAATTTGGTCAAATTTCCATTAAAACTGTTTAAATTCACATTTTGTATTTTTATTCCTTGTTGTCAGACAGAAAATCTGAAAATGGGACTGAAAAACGACCGAGTAAGAACCGGTTCTGTCCACCATGTTCATCAGTAACTAACTAATCAACTGATGACCCAGTTTGTTCAGAACCAGTTTTATAACTTTGTCTTCAGGTTGGTTCTGATTGGTGCAGATGGTTCTTAAAGACTTTTAAACAGCTGCTCTTTTGTCACAAACAAAGATGCTAATGGAGTAAAGCTGAGAGGAACTGCAATCGGACCATTTCTGTGACGCTTCTCATCATTTGTTAGACTGAAATAACTGATTAGTGCTGCTATTGTCTGCTGGAACCATACGGAACCAAGACAACCATTTAAGATCTAAACTTACTTAATTACGACGCTGCAGTGAGCATATGGTTTGGGATGCAGTGGTTTATACCATACATCATAAACAGCAGCCGGAGACACAAACCAAAGCATCTTTATTATGTCAGACACTGGAAGATTAATAAGGTGATGTTTTTCGACTGTAATTGACCCAGTTAATGAGACCCTTGTTTTGTGGTTTCCTCCCCCGTAACCAACTGTGATGGTGCTAAAAACAAGTGCCAAAAACTCCCATCTCTGCCAAATGAAATTGGCTTATTAATTCCAATTATACTGATCATTGAACACTCAAATGAAAAATGAAGACGTTTCAACTTGACTAATTGGCCCCAGGAGTGAGCGTATGTTTGTGTCTCCATGTGATGCGTGTGTGTGTGTGTGTGTGTTTGTGTATGAGTGACAGCCAAATAAAGGAAGTTTTCAGTTATTAGATTTCAGCACAATGTGGATTGTCGAGGGGAAAAAGAAAGAAGGATAGAAAGTGCTTCAACTTGGATTTGGGCTGATTCTGTTGTTTTATTTCTTTTATTCTTGTGCAAACAGTCCCTCTCTTGCACACACACACACGTGTGCACACACACATCCAACTGTTGAATAAAACATGCAGCTCGTGCCATAGAAGTGTCTCAGGTGGAAGAAGGGTTCACTCATTGGAGTTGGGGTCGAAGGTTTGAAACCCCAGCTGCTCTTTTTTTCACAAGTTGAAAGTGTCCTTCATGAAATCTCAGCCCCGAATCACCGGCTGGAACAACCCGAAACAGTGAGGACAGAAAAAGGTCAAACGCTGTTCTGCTATTATCAGCGTTTTTAAGAACATTAAACCTGAATTCAGTGTGAAGTAAAATTCTTTTTTTATTTGCTACTATTTGGAAGGAATTTTCCAACAATTTTGAGGCACATAATTGAAAGTAAAAAGAAGTTCAGTCGTATTGATTTAAGGTTAAAAGAGGTGAAAGCAGAACTCCAGTTTTATTATTTAACCTTAACACATAATTCTATCATCAGGTGAATTTTTGTTTTTCTGGTTTTGATACATAGATCTGATTTATTCTCTGTACATGTTCAGCTTGAAATGAAGATCTTGGTCCAAGATCCACATCTTCCAGGACCAGAACCCCGCCCTCCCCTGTCACCTGCTTCACTCCCGGATGGATGGATGGATGGATGGATGGATGGATGGATGGAGAGATGGATGGATGGATGGATGGATGGATGGAGGGATGGATGGATGGATGGATGGAGAGATGGATGGAGGGATGGATGGATGGATGGATGGAGAGATGGATGGAGGGATGGATAACATCAGATTGATGTGTTTAAAAGAACAGAAGAATTACACATTTATCTGTTGTCATTTTATTTTTTACCTCATGTTTCCAGATCGTTCTCTTTCAGCTGATCACATCGTTGACTTGAATCTTTAGCAGGTGGACTATCAGTGGGAAATTCATTCCCTCCTGATTCAATAAAAACATCTTCTGTTGGAAAGTTGCGACATCAACAAACTGCAGAATGGTTCCACTCAGCTTCCTGACAGCTGATAGATTTATACATCAGAGTAAAAGTTACAGCTCTGAAATCCACAGAAGTTTTATTTTTACTATTTCACCAAAATATATTTCATATCAAGACTAAACAAGTGAGATATTGAAGTTTGCACTTGTGAGTAATTTGTTCTCCCAGAAGTGGTTTAAAATGTGTTGCAGCAGAATGTTTCTGCAGTGATGAGGGGTGGAGTGGCATCGAGGCCCCACTCAGCTCAGACGACAGACCCCACAGCTCAGAACGCCACAGAGAGTCTATTCACACACACTGAGAGGCAGCGAACGTGTCGAGCTGTTTATTTAGCTTCAGGGCCGGGACACCAAGTGTGCTGCTCGGAAATGACACACATCCACATGTGCAGGTAGGGAAATATACACAAACTGTATATATATATATACATGTATATACATAGAGAGAGCTTTAACAGTCTCACTTGCACCAAGTTACTCCTGTCTGAAGAGAAATAAGACACATCGATGAATGTGATTTCTTTCATTGGACAGTCAGCAGCTTGTTTATTATATCTGTTTACCTGCACACATAGACTTGACCTGAACTAAAGGAGAGTTTGAACCTCTTTCACTGTCTAATCTGTCCTTTACTGTAGCTCCCAGCTGACTGAAGCAGAGGTGATGGGAAGGAACAGCTGTGATAAACATCAAACAGATTCAGATGCATTTCATTTCTTTACATTTGACTTCAGGTTTTGTTCATTTAGGGAACTGCTGTTGTGTGATGTCACATCCCAAACCAACCAGATTACAGAATCACTGGTATTTAGTTCAGTATTTTAACATTTCCTCTGTACGCTGGACTTTCCTTTCATTTGTTGTAAAGACTTCCTGTTTCACAGCTTTCTGTTGCTTCTCATTTATCTCCTCCAACAGTCAGTGGAGGAAATAATTGGTGAGTTTGACAGACAGAGTGGATAATAAACATTACTGCAACAATGATGAGGATCTTTCACTGCTACCATTAATATGATGATTCTGTTGTTCTTACAACCTCAGACATATAATCTTAAAGCCTCATTCAGTACGTAGGCGTGTGGAATATGATTATAGGCTTTTATTATAAACACAAATAAAGATGAGAGACAGCCTGAAAAGAGGAGGAGGAGGTCAGTACACATGATGCTGTATAATGAAGTAAATATCAAACAGCACAAATACTTTTAGAACAAGGAATGTAAATATTAGTGGAGAGAAATATGGAAAAGTGAAGGAATAATGGGGGGGGGCAGCACTAATCCACTTTCCACATGCAGAGATGTCAAGTAAAGTGACTTCATTGCACAGTCAGGATTAAATCCATTTAGTTTGTAATAGCTGCTCTGATCCTCCAGCGACTCAGTGTTAACAACATAATGTCATTTTCTTAATTCTAAAACTACTGCTTATATTCAAGGTTAGATTAAACATGGCCGCCTCTCCTCACGGATCTCTGAAAGCCTCCGAACCAGCTACATAAACTCCTCGTCTTTGCTTGATATTTGTGTTTTCTTGTTGGTTGAGATGCAGTTTATTTAATAACTTACAGGTTAATTTGGATGTTTTTCTTTCATCTAAACAACTTTATTTTCTAATGAAATGTGTTCAGGATGTTTCCAGGATGACTGAGTGAAATGTGACACCAGCTCATCTAAAACATCTTTCACATGAGACAAAGTTTTCTGACCTCGGTGTTTTTAGAATCACAGAACTGCATCGACGCGTCTACCTGCAGTCGATTCATCTGCTGCATCATTCTCTCACTCTGATTCTTACTAAAGCACTTTCTGAATTTTCCATTCATGTTGTGGATTACTGTGCATGAGTTTCATCTCCTCCAGCAGCTGCCAGCTGCTGTTTACAGACTCGAGTGTTACGGTTGATCTGATGATGCAGTAGCTCGGTCTCCTCTTCTTGCCCTTTCCTTTTCTCGCTCTGCTCACCTCAGCAACATTTCCACCCAGGTTTAGTCTGTTTACGCTGACACAACAATCGTTCTTTAAAAAGGTTCCTTCTTAGAGGATCTTCTTGGCTCTGAATCTATTCCCCACATTTTATAGATAAATATATTATTATATATATATATTACCTCAGTGTAACTCGTCTGATCAAAGCTACTGTTTATATTAAAACATAATTGGACACATGGGGATAAAACGCTGGAAAAAACACCTAAAGATATAATTCATGAGTGAGGAGACGGTACAGACTCTAAGTGTTTTGGATACTGAGTTGTAATTTCAACATAAATTCAACAGCATCTAACATTTAATATTTTATATCATGAAATAATCTTAAATCATTCGACGTGTTTTATAAAGTGACAGACTTGCAGGGACACTGACTGCGCTGCTGCCATTTTCAAAAATATGACCAGAAATGAACAATATTTCTACTTGATCTGATGACTGAATGTGCAGTAAATAACAAGTAAAATTCTGTAAATTTTCTCACAAAACAGAATGTTGAGTCCATAAAATCTGAATAAAGATTTATTTAACTGAGTCACAGCTGACCTCTTGATAGGTCATGATGTAAATACAGTAAACAGGAAGTGATCAATATACTGTATGTAATATTATCAGCATGTAACCCAGACAGCGTCTGATCACTCTGTAAATATCCAGCTTGATTTAACTGGATTGATGTAATTTGTTGTTATTTTTTTCCTCGTGTTAGAAGAACTTAGTTGAACAAAGTTTTCTGCTTCTCTGGGTTTCTGTTCTGGTGCTTCTCCACACCAAACTGGTCCAACTTTAAACTAACAGAAAGGTTTTTCATGTTTTAGCATGAACTGGTTGAAGATCAGGTATCAAAAAACAGTTGAGTATAGATGATTATTCATAACTTAAACTTGTGTTTTTAGTTATTTTTGTACTTTTCTGTTCAAAAACATGTTTCTAAATATATGGGAGATGATTAAACATCCCATGATCACCGGTTCGGTCATGTTATGCATCATTCCATTCGCCCGCTCCGTCCTCGGGTCGGCCGCCACATTGATGCCATTCACAATGAGGAAAGATGAGAGAGTCTGCTCCATCGAGCACACTGGGAAGAAGTGAGATACCTTAGCTCTGTCGCTCTGTGAGAGTCGCCAGGCACAATGAAGTTCCCACACACGAGGCATCGGGTTCAAGTCTCACCCTCGCCTCCTCGCCTTTCACCATTCATCCTCATCTCTGATAAGGAAAGAGAAAGGGACTGAGAGAGGAGGGGAATTCTGTGAAGGGAGAAGGAGGCATTAGTGTGAAAAAGAACCAAGATGAATGAAAGAAGAAGGAGAGGCACTTGGGGAAGAGAAGAAAGGCAGAAATGAGGGAAGTGATGAAAGAGGCGTGTGGAGAAGAAACGATTAGAGATTAGAGTGAAGGAGAGGAGGGGAGTGAGAGTAAAGGAAAGAAAAGTACGAGTGTGAGAAAAGAAAAAAGCAGCAGATGCTGAAGAGAATCTTTATCAATAAAATTCTCTCAGAAAGACTTTCTAAAAAGTGTTTAGTGATAGAAACTAAAAATAAAATCACTGGATTAGCCACATTTCAGAGGTTCAAATATGTTTCTGAATTCAGAAGGATTTACACTTAAAATGAGTGTTTGTAACTTCATTCATAAAGTCAATTTAGTTTTCCATCAGCTGACACTTAGAGTCCTCTCAGAAATCTGTACAAGACTCCTGTTTGGATCCATGATCATAAATATCTGATTATCACTCACAAAGTCCAACAAAGAACAAAGTGCAACATACAGAGAAGTCCCGGGGATGGAAACTCAAACCGGGACTGATGTATCGCTGGGTCGGGCTGCCGGGTCGGGCTGCCGGGTCGGGCTGCCGGGTCGGGCGGCCGGGTCGGGCTGCCGGGTCGGGCTGCCGGGTCGGGCGGCCGGGTCGGGCTGCCGGGTCGGGCTGCCGGGTCGGGCTGATAGGTGATGGAACACGGAGATGGAGAGAACTCAGGGTTTCTAAAAAGACTCTGTACAGTTTTTCTGGGTCAGTAAGATTTTGCACCAACACATGCTTGTGACATATTATTGCATCTCTCAAAAAGACCAGCGTTGTCTTTAGTTGTTTATGGAAAGAACTGAGTGATGAAAATAAGATCAGGCTTTTGGTTGTTTAGGTGTTTTAGAATTGCTGATGCTGAACTACAGTGAGTTTAACAGAGACGTCTCACTGCTGGATACTTCACAAACATCTGAGAAAGTATGGAAATTAAAACATCCAGTCAAAGATTCTGTCTGCTGAGGGGATCGACAGAACATAGTGTTTCTAAACATAAGAATTTTAAAAAATTACATATGAACAACAACAAAAAAATTCTGTTCAGTCAGTAATTGAAGGATCTTTTAAACCAGCTGGTTTTAACTCCTGATGACTAGATGAACAATAACAAACTGCTCTGTTTGTTTGTAGACGTGATGCAGAGGATGAGATACGATATGAAGCTCCAGAAAACATGAAGCTGTCATGTTTACTGTTGTGTACTGTTGTTTATCTTACATCATTAAGAGCTGAAGAGCAACAACATCAACTTTACAGTCCTCAAACACAACAAGTGAGAAAGTTTAAAATAATATTCACATGTTTACATGTTTACATGTAATATAAACAGACTCATAAACGCATCTAAACAATGTAAAACACTTTGACCAATAAGGATCAATAAATACATTCAGACCTGGGAAGATAATGTTTAAAATGTTTTCTCACACAAACTCCCAACAGAATCCGTCATTTATCTGAAGTGGATTAGTCTCCACAATGCCAGCCTTTATTCCCAATGGAATGTGGGAGAAGACCCCGCCCCCACCACTCACTACAAACCTCCGAAACTATTTTCACTTTTTAAAAACAATATCATCAATCAAGGCAGGTGGGCAGCTGTCAGGGGGCCAAGAATGTCCCACTTAGCCGTCACATGTGGTTGATTTTTGTCTTCGTGGTGGGGGGTAAACAGGAGGAGGAGCTTATGACACAGTTCTCTGAAATAAAGCAGCTATTGTCTCTGCCAGCAGAGCAGCTCTGCCATCAATTAAACCATCTGCAAGAAATGAGACCAAACTGTTTCTGATCTGGTTTTGGTGTTCTAAATACATCTATATTAGGATACATATTCAATAATAACAGCTAGAAGTAATGTAATTGGAATTAAAACATGTTATTGATTGGATTAATAAATAAAGCCAATTACATGTCAGAACCTGCAGAGTGTAAAAATGAAGCTGGTATTTTTGTTCTCTTCATCAGGATCCAGATGAAACTAATTCCATCAAGATGAAACAACGTTCATGTTGTTTTACTGAAAATGTTTCAGACTGAAACATGACGAGAAGAAACTACCTTCAGTTTGCTCGTCACCTGCAAGACGTGAAGCATTTAGACTTTTACTTTCATGTGATAAAGATGAGTCATGTTTCTATGATGTTCAGCATGTCGTGCAGTGCAGGACTCACGCACAGCTTCCTTATGAATGTGTTCGATTGCATCACGGATCACTGCAACATTTACATTACATGCCCCCTATTATAGGATTGAGGTCAAGTACACATTAAGTAAAAAGGAATCTGGTTGAAATAATTTGAGCTTCTGAGTTCCATGTTGTGAACTCTTGTTTCTCTTCATAATGAACGAGTCACAGAGTTCAGCTGGAACTCTGCATGTTACATGGACTGAATGTTAGCGGGTCGAGTGCAAACTGGTGCAGATAGTAAAAGAGTTTGACTAATATTACTACTGAGACAGACACATTTTCTTCTTTTACACATTAAGAGCAAATGTGGGTAAATATGAAAATAAAATGCAAACGATGTCATCGTTTAGTTCATTTAACAGTTGAATCTAAAACTAAAACAGTTCAAACTAAAACCTTATTTAAACTTGATAAAAACTCTTACAGTGACATGATAAATGTTTCTCACATGAAATGTATCAGCTCCAGATTTAATGAACGTTCTCGTTCATTTCCATCAACATGTGATGCTCACTGCTCTGTCGGCTCACACAGAAACGCTCCGAAACTGAAGCTCTTTGGATTGTTACCTGATAATCTAGAGGACTGGACTCTCACTTCAGGTCATCCAGTTAACTGAGTCCCAGATGGGTTAACTAGTCTGGTTAACTAGTCTGATTAGCTCTGGTAACTGTGGAAGGTCCATCAGCCTGGAGGATACAGAGTGATGCACTCTCTTGTTTTATTTGAAGAGGTGATATTGGAAACAACTCTGGTGAATCCTGGTCCTCATGGGCCACCATCCAGCATGTTTAGTTGTTTCCATGTTCCAGCACCTGATTTACCTGTTCAGCATGTCTTTGAGTTTCATCAGACAATTAATGTTAAAATCTGTAATATAAGACGAGTGCAGCTGAAGAAAAACATTTGCTTTGTTCAAACTAAATATCACACCATATTTGGGAGGGAACTTGAGAGTGTGATCTTGTTTGTGTGTCCACATGTGGGTGGGAGTTTTATCTTGCCACCAGCTTCCAGCAGCGTTGGACCCGCAGTCCAGATGTGTGTGATTTACAGAGTGGCAGAAGCTGCAGTACAGAGGCCTTCAGCATGTTAACCATTATCATCCTCGCATGGCGCCTCACGGCGTTCGCTTCCAGCTTCACACACATCAGAACGTTAGACATATGACTTTCATCTCCAATCACAGTGCTGTTTCTGAATGTGTCTGTGTTCACCAGGCTGCTCACCCTGCCATGACCTGATGATGTTGTTCTAACAGAGATCTGCATGAGAGAAACCTCTGCACTGTGTGAACCCCTGTGAGCAAAAAATATGGAACTGAAATATGACTGCAGCTTTAAAGATGGAAGGAAAGGATAAAATGATATTTTTGGCCACCATGAAACTTCTTAACACTCTAAATCCAATTTAGTTCCCTCCTCCCAACTCTTCTTCTCTTCCTTCCTCTTCCTTATCCCCTCCTCCAACACACACACACGTGCGCACACACACACACACACACACACACACACACACACACACACACACACACTGTGTTTGCTGAAGGAGTGGGTAGGTTATGACACAGGCAGGATATAGTCACTCAAACTGTCAAAAGTCTTGATTAATGCTTTTTTCCCCCACAGTTCAACCTCTGCATCAGTTCATCCATCTATTCATCCGGCCTGCTGCCCATCTTGCAACGCAGGCCTTTCTTTTATTTGTCCTCTCATTCATCCATTAGTCAGTCCATCCATCCATCCATGCTGCTAGCAAGCCATGTCTCCATCTAATAAACCAAATACCCAATTTCCCATTAATTTCCCTTCCTGCCAAGCTGCTCCATACATTCATCTATAAACGCTTTTATCTGGCTGAAAGTCGTCCCTTGAAGCCAGCTGTGGTAAACTTATTTCAGAGCTTTATTGTATGACGGTAACATTTAGATTTGAAAAGATTTTAACTCTGGCTAGTACACACTTTCTGATTAAATAAATTGTGATTACTTCAGCTTCCAAAAAGATCAAAATATCAATTTCCACATTTTATTCTCAAGTTTTAATTTGTTACCTTTTTGTCACTTGCTATGATAAGTAACCATGGCGATGAGAGATTTGTTTAGAAGAAAGAGCTAATGGACATTTCTACGGCTCAAATACTGAAACTGAGACCTGAAAATCCCTGATGAGTTAAAAGAAGAAGATGTGGATGCAGAACAGGAGCAAAGAGAAGAGAGAGAAACAGGAAGTTTAAACCATCAGTCATACTGATGAATGTGAACACCTGCAGTCACCTGTTGGGGGCGGAGCATCAGAGCAGGTGATGTAAAGAGGCTGAACAGAACCCTGTTCTGGTTCTGATCTGGATCCTCTTGAGTTGATTGTCCAAAAGAGAATGAAGCACATGAACATGAATCCCTCATTCATCTTTTCATCAGTCACATGCCTGACTGTTTTTTAGTCAGCCTGGTCACATGACCACACATCCAGAAGGAAACACTTGTTGCAGCCCAGCAACAACAAGAATGATGTGTTTAGTTATTTTTTCTCCATGTTTGAAACTTATGCATCATCATCGTGTAAACTAATACAGAGGAAAGAGGATTAAAGCAGCGATGAATATATAGTGGGAGAGGAGAAGAGAAATCAAAGTGACGCTAATACTGAGTGACACAGAGGGAAGCTACAGATGAATAAAGAAAGGAAAAGAATGAGCATGTAGTCTTGTAGAACACAGAGCCACAGAGTTTGTGAGGGTTTAAAACGCAGACAGACAGAGACGGAGACGGATGAGGACTCAGACTGAGCTGACAGGTGTAATTGGAATCTAAATAGCAGAGAGTGACGTTGACTGACAGCAACTTAAACCTCCGAGGTGTTACCCCTCCCACTCGATCGCCCATTTCCCCTGATACACAACACTCATCCTGTGAAAACAACAGTAAAGAAAGAATAGAATTCACACACCAGCTCCAGGCTTTAACCTTTGGACTTCTCTGCATGACCCTGTGACCTTGCATTTGCATCTTAACCTCTGTCGGTGGAGTTTATCTGATTAACTCAAGCAACCAGCTACATCCTCATACAATAACCCCTCCCCCACCCCCTCAAACCCCTCCCCCACCCCCTGCAGGTAAGTTCATCAGGTTGTTGTCAGAAGTTTAAAACCACATCTGGAAAGTTGTTGCTCACTAGCATCAGAAGCAGTTAGAACTCAGGTATTAGCAAACACATTGTGGGTGTATGAAAGGTGGAAAGTTGCTGGAGCTCTGATAGTGGGGCAATAGAAGCAGACTGTTTCCATGGCAACAACTGTAACACAAATACACACAGACACACACAGACACCATTGGATCTAATTAGCCAGAAAGCTGACAATGAGATGCTAACTCTGGTAATGGCTAGATGCAAAAGGAACAGACGCTTTGGAAAATGGCAACGCGTCATCGTGTTGATCCACCTCCTGTTTTTCCTCTCATCTCCATCTCTCCTGCTCGCATCTTGTTTACTGTCAGTGTAGGCCCTCCACAGTGGTAAACATGGATGTTATGAAAGCTTTTAAAAAGACTTAAGAGCTAGAATATCATCTGAGGATGTACACTGACGGATGGCAGAGGGACGGCTATCACACTGCACACAGGAAGCAACTATAGTACATTAGCAGACCAGTAAGATCCATTAGTATCAAAAGAACAAGAAGAAAACCTCCAACTTTAAAATGAAAAGATGTTTTACAAGTGGAATTATATGCAGTTCTTCTTGGTGATGTTGTAGTTTCTAAAACATTAGTTCTTATTCATATGTTTAATGTATCTATGTAGAGACACATAGAATATCAATGCTAAAGCTAATTATTCTCATTTTCAGCTAGTAAATTAGAAGTCATGAAACCTGAAGGTTATTGTATGAAGACATCAATAGCATCTGTTATCTGATTAACACTGAAGAGTTTGGACTGCTTTCTGGCTCCTCCACAGGACACAACCTAAACTTTAACCTGAGAATGCAGGCACATGGTTGTTCAGGGACTGGAAGTGACCCTGACACCACACACCCCTACTACAACCCCTACATAAGACCTTGGGGGGACACAATTGTAGGACTACTACACGTCCACAAAACACATGTGAACCAAACTTCCATGACCCCCTCAGCAGCTCTGCAAGAGGAAAGACCTGGTCCACATTTCCATGACCTGGATGAAAACCCAAGTCCTCCTGAATCAGAGGTTCAACACTCAACTAAAATAAACACTCATTTTATTGTGAAAATATAAAAAGAAGTGCTGAAATCTCAAATGCTTATGACAGAAAAGAACAGCAATAATTTAGATTTTTTTTGTTAAAAATCTAGTAACTCAATATATTTTTTCTTCTAAAATTAAAAACATGATCAAATTCAGATGCCAGATTCAGCTGCTGGTTTGTGGGAGAGGAAACAAAGCATAGAAAATGGAGCTTTAAAGCTCCAACAGCGCTCGAGGGCACATCTCTGCAGGCAGCACTTCTCACATTACACATTACATTTACTTTTATTACTGCATTGAAAATACACAAATTTCACTTTCATATTTGTCCATATTATATTTTAGGAAGCATTTTTCCAGATCCTGTTAATCCAGCCAAATATAAAATGGTTCAAATGACATCACTCACTTTTAGAGCAACAACAACGAGGTGTTTTCATGGCTACATTTTTTAGTGCCGTTACTGGCAGGTATTCTCATTACCCCCTCTGAGCCAAGGCCAGTGAGCTTATTTTGGACATTCCATTTTGCACCACAACAGTCAGGACGACGTTCAGCCCTTTTCAGGCCTGAACACTTCTACTGCAAAGGTTCTGTTATGAATTATGTTGTCTAAACTGCCTCACCTCTGACATTTTCTTTCTTTAATCCTCACAAAGAAAAGTACACTCACTCGTTTTCTTGGAGCAGTCTTCATACAGTAATAACCATAATTAACATGCCATTGTTGGTTATTTGGGTTTGATTGCCATGGCAACTGATTCACCTAAGCTTGCAGAAGGAGGCAGCTCTCCAGACCTCTAAGCTGCTGCTCAGCAATCTATGAGAGGGGCAGGGAGGAGAAGAAAGGAAAGAATGTATGAAGGAGGGAGAGTGTGTGACAGATTGGAAGAGAGTGAGACTTAAAGGTAAAAAAGAAAAGAAATAAAGAAGGAAGATGGGGTGAAAGGAAGGGAGACAAAAACCACATCACAATGAGAATAAAGAATAAAATGCAGAACAAGGCAAGTCCTTCATGCTGGATTCATGGTGATTAAAGATAATGTTGCCTGCAGGGTTTCTAAAGATCCTCCAGCATGATATACAACCAAAATATAATAAGATCATTGTGCTATATCTTTTATATTAATCATATTAAATAAAGCTATGAAGACTGTTAAAGATCAAATATATGAAAGCATCACAAACCATTAAAACATGTAGATTTCAGCTGGAACATGAGTCGCTTGTAGCCAGTCAGATGGACAGTGAGATTCAAACAAGGTCAGAACCGTTAATGTCTTTCTGTTAAAGAAAAGAAAAAAACACAAGATCCTTTTAATCTGACAAACATAATACAAAATCTAATATTTACTAAAATTCAACTAATGAAAATCAGATATTGCTTTTGATTTGTGGTTCAACAAAATAAACATAAAATAATGAATGTGACCTGGACAACGATGATGGTAGCTTTAACTTTCAAGCCTTTTTCTGTAACTTAGTGAGATTCTGCACCTGTCGACAGGTAGAACAGCCCTAACCCATGTTTGGTTCTGATCCTGTCTTGCTGTGTTTATCTGTGTTTTTCGGGTCTTTATCCTGTTGCAGGACTGCGACCTGTGACTGAGACCAACTGGGCAGCACATTCTGATTTAGAATGTCTTTGTGGTGAGATTTCATTGTGAGCTGCCAAATGCACCAAAGTAGCTCTGAAACTAAACTCAGTCTGATGTGACTTGTAAAAAATGTCCAGTTCTGTGTCCTCAGTTCTAGGGACGTTCTCTAAGAAGCTTTCCTGCATCCTCCATTACGTTCACTGTGTTGCCATCTGATCTATGATCTGATGCATCTTGACCTTAGAGTTCACCTTTGATGTCTTTAGAAGGTGTTCTGAACTATTTGGTTACCATTTTATCCTTCAGTTTCCTCTTCTGTCCACGTCCAGGGGGCGTGGCTTGAGTCCTGTGCAGGTCTGGTCACGGGACCACCAAGATGCTTGAAGAGGCTCTTCTTTACATTTTAATAAGTTTGTCTTTCTAAGCTGCTAAATGATTTTCTCCTGAGCTTTCTGTGGGTCACTCTGACAGTAAACTGTAACAACTCTTCACCTTTAAACTAGACAGACTGGTGGATTACAGGACTGTACTCGTTTTACCGTTTTTATCCAGGACAGTTTTACTCGTTTTTTTTATTTAATTTATTATTGTTATTATTATAACAGTGTTATAATTATTTATTTGTCAGTTTCATGTTATTTAAGTATTACTTAGACACACACGTGCTAACGTTGCGTAAAACTGTGAAAAAAGCAGTAAATTAATAAGAAATTTAAAAAAAAAAAAAAAATTAAAAACAATTTTTACTTCAATGTGACATTTTTATCTGTTACTGGTAGAAATTAGAGGATGAAAACCATAATGCTAATTTTGTTACTAAATTAGATAATTTCCCTGCACACTAAAGTTTGTTTACTGAATATTTAACAATCCGTTCAGATGTCGACTGCAGCTGCATCAGTCCTTTATAACAAAGCTACAAAACAAAGTGTGTTTCTGTTTCCTGGATCTGGTTTCATTTATTCTGATCATCAGACTCTCTGAAATGAGGTTGCTGTGAGTGAAATGGACCAACAAAATATTTTATTTATTCTTTTTTGTGCAGTTTAAACTAACAGTTAAAGTGAATGTAGCTGCAGGTATTTGATTGTATGTTTTATTTTTTAAACCAAAACACTCATTTTTATTCATCCTATAAGTCTGACACAACTTTCACCTCATCTTATAATAAAAGGAGAACACAATGTTCCTGTAAAAATAAAATGATTTTGAAGTTGTGAGTTTAAATCATCTGAGACTGTTGAAGTTTTTCTTTGTTTTAACCATAAATATGTACAAATGTTTGATGTGAGCTGTTTGTATTTTCTTTAACAAAAATGAGAAAACAAGCAGGCATCGTTTACTCCACTGTCACACAGGTCGACGCTCTTTGACCTGCTGGATTTTACATTTACAGCATTTCTAAATATTTGAGAATCATTTTACAATTTGATGCTATAAAATCTGATTTTCTATTGATTCTTTGCTATGGGACATGCAAATAATCTACATGCTGTTACTTACTGAATGTTGTTGAATCTCATGAACTCCACAGGAATGTGTCCTTTTCCTTCTGTATACAATAAATAAATAAATAAATCCCAGGCTGTTTTAAAACCCTTTTTGTTATATAATAAATCCTTTTGGACAGCTTTCTCACTAAATCATTATTGTTTGTGTGGCTTGAGGAGGTCAGCATTGATTTTACATGACTGTTGCATCATGGGTACAAGGACAGATAAAGAGATGTGATGGTGATGTACTCACAGAATGCATTAAATAAACGAATAAATAAAAGTCTGAGCCTTGGGTTTGCTGCTGCTGCTGTTTGAGTAGGAGTGGAGAAGCTCTGGTCAAGTACTTCCATCTTCGCATTCGTGTCTGAGCCCTGCAGCTGCCAGGGGATTCAGATGGGCCTCAGGACGTGGTGAATAAATCATAAGCTCTCTGATCAGCGCAGGAAGAACATTTATCTCACACAGAAGAAGTGGAAGAACAACACATACACCTCCTTTCTCCTCCCACCTCACTTCATCCTCCCAAATCTGTCTGTACTCGCTAATTCTCTGTTTCACACATTCAGGATCACTTCGGCCTTGATGCTCATCAGTCTCCAGTAAGTTCAGCCCTCTGGCGTGTTTCTGCTGGAACTCCTCCAGCTGGGGTTTACAGACAAATGATCATGTGCTGGCGGTGGGGGTTGATTCACATGAACCAGAGATGGCATGTGTTTTACTACACGGAGATGTGCAGGAGTTGAAGAAGTCTGGGGTCAGATGTAAATATGATCCATATTTAAATTTACTAGAGTTCTTCTTCTGCATTCCTTTAACCTGTACACCTTTTACTGCTGTGGCCTTGAGGCTGAATCTAACCTCTATGAATTTTCTTTTCTTCTTTTAGAGACAAAAATAGCAGTTCATTCAAAATAAATCTTTCCACAAATAGTTTTATAAAACTTTGCCAAAGAAAAGGGGAAAAAAACTCATTGAAAAAAGATAGAGTGTCAAAATCAAGGTCTTTAATTCACAATTATCACAAAACAAATAAGGATTTATACAGTTTACATTTTCTATTTTTATTTTAACCATAAAGTGCTTTTATTTCTTGCAGCTTTGTGTTTATTAACATGATCATGTCGTGGCAGGAAGTACAGATCCTTTGTGAAAGCAGCTATCAGGTCACAGTATATCTCTGTAAACTGCATGAGCAATTAACAATAATGAAAATGTGAACATTGATTAGAACAGCTTCTATTTCCCTACAAGCAAAGAGAAGCTGGTATTTTGTTGAGCCTTTTATAGTCCACGTCTCAATTTGTGTCTATTAGTAAGAATTGTGTTTGTGCTGTGTGGCGCCAGCTAATAATGGATCCAAAACGCAGTCAAATTAATGGAGGTGGGTAATCTTTTCATGTGTAAATGCATTGATTTAAACACGAAACAAACAGCATGAATTACATTTTACAAACACAAGGTTGAATAAGGGCATGTTAATTTGTCAAAGCTGAGCAATTATATGGAAGCGAGTCCTAATTTTATCTCTCTAGTCATTTGGGATATGATAATGTGATCTGTGGAGGAGGTTGCACAGGTAGACACAACACATTTAGGCTTATATGTGTCTTTTTGAACAGGGTATATATTTTTGTAACAGAGGTTTTAACCATCAACCATCTTCCAAACCAGACCAGATAATAATCCACCTATAAAATAAACAATCTACATGCACGTGCAGCTGGAAGAGACAATGTTTCAGTTGGTTGTACCTCTCGCCTGGAGGTGTGTGTGCGTGATCCCGCCCACCTCGCTCCTCCACAGACATGTTGCATGTTCTGGTTTTGGTTCTGCATGTTCAGTGTTCTGGTTGTTAAAACTCGATTTAATCCAGAGTTGAACACCAAGAAGATGAACATCAAATTTAGACGTGCCGCTTTTTAAAGATTTTTTTGATGAAATGTGTTTAAGATGAGACGTTACAAGAACCCAGAACTGGATCAACTCAGTAGGATGAAACTCTAAAAGCATGTGGATGTTTGTAATTATTTCCACTCAGGGCAGGAACAGGAAGTGCAGTTTTGTGTACTCACCTGTTTGATACCAACGAGTGGTGTATGGTGATCCTGAAGAACCATGACTGGGTTGATAAGATGGATCTGGACCTGGAAAACTGGACGAGTAAAAACACGTTTGTGGTGGATTGTATTTTTCCCAGCTGGTGCTGTTTCTAGTCTCTCTCTGATGCAGGTGAGGTGGTAGTTAAGTGCTTGAGACTGCCACATGCATTAATGAAGATGATGGTGTGTGGTAACTAACTCCTCAGGTTAACACTAAAAGTAGAGTGAGTAATAATTATAACCTCATGGTTATAAATATGAATATGATCTTAAAGCTCCTTGAGTTTGGGGGTTTTTGACGTCTCTGTGTAGAACCGCTTCTGCATCTTAGAGTTTGTTCTTTTTGCTTTAAGAAATCTCTAAAAATAAAACCTGAGTTTTTAATGAACTCTTTAGTATATTCATGTGTTCATTTTGTAAAATTCATGTTTCACACTCTGGTCAGATACAACTCTGAAGAGTTGAGCCAACCAATGAAAACTCAGACTGCAGCGGTGGTTGTGATGTAACACCACACTGGGTCTATCAAACCAGCAGCTACCATCATTCAGAAGTGACTCACTACAAAAGAAGCATTGATGGACAGATTAAATCTGGGGGGGGGGGGGCTTGTGTGCATGTGACATGACCTTGTCTGACAAATAGTTTTGATGATGGGGGCTTAGTATAGCACACCGAAACACCAAGGGGTCTCAGCAAATCAGGTGGTGATGAAAACTGTCCTGATTCAAAGTGCTTTTGAAAGCCGAAGCCAAGGGGTCAAAATACTGCAGCTAATATAATTAAAGCACGTTCACTCAGGTCTGGAGCCCCAGGCTTTGGGTCAGCCTCCCATTGCAGGGAATGTCTCTATCCCAGGGCTCCAGAGCAGAGCTGTAGCTCCAGAAGGTAAGCAGGGCCCCTCCAGGGCTGCAGGTCTGTGTTTAACCCAGATACCAGGGGGTATGGGAAGGGGAGGCCCTTGCACTGGGGGAGTAATGAGAGGCACCATGGAGGAAAGTGTTGTCAAATGAAGGGAGTGATGTGAAGCAAACCCAGCCAAGAGGTTCCACGGGATCAGGACACAGAGACTGACCCTGTAACCTCTGCCCATGTGGATTAGTCCCAGGGGTCTGCAGAGCAACATGAACATTAAGCAGATACAAACTTTCATCACATCGAAGTCTCAAGTCTAAGCAAAGATTTCTATTTTCTGCTAAATTATGGAGCTTTTAACTTTGTTAACATGTTTATAAAGTATTTTACAGAAATATTGTGATGAAATTTGATGCTGTAACAGAGACTGTGGATCCAGTCTGCAGAGAACAAGATGAAACATAATGAGGTCAAAGAGCCAGAATGTTGGAAATGATTCTTACAGGATGGGACTGACCAGGTACTTTGCATGTGTTATGAGGAACTAATGGGAGGATTAGTAAGCATAAACCATATGAAGCTGGGGGGGGGGGAGCTGAAGTAAAAGTGTCCTACTTTTGTCATATTAATACCATGAGTCTTTGTCTTGAAGTAAACAAACATGATCATTAAACAAAAAAAAATAGTTACTGTAAATGTGACATTGTTAATAAACTTCAGATAAGATTTTTAAAAAGTTGAAGATAAAATCCTTTATAGTTCTTGTTTGACTTGTTTCCTTTTGTTAGATAGAAACATCTGGAACATGTTTGTTGGTGTTTGATTATTTGAATTGTGATTGACTTTATAAAAATATCCATCCAGACAGAAACAAAACTCCTAAAGCTCTGAAAGATCACGTATGTAAAGAAATTTTCTTTGCACTAATATTCAGTTAATGTGTATGTGGTTAGCATTGATTTCCTGTTCTTGACACCCCCCCCCCACATACCAGCCCACTCAGAACAAAGCCCACCCAGTCAGCCATTCAAAGACCAGCTTGTTAATCTGTCTGAAACCTATTGATCACATTGGAGCAGAGTCTCTGTTAACTACAGGTCTGATTAAACAAACTGCATCTTATTATCTACAGTTTGTTCCTGGGATGTTTTCATATCTGTTCTCTCGTTCTCTCCATCACTCCTCACTGGAAAACAAGCTGTTTGTGAGAGATTTGTTTTCCACGTGAGCAACAAGCGGCTGGACGAGAGCAACTCAAAATGAGTTGATGCTGAGACAAAAGACCCAAATGAGTCCAGTTATTACTAAACAGGCATCAAGTCTTCTTTATGTATTAGTGTCCAATTTTCTAAGTAACAACATGTAAATTCAGTTTGTGTCCTGAAAAGTCACATGATTAAGTGATAATAAGGTGATAAGGTCAGTCTGCATATGGTCAGCTCAAAGTTACTGAATAATGAATCAGTCCATTACAAGCTGCAGTACACAGAGTCTGTTTGTGCAACTCTTCCTCCAAAAACCTCCAGGGATCCGAAGAACTCGTGTCTTTAACAAAAAGCTTCAGTTTTCAGCTCCAACCAAAAGGAACTTCAGATATTTTGGGTTATAAGATTCAAAGCAAATGGTCATTAAACTCACACCTGAGTACCTGCTCTAATACATCATGTCTTCCTGTTTGTCTTCTTGCTTGTTGCTTCATGTAATCCTGACTGATTGGACTCTATGTGCGGCTGCAGGGACAGTTATCTGATGAGATGAAGTCTCAGTGTCTGTGAGCTCAGAGATGAAGGTGAAACAATGACCAGGATCTGTACTACAGTCAGTCTACTGGGTTGTTCCTGTCCTGACTGAAGGAACTTTACATGCATGATGTTCATGGTCCACTCAACATGAACTCTCCTGATGAGATGCATTAAACAGGTTGCTGTGAAGCATCAACACATGGCTGGGCTGATGATTCAGTTACCAGCTGACGCATGAAATCTCAACTCCTGAAGCAACAGATGATCATAAACTGTCCACTGTCTTCTGTTAGACAAACTGCTGAGGAAGAGGAGATCAGTTCTGGACTGGCTGGAGGTTCTGGACTGGCTGAGGAAGAGGAGACCGGTTCTGGACTGGCTGAGGAAGAGGAGACCAGTTCTGGACTGTCTGAGGAAGAGGAGACCGGTTCTGGACTGGCTGCAGGTTCTGGACTGTCTGAGGAAGAGGAG
>SSNP01000087.1:1108865-1128475 GCA_006937955.1 Pachypanchax playfairii
AGGCAAATCTCTGCCCTCCTCCATTTCAGTCATTTTCATTTAGCTTCTCTGTTTTTAACCTTTTATTGTGCAGAGAGACTGAACTGATTCTGCACAGGTGGAATGTTTATTCATATAAATATGTTTGAGACTTATTACACCAGCTGCTTTAGTCTGAGCAGGATGCAGCAGCTGTTGACATGAGAGATTTAACAATAACTAACTTTAAAGTTAAATAAAAACAAACATATTTTCTTTTAGACAGCAGTTCTATTAACCAGCTGACCTCCAGATTATTGTCTGTTTGTGGTTGGAAACAAGATGGAAACTGACTGTATTTTCTCTCTGAGTTTGACTTTTATTGTCTCAGAGGAGAAAAAGAAAGAAAGAATTCCACTCAGAACAAAAGCTGCTGAAACGTGATAGTAAAACTAACAGAAGATGGATGAGGAGAAATTCTATCTCACTATTTAATTTCATTTTTTCTCTTGCATGTGTTTGAAAATATGAGCAGGCTAAAAGCTTTCAGCTCTGCTCCATGACTTTCTGAGTGTGTCATTTCTTTTCGTGTGTCTGTAAAAGCATGAAAAAGACATTTATAGTAATTGATAGTTTATTGATCCTTTGGGAAATGATTTCTCTGCATTTGACCGTCCCTGAGGGGTCGTGGGCTGTACAACCCCCAGGGGGCAAACCTGAGAAGAATCTGGATTCTTCATGAAGCAGCCTGCTTGTGATCGAACCACTCGCCTCCCAATCAGCAGACAACCGCCTCCCCCATTAGCTCACAGTCGCCTCCTGATAATAACTACTAGGAATAAAAGAAATGATGATTGTAAATATATAGAACATTCTGACCTTCCTTCATACGTTCTGATTTGAAAGTAATCTTTTTATTTTTAGTGACATCATGTAACAAGATCTCAACGTGATGGTTGAATGTTTTCTGATGAGCAGTCAGCTTACTGAGGATTAGAAAACAACTACATGAAGTTTAGAATGAGTTGAAACTCTAATATCATGTAAAACTTTTATTACAGATAAAAGTGAATCTGTACTTTTACATTTTATATGAGAAGAACAAGTCAGATGTTCAGCTGACCTCCAGCTGGATCAAACAGGATCTAAGAGACATTCAGCTTTTCTAAAGTATCATTATTTAATTTAATGATACAAACATACTTTTTTTTATACAAAATATGTATTAAAATGTGTTTGTTTTTTCAGACTGCTGAAGTTGAAGATGTGCAGCTCATCTAGTTGTTCATCCAGTGTGTCTGAGTTTTATTTCCAGTCTGATTCTCTTCTCTCAGCTCATCTCATCATCAGATATTAACTTCCTGTTTTGTTATTTTAGGTTTGTGTTTCTGTGACATGTTTTCAGTCTGTTCTAGAGCTTCTTCCTGTTGCTTCATTAAACTGAATTAGTCTCACATTCGGCTTTTCCTCACACTTTGTTTTATTTCTGATCATCTCACCTTCTCTGCTTTTAGTCTTCAGATCCTGCAGGAAATATTCAGACCAGTTTGGTTTCCTCTCAGGTTTCTCTGTATCGACTTGAGTCTTGGATTTCCTGCTTTTCACAACCCAACTATCTAAAGTAAGAATATAAAATAACTGTCTAAAGTAAGTATCTATCTGTAAAACAGTTATCGATTTTACTTTACAGATAAAGAATCTATCAAAATAAAAGCCATGAAACCTGTAGAATGAACAAGGTCTCAACTGTTTGATGCTCGGTTTCAGTTTCATCAATAATCTCAGATTTATTTCCATAAAAAGACTCATTAAAACAGTCTTTTACCTTCCTGAATTAAAAAACTGGAAACCATTCATGTCTAATTCATGGTGTCCTGACAGAGACTTAGATTATTGTGGAATATCTGAAGTAGTTTTTTATGCATGAAAGGGTTAGACAGCGTGACTGACTGACGCCATGACCCAGTGCAGATAAAGTGTCCATGCTGGGCTCTCTACTTGTGCATTCTGAATATTTTCCTCTCAGCAGTTGTTACTGCCGAGCGAGAGCCTGTTTGTCCCTGTGAAACTTTTTTTCTCTCTGTTCCCATTTTTTGTCTTCTCATGGAGCCTCTAAAGCCTTGCAGCGATGGTCATTATCTGCAGAGGACAGAAAAATAAACACAAAGGCCAGATTAGCATTGAACATGGATGCCAGACAAAGACCTAGAGAACAGTTCAGAGGATGAGGAACAGGGCCGAAGATTAAAAATCTGTCTGCAGAATGGAGAGCAGGGATGTTACTCAAAAGTTTGTTTGAAAACTGTTGCAGGGGAAAGTAAGAACAAAAAAAAATCCCACCTTGTAGGCCATTTAAACAGGCCTCTGCAATAATTCATGTCTGAAGCCGAAGCATCAGTGTTGACCATGAGAGAGAAACATGACTACTGTTTGTTTACCTTGTTTCCTCTGAGGCTGATTTATCTGCCAATGCCTTGGTGGTATGTTAGTGTGGCTGTTAGAAGTGAGACAAAAAACACCTCACAATAACAAATAGGAAGTGACACGCATGTGTGCAGACGAGCGTGAACACATATGAGCTCCGGCTCACGCAGACAGAGACACTCAGAGGCATTCATTTACTTTGTGTTCCTTCAAACACACACAGAGGAAACGCTGAGCGCTGTGTCGGCGGCGGGTGGCGTCTGAAGGACAGCAGGTTTAGTTTGCTCTGCCGTGTGTGACCACGCTGCCTGAACCACTTCACTCTGTGTTTGCAGTGCTTATCTGAGAGAGGGACCAGGTCACCAGGGTCACAGCTCTTATTTGCCATTCTGATAGACTGAGAAACAGAAAAAACAGACATGATAGAAGCTGCTGAGTGTTTGCTCTCAGCTCATGAAGGTTCTAGGTGGCGTTTTAAAACTCCTTCTCCTTGTAGTTTTATTCATATCCCCAAAATATGGAATACTCAAAATTTGTATTGCCATCAGCTGGATCAACTAAACTGAATAAAAACAAAATAAAACAGCAGCTAATAGAAATAAAACAAAAAAAATATTTAAAATGTTTTTCATAACGAACTGGAACTAAAAGAGTTTTGAGGTGTTTCGGATCAATTCATTAACATCAACATGTGTTTATTTGTGTTTATAAACCACTCTACTAAATATTTATCAGATATTACAATGAATAATATAAACAATGTGTGTTATAGTGTGTAATTTAAACGTGTTTAAATTTACGCGTGTTCATACATGTAGAACTGGTTTCACTCATCTCCAAACCGAGCTGCTGCATTCCTTCCATCCCTGTGGTCCACCTCTAGAGTCATGTCTCAGACCACTTGACCTAATCCTGAGGACTGGCTCTCTTCAGTCTACATCATACAACCCTGTCTGAAAAGACTTTTCTGTGTACAACTGCATGTTTGTGGTGACGGTCCAGTTTTGTGTAAATTAGGAGATAAGTGATGCTTTTGGTCACTTCTGGGTAAAATGTGTTTCAGTTCAGTGAACAGTAACATTAGAATTCTTCTGGGGTCAGATTTGATTAGAAACAGTAAATGTAGGTTTGGTACTAATTATTTTGCACCAATTTTTCACCAGTTAATCTTCCACATGCAGCTTGTGTGGCTTTAACACAGAGTACCACAAACTGGCTGATGAAAATGTAAATAAATAAATTAAGAGTTGTTTTCTGATAAACAGCTGATAATAAATCCCTCCCACTGGTCCTCTCGTATCATACCAGTAAAACTAACTCCATATTTCTTTTTGGGAGGGGGGGGTTGGGCGTGTACGCGATCTCAGACAGCGCTCAGTTTGTGTTGCATCATGTCTTTATGTTGCTGTGGGCTCTTCTCTTCAGGTTTTAAGCATGTTGGTTTCTGATGTTTGAGTAGTACTACAGTAGAACCAAGATGTTTACATTAGTTGTGGTTTTGATGTTTGATGTACTTCAGTTCTGGTGGATTTGCTTCGTTAGTTACACCTGGTTTCTCTTTCTGATGACTGTACCTTCTCTAAGTGTAAAAACTCTTCACCAGCCTCCAAATTCACCAAATTTGATGATCTGGTCCAAGAAGTTCAAATCACAACACTCACACCTTGGACCAGATGATCCCCTCTCTGACTGACGGGAGCTGGTTTGTTCAAAAGGTGTTTAAGAAAAGTTTCTACTATAAGGTTGAAATATTTTGACCCGTTAAAGAGCATTGCTTGTTTACTCACGACTGTTTAACATCTGAATTTGATTAAATGATGCACAGATGTCTAAAATGTCAATTTCCATTTTCAGCTCTCATTCAAAAAGCTTTATTTACAGTGTAAGTGTTAAGTGATAATTGCATTGATTAATGTAACTCTTCACACACTTTCCCTTCAGAGATAATTATATCCATTTTGTCCACTTGAAGAGAAGCTCTGCAGACGCATTCACTTGAGGCTATAATGACTGACATCAATTTTACATGCAATAAATGTCACACATATGCACCCTAACTCACTCCTCACATAGCTCACATTTTATTAGCTTCTTCTTCTTCCCTGCCCTTTTCTTTTTCTCTTTACACCCCCCCACCCATCTCCAGGGAATTCTCAGCCTGTCTATCTATCACTGCAGCTATCGTGTCACTGTCTTCCCTGCGTAAGCAGTAACAGCACCAACAGTGCTAGCAGTTGCCAACCAAAGCCCAAACTCTTTCAATCACAGTGATATGAATCTGCTTAAAACTCAGTCCTCGGCCGCTCAGCCTAATCCATCAGCGAGGCTTCAGATCGGCAGCATATGCAGCTCTGATAAGATGTTCTCTGTGGTCAAGTCCCCGTGATGAGGAGCAGTAACATCCACCACTTTGAGCTGAATGGATTTCTGAAGCACTCTGAAAGTCAAAGCACTGCTGACGGACAAGAACCATTAGAAGAATACTTGTGGTTCTGGCTACGGTTTGTTTCTGCTGCCGCAAGAGCCAATCTGGGACATTTATAAAATTAGGACACTAGATTGTATAATATTATATTTCTGTTGATTTGTTAAGAGTCTAAAAGCTAAATTGGATGGCTGCCCTTGATCTCTGCCATTGTCTTAGTCTTTTCTGTCTTCCACCCTGAAACTTCCACTGATCAGTCTGCAGGTTTGCTTGCAGGTGAGTTTGCTTTCTGTTTTAGAAAGTGCAGATTCTGTGTGTGTCAGCTAAACCCAAACTGCTGCAAACACATGAGAATGCCCAAGGACAGGTAGTTTGAAGATGGAGTGTGTGTTCTGTGAACTCAGGCCTCCACAGATGGAGAAGGTCAGGGGAACAGAGGCCTGCTGGGAATTGAATCCAGGGTCTTGATTAAACACCAGTCCCACCACAGGGGAGTCGTAGTGGGGCCAAGGAGCCTTACAGGCTGCAGTTCTGCTACACAGACTATTAGTTTCTCTCTGTCCTTTAGTGCAGACTGGAGCAGCAAAGGAGAAGGACCTATAGATGTGAGTGAAATATTGTGTAAGGAAACATGATGCTGTGCAGAAGATGGAGTCATGAAGGTAAAGAGAAATGAGAAGTTTTATTATGAAAAATGTCAAATGTATACAGCTGTGTCTATGTAAGAGAAAATAATAACTTGGAGGATGTTCTAAGGTCTTTTCTCTGACTCTGCATGTCCACAGTGAACCTCTGCAGAGGCCATACAGCTGCAGCAGCGTGAAAGAGAGGCTTCACTCAAAAACAAGTTTCCATTTCTTCACAATACTTTCATCCAAGCAATGTCTTCTTCACCTCCGCCACTGCAGGAGAGTCAGATCTACACTGAAGTTTGCAAATAAACATCCTCCTCTCTTCTGTCCTCTGATGCATGGCCTCCAAGAAGATTGGAAATTATTCAGTCGCTCATCAATCTTCCACTCCCAAAATGAATGAAAGAGTGGAGCTCCTATCTGCTCCGGCTGTGCAGAGCATCTCCTCCCAATCACATGGCCTCACTTTTCTAATCTCTCTTCTCCTCTTCTTTATAGCAGACAACCCGTCTCACCTTGTTCCGCTGTGACGGGCCAATCTGCTTTATTTAATAATTTAGCAGACAATCTACCTGTGGTGAGGACGGTGGACAAACAGCAGCTGAACAAAGAAACAAAAAATCTGATCTGAAGAGCCACGAGGTTTTTTACAATCTCAGGATTCATAACAGAGGAGTGTGACATACAGGGTTTACAGCAGAACCTTTCTTATGAAGTTTTAGATCATTTAGTAACGAGCATCAACTCTCATACAAACACACACCAAACTGTGTTTCACAGCAGCTGAAATCATTTATATACTTGTTATTTAAAGTTACCTGCATGGGTACTTTCCCAAAAACTGTAAACAAGACAGTTAACAGTTTTTGTATTTCAAACTTCCCACATATTTATGTTTCCCAGCTGTGGTAGGAAACATCTCGGTTTTAGATTCAAGTCTCCAGGATCTTTATCAGTTCTTTGTTTTTCACAAACAGAGATCTGAAGAAACCATAAAATGAAAAACGTAACGACTCCAGAAGGATTAAATCATCCTTCACCAGCTAGCAGCTCTGTAAAAGTAAAGAGAATAAACCATAATGTTACATGAAAGCTCTCGTTGTGCTGTGAAAGACCTCCACTGTCAGCTACACCAGGTGCACCGAGCAGGTGAGCAACCCAACATGCAGCAGGATACCAAGTAGGTCGATGCTAAAAAAGGTGCACGCACTGTGACTTTCATGGAAAACACAACAAAGAAGATAAATTCTTGATCTCATCTTTATGTATTCCTGCGTTTGGTCTGATGGTTCCTTCACTCCAAGCTTGACTGACACATTCAGCGCTCTCAGATGGCACCTCCTAGAAAGAGTTTGTGGAGCTCCAAATAAACCGGAGAACCGGAGACCTGGTTAAATATAATCATAACAGACATGCAAGTGTGATTCTGAAAGGTTGGTGGCGCTTCACAAAACCCTGAGACAGCGTTTTCACTTCCCAACATCTGGCTGCCTCCTCCCTTTACAAATTGTTTGTTAATGAGGGAATTAGTGTGTGTGTGTGTGCGTGTGTGCGTGTGTGTGCACGCCAAATGAAAAGACATCTGCGCAGGTTTAAAGCGGTGCCCTGTAACGTGTGTGTGTGTGAATACACATGGACCTGCTTCAGAAAAGGAAGGAAATGTCTTGACAGTTTTAGCTGGGGGGGTGAGGGGGGAGGGGGGAGGGGGGGGTGGTGCTGAACAAAGTCGGAGGGGAGTTCATGAGGAAATGAAGTAAAATACAGAGATGGTTCCTGAGATACATTATTTTTGCATTTTAAGTAAACGATTCTGTTTCACATCTGTTCAGTTCAACATTGTATTTATTTATTTGTTTATTTATTTGTATTTTTTAGGACTAATTCACAACACAAGATTTTTCTGCAGTTATTAAATAAATGACTAAACCAGTTCATCCCCATTTCAGACCAATTTGTTTAATTCAATAAGAAAATACACCCCCAATTCTAAATAAAAGGTAATAAAACCAGAATGTAATGATTTACATTTGCTCATACTGAGTTCGATGGCAGCAACATGTCTTAATGTGAAACAGGGTGATTTTTACATTGTCTTGTCTTTCTTTCATCTTTCATCATAGTATTCAAACTTGGTTTGTATGATCCAGTTTAATAAATAAAGATCAGATGAAATTATAAATCTGTATAAAATGACAGTTTGTAAAAGGTGATCAGGTTCCTGTCAGAGTTTATCTGGTCTTTACAGGAATAAAGCATGTGATGAACATCAACACATGCACCTCTGTTCTCTTCAGGTAAGACTCCACACCTCCAACTCATGCTCTGTTGCCTCGTGCACTTCATGTACTTCTGGACTCTATCTGGATTTCAAACATTAGAAATCCTGAAAAAACTTTTTGGGGTATTTTCACTCTTAGTTTGGACGTTCGGTATCACATCCCAGCTGTGCAGGTAACAACCTGCAGCTCTGTCAAGGTGAAGTTTTCATGTTAAAATACTACATGATAAGTTCAGGTTTACAGTGTGCAGTGTGATGGAGCACCGTGCCCACCGCCTGCCTCCCCTGTAGTAAAACACCGCTCAGCATAACTTATATGAGTGCCAATCACCCCAAATGAAAAGCACAAATTAAACTCTCACGCTCAAATGCATAATTAGACCTCTGACTTGGCAGTGGAGCGTGAACGATTGAGGGTGGAGAGATGAGTGCCCATGATTTTTTTTATTTTTTTTTTGCAGAGGTGGGTACATAAACAGTCTTATTACACAGAGCTGGAGCATGTCAGAGGGCAGGAATCGAGTCACAATTAGAAACCCTCATGTTGAGTGTTTTCAGCTGATAGGAAAACCATAGACTTCTTTTAACCAAGAACACTTGAAAGCCCCTCCCTCGCTCCCTTCCAATCAGGTTTCCAGACACACTGGAAAACAGACGTTTCACAGCAAATTTAAGCTATAAAAGTTCTGCAGAAATGGTCCCTAATTAAAATCAGGCTTCACTTAGAAATTACAGAAACTGACATTTGGTGAAATGGTTGTTTTTACTGAGTTCATGATGTCACAAAAATCCCCATCAGTCGACAGAAAACAGAAGTACCTCTCAGTGAAGACATGCAGCTAAATTAATGATGAGCGTTTAGCTACATTAGGATTAAAAAAGACGAACAAACATCAGACAGATTCCTGAACATCAGTCAGAACAAGATGTGGAGATGCTGCAAGATTCATTTTATTTTAGATCAGAGTTCTCCAAGGTCACAAGCCGCTGCTGTTTGGAGTCGGAGATTTCAAAACCTAAACCTGACACCTCTGATCTGGACGCTTCACCCCCTCCATCATCTGAGTTAAAAAAAATCTAATATCTGTGAAAAGACCTTCAGAGCAGCAAAACCAGGACAAATGAGTTTCACAAACCTTTTCCAGCAGAATTTATCCTCATTCAGTTTGGAGTTATTAACACCTCTGTTGGCATAACAGTCACTATTTTTCATTTAATCCTGTGAACTTATTTTTAAGGGAGGTTCTGAAGCAGCAGCCAGAGGTGCTGGTGGAACTCCAGATGTTTTTTCATTAGAAAATCAGTAGAACTGTTGCAGCATTTGCTTTTGTGGCCAGTAAATCTTTTTTTTTTTTTATGGTGCATCTACTCACTATCATTAATGACTGAATGTTGTTGAGATGCTCGATGGATCCAAACATGGCCGAGTAACGGAGCACAAAACACTGAGAAACACTCTGGACACCATGTTCTTTAGATTGCTGATGTTTTCATGGTAGTGTGGGAAGCGGTAGTTGAGATATCACTTCAGCTATCAACCCCAACAACAAATAATTGAAAATGCTATCTGGCATGTCATCTAGCATCCTTCAAAGTAGAAATTCTATTCTTCTATTCTTCACTGACAATGTTATCAGGTCTATTTCTGTAACAGAGTGAAAGAGTGTGAATAGCACACTGCTGCCTTGGAAACAGAAGCCCTGGAGAGGATGGAGAGCTGATTAAAGAGAAGCTGCTTGTCTCCAATCAAATCCAGTGTCTTGTCTGTTTACAGTGAGCGCATCCAGAGAGCTTTCCACACAAACCCAAAGGGGAGGACTGAGGGTCAATATCTCCATTTTCAACTGAAGCAAAAATCCCAAACCAAAGAAAATGTGTGTGTTTTGCTGAGGACAGACTCTCAGTTCAGCCAATTGTACTTGCAAATATTGTGTTGCTTTGTTAGTTTCTGTTTTGTTTTTCTGGCTTTGCAGCATGAAACTCACACAGTATTTTGTTTTCTTTATTTCATCTGGCTTTGTGACCTGAAGGACCCTCAATGTTTCCAAAAAAACAAGTTAATGAAACATAAAACCATAAAATACTCCATCAGCAGAGTACAAGCTGAATACAGAATGAATGCTGCATGTTCACATTTAGATTTGAACTTTATATGTAAATCGACTGAAAACTGTATGATCACAAATAAATACAGTTGGTTATAAATGAGAGACCGTTGTGAGAAGCTGCAGGACGTCACAACTTCACCTACAAACAGGTGCTGCTCCATCTGGGAGCACAGTGAAGGTGTTAGCTGCTTCTTTACAAAGCGCCATGCTAGCAGTATGCTGTAGCTTTGCATCAGCCAAGCAAGCTGCACGTATTGATCCACGTATCACTGATGAAAGTGTTCTACAACAAATGCACTTTATCTTTCTGTGTGCAGCCACTTTTTCACCTTAATGAGTCTTTGTGATAATGGGGTTGGGTTTGGGCTACGTGAGCAATATTTCAGATTAATCTGTGTGTAAATCCAAACTGCTGCCAATTATGCACTGACCCTTCAAATCAAATGGAAAATTCACACTCAGATCTGCAGAGTGAGGAGCTGCTTGCAGTGTTTGAGATGTCAGGAGATTAAGATTCATCCTGGTGAGAAGTGAGCACCACAAGTGCACTCTGATATTAAGCCAGAATGTGAGAACATTTGTAGACTCACTCCAGCCCACACGGTCTTGGATTATAAATGAGCGTGCAAGCTTGAGGACACACGTGTACACACGAACAAACAGTGAGACACACGTTACTACACACTCATAGAGCGGCAGGCTTGGCTTTATTTTGGCATGCTGCTCTGCGGTGAGCGGTGTGAGGGTTTAGAGGGATTGGACGGTGTTGACTTTGCTGTGAACCTGCAGAGCCTCTGCACTCTCACAGCTGCCTCCCTCATCATCTGCAGAGGGCCTCTAATCATTGTGGAAAATAAGGGCTGGGGAGGGCAAAAGATATATTGCTACACCTCTTCTCCTCTCTCACCCTCCCTCTGCCTCCCTTTCTGCCTCACTCTCTAACAGTAAGGGGAGTTTTTTATTGCCTCTCCTTCAAGGTGGTTGTCATAACTCACATTTCTTTGAGTTTATCTAATATTCCAATTATACAGCTGCATATTCGACCGCTATTTTTAAGAGCACATCCCAAGGGCACGCCTGAAGCTCAGGCATTTCTTAGCTAGAGCTGCGGCAAGTTGGCTTGCTGTGACAGCTCTGTCATATCATAACCTCCCTCTGGATTTTAAATGCTCAGTCCTCTTAACAATGGAAAAAGTCAAGCACTTCCCACCAGAGGTTTTACACATTAAGCACAGTGACTGAGATGAAACCAGCAAGGCAGGATGAAAGATTCAAATCCAGGAGATTTAGAAAAAACCTTTGACACTGTTCATCATGGATCTGCACAATTAGACACATTTCTACTGTTTGATTCCCTCATTTTTTCAGTCTGGGGAGGGAGACTGTACTCATCTGTTATCTCATATTTTCTGTTAGAAAGATCGACACCCATCAGGTCTTTCAGAGTCCGTCCCCCTGCAGATGCTGGATCACTCTGTGTGACCACCTCAGGGTTTATTTATCAGACTTCAGAGACAAGATCTATGACACAGAGTCTGATGTTTGTCTTCTGTGATGGCTTTCAAACTGCATTATGTCATATCATAACAAATACTGTCTGTAATTTTAAAAGAGTAAAAGCCAAAAATCAAATACTAACAAAACTAAACAATCCCCAGCAGTGTCACCTGGATGCTCCTTTTGTAAACAAGTACTCAGGTCAGGTGATTTGCACGTGAGAAATTATTAAAAAATGATTGAATTCTTTAAAAAGCCAAATTTTATTAGTTGAAAACATAACTACCTTTAAAGTGAAATGAATTTACTGATGTGCGTCTGCAAATCAGATAAACTATGTTTAAAGAATTGAATGTTATATGACTTAATGTAAAAAAATGATATTATTATGTAACCAAATAACTAATAAAATACAAGCCCTTCAAAAATAACTTTATTAAAACAATCAGCCATTCTTATTCCATTACAGTGATGTAATCATCACCTAATAATGAGACTTAATACTGCTCCTAACAATCCAACTTCCTGTTCACCTGGTAGGACGTGCAGGTGTCCCACCATAGTGTCCAGTCTTGGTACCTGAGCCCCCTTCCTGCATGTTTTAGATCTCTCTGCTCCCACAAACCTGATCTGAACTAACATGGTTAAGAGGCTTCTGTAGAACTTGAGAACATGTGATTTAATCATTGAAACCAGAAAAACAACTAAAACATGCAGGACGGTGGCCCTGAAGGATCAAGACTAGTCCCCAAGTGTCAGGACACCATAACAATCTCAAATATCTCCCAAATAACTATATCATATCAGATCCTTGCTGGAGAAGATGATGAAGTTTTTTTTCTTTAGTTGTTGCAAAACAGTCTCTGAAGAAACTGATTGTTATCTCAAACAAATCTTCCACAAAGATCCCCCGTTGTTCCTGCCAAACATTCCTGCCTGAATGTCACAGTGACACACTGAATAAATGCTTTTCAGCTTTTCTGAAGTTTCTTCTGAATCAGCTGCAGCAGCAGGACCTTCTTCATGAAAGGACTTTTTACTCCGAGTCCTAAAACTTGGCCATTTTTCTGTGGAGCTGAACCTGCTGCTGCATACTGAAGCTCTTCTTTACGTTATCTTCCTTTTTGTGTCACTGCCACTTTTATTGCTCTGCTGCTTTCATAAAGTTTGAAAAACCTCCATGAGGTCTTTGTAATGATGGAGACTCTCTGAAACTCTTTGTTCCTCAGTTTTATGTCTTCTTGTGATTCATCGGGAGAATTTATTGTCATTCTTTTTGTCTCTTTGTGACTCGTTCACTTCTCTGTACAGTTGCATTTTTCTAGAAATAAATATTTGTTACTACAAATCGAGACTCTGCACGGGGTCAGCGAGCATCTGAGCCTCTTCCCAGTGGGTTTCTGCAGTAATCTATATACAACTTTACCCAGATAAATTATTCAATACCTCAGGACAGAGACTGAAATCTGAAATTCATTTGAAACCAAACATGTTTTTTTATTTAGATCCAAATTGTGGTTTTGTCTTTTTTGTTAAATTATGCTTTAGGCTGTGTGTTTTTGAAAACAGCATTTCAGCACGTAAGTAGGTTTCTGTTACAAGGGTTACTGTATTAATTCAATTTTGGAAGCAAGAGACCTGAACTGTTTGGTTAATCTGCTGATATTTCCTACGTCAGGGTTGAGATATGTACTGATGAAACCAACAATAATCCACAGCTTTAACTTGCTGTAGGCCTGAATTGGAAGGATAAAGTAGAAACATGGCCAACAGCGCTGGCGCTCATCCAAAGACTAACCACTAAAGGTATATTTCCTCAAGCATTTGGCATTGATACATGACCATGTTTGTAGCCTGCAGTCACTGCCTCTCTAAAACCCGAGCTTGTGTCCGGCTGAGCAAGATGTATCTCTTTCTCATTCACTAACAGAAAATCCCCGAGACACGGAACAGAAACATGATGTATTTCAATTCATAATGAAATCCAGCTCACAATTCTGTTCAGTTGTATATTTGAGCTGATTGGTGGAACCCAACCTTGAGAACAGACAGTAAATATACAAACCAAGACAATTTAAAGTGAAAGGAACAGAGAAAAAAGGACACGCTTTGACTTGGATTACTTTGCTTCAGCACTGCTGATCTTTTCTGGGAACCAGTTGCTACAGGAAGACAAGAGAAACTTGTTGATTTGTGAGAAACTCGCCTGTGGTGGATCTAGAGATGTAGCGGATCTGTTTTTCTACATTTTCATTTACTTTCATACCTGCGAGGTGGCTCCCAAGCCCCTCCAACCACGGGGCCAATTTCAAGGACAATTTACTGGGAGACTAAATGCAGCTGCTCTCAGACCGGATCAGAAAAATATAACGTAAGTGTAAAAAGAACAAGACTTGAACTCTATAGACGTCCATATGGTCACATTTCATGGGAAAAAGAGAATTTTGGACATGATAAAATTCTCTGAACATGCTGTTTATACCGGGTGAAGTGACTCTGTAGACACGTGATGCAGCTCTTAGTTTTCTAATCAACATCTACTTTATGAACGTCGACCACGGAGAAGCAGGAAGTCTCAGAACTCAGACTTTGGTTTGTTGCATTTGGCACCTGTGCACTTGCTTTGCACGACTGTTGGCTCATTCTTTGTCTTTCTGGTCAGGGTCTGTGGTAATGTCATGCAAATGATATGCATGGATGTTTTACTTGACATGTTTGGACTTCACTGTTACATCTCACTGTTAATTTGCTCTGACACAAAAGCCAGCTGAAGTATTTTGTCATCAAAACCAACCGTGGGTTTTTTCTGGTTTCCAAGCCTGAAGACCGAGGGCTGGTCTCAGAGCTGCTGCTGGCTGGTCGACAGGCTGCAGCTGACCTACTAATCAGCCACTTATTCTCTAAATAGAAATCAGCTATTCTGGAGTTCTGTGTCAGCAGAACTGCGAGTACAAGACATTTCCTCACTCTGCAAATAAAGAGACGCAGTCCCAGTTTTCCAATCCTCGCAGGCAACACAGCATTTTATAAATGATTCTTCATTAAATGAACTTGAAAGGAAATCCAGCTTTAACATAACCATGTGTTTGATGTCATACCAACACACTGACATCACAGACTGATATCAGGGTGTGGTCGTGTTTAATCAGATTTAGACTCAACAGGATTAAAATGTTTGAGATTGAACTGATGGAAACTGTTTGGCTTTATTTCAGTTATGTAGCTCCGCCCACTGATTCCTCCTGCTCTCACCTGCCTCTCAGGTCAGGCAGAGTTTAACTCAACATGCTCACAGATCATAAAGAAACCCTGAAGATGTTTCTTTGTTTCCAGCATCAACTCTCTGAACATGTTGAGTCCATCAGCTGATCTTTAGTGAACTTGTTCTGTACCTGAGGCGACATCGAGACCCTGTCATCATGGAAACACAGTCAGCTGATGATCACGACTCGGCAGTTGTCACAGTCATTCAGACATCCAAGCCTACTGCTTCTGCTCCAGCTGACATGTTCTCTTATCATCCCGTTTTACTGTAAACTCAAACATTCCTTCTGAATGAGTTAACGTGTGGATTCCACTGATAACAAATTACACACATTGCTGCTGAATTTGCTAGTTTAATTTAGTAAAAAGTTTTCATTTAAAAAATATATTTATTTCTTAAGATGCAATTAAATCTGACAAATCAGTATTATTATGGTGATGGCTGGAGTGTCCTGCTGAGGAGCTTCAGTCATAATGAAATCTGATTCAAACTCTGGATCATAGAATTATGTTGTTGTTGTTTTTCACAGCTGAAAACTGACGTGTTATTAAATCTAAATTCTTTACTGTATATCAGAGTTTTATAATAACAGCCAGTATGATCTCAAAAAGAAAAGCACTGGTTACAAACAGACCCAGATTTAATACAAATAAATAAAGAAGTGTTTTTGACTGGCAGCCCAGTTTTCCTGGCTCAGGTGTGCTCACCAGAGCAAAGCTGCACATGCATAAATATTGCATTGTGGGCTTAAATCTGAATCTTGAGATTATTTTTGATTTTGTGGAGGACTTCAGGTAATACAGTGAGGAAAGAAACTGGTTTGACTTACATTTTGAAACACAGTACCATCATATGTTATGCATGGAAGATAAAATGTGCTCTCGCAGCTGTAATCTTCTGGTGGACTCATGCTTGGATTGCAGCTCCACATTAATTCTGTTCAACAATTCCTACTTTTTCAGAGTAAATGATCTGGTCCTCCATATAAATGGAAAATTTGGACGGAACATTGCAGCTGCCTCAGCCACATTTTCAGCGAGCTACTTGTCAAGTAATTTTTTTTCATTCTGCCAGGATTTGGACAGACTTTTGGTTTTATTCTGAGTGTGTCACATGTCAGTTTCCTGGTGTATGAAGTTTCCAGGCTGAACAGATTTCGTCTGTCGTGAAAATAGATGGTGATGGTCAGAAATAAAAAACACCAAAGTGACCCTGTTTCATTGATCCAGGTCTTTTCCTGACACACTTCTGTGCAAAACCCCTTTTCACATACTTTTTAGTTATTTACTGGTTTTACAGGCGATGGGATAAGCAGCTATAAATCAGTGGGTGTTTTACCTAATGGGTACGCTAATGGGCTCCACGTCTACACACACACTCTGCTTTCCATTTCCTGTGGTAAACTGTCTACAGGTGAGTCACAGGATAATCAGTGCAGTTAGTGATCGACAGATGATGAGATTCTCCATCTAAAAATGGCAGGAAGTGTGTCATAAAAGTTGTCAGACTGGAAGAGAAAAATTGCTGTTTCTAATGAAAAAGACATTTTCATGCACGGAAGAGGAAAATAGAACATTATCCCACCAGGTGTGAATAATGACAGCAGATTTCCATATGAAGTTATAAAGAATCAGAACATATTTGGAGCATTATATTCATTTCTCATAACTAATGTTTCCTTCTGCTCTGAGTCACGTCTGCTCACCTGTCAGCAGTTTAGGAAACCAAAATCTATGTGTTTCCACGCCAATTACATCAATAATCTGTCATCTCAGGTCTCCAATAATCACACTGCATGCTGCATGTTCAGTGTAACCAGCATTTAGACTTAGCCCTTCTCCTTTTCTGATTAATTTTTAAAATATAGATACAACAGAACAGGAGAAACCTTTAGATAAAATCATCCCCCACCTGACAACTGCAGGCGGGAGATGCAAAGTCTTAAATAGTTTATTGTATAATTAGTGCTTTGATGTTGACAGCGTGCTCAGAGTGAAAGCAGAATAAACACTGCTGTGCTGTCATGAGGACTTCCAGCTCAGACGCAGTGCAACACACGTAACAACACACAAGTGGAAAATTATAGTCTACGTTATTGAAGAAGTATGTACAGAAGTAAAAAAGGCTTTTACAAACTCACACAAACAAAAACTACATGCCCTGGTTTATTTATTTAATGAGGTAGATTCAAACATGGAGACACAGAATGTAGCAACAAATCCCTGATTCCTGGTCGTGAATCTTCAGAAGATTTTCAGAAAGATTTCTGTCAACTTCATCACATGGAACTGTTAATTTATATCAGGATGTAAAACTCGACAACGTCTCCTGAAAACCAGGTTGAACATGTTCAGATGCAAATTTAAAAAAGAGTCAGATGCCCACTGGGAAGTATCCAGTAGCAGCACATAAGTTTTACTCTTTTTTTTAAACTTATAATAAAACAGTGAATTTCTTTTTGTTTTATTTGTAATTTCCAATATTTAATGTGCTTTTACTGAACAAGCCACAGTTTTATTTAAAGGCTAATAAACACTTTTTTACTTTATTTGTAACTTTTAAATCCTGAATCTTCCAGTTCTTTAGATCCAGATTTTGGTCAGAAACAATAAACGACTCATAAGTTCAACAAAGCTGATGGTTTTGAGGAGATGGTTCAACACTGCTGCTAAACTTTTTATCTCCAGAGTAAAATGTGACTTCAAATAAGCCCCAAATGTGTTTATTAAAAAAATCTGAATGATAAATATAAATTCAAACAAATCATTTATTATAATAATTTCCAGTTCTTCAAGTCTAATTTAGATAAGAACATATATTTGTTTGAATTTATAAGCAGATTATTGGTGATTTTTTTTTTTGTAAGACTTAAACACCAGCAGACAGTTTGTGTACAAACACAGAGACTAAAAGGGTAAAAAATAAAATATGTGAGTTTTATCAAGCAAGTAGAAACTTGTTTTGTTCTAATCCTCTTTAGAATGATGTTACTGCTTTGTCCATTTGCACTATTCAAGAAGGAAAATCTAAAAATAACGAGGAACAGCAACACAAAGATAATCCCAGTCTGTCGCTGCAGTCGGAGTCTCGACACAACACCATGAGAAATTAGTTAAGATGTCAACTTGACCTGAGAAACATCAGAGGAAATGTCATCTACACTGGAAGCTTCATTCTGCTCATGATGAGAGTATGATGGAGGATGTGAACGTTGACACACCTGTGAGCATGTGAGCAGAACATGGTCCAGTCTCCAGTGTCACATGTTCACAGACCCATCCAATGAAAAATCCCTGTTTTTCTGCTTATCCAGGGTCGGATCAATGAGGGAACAGGTTCAGGAGAGAAACCCAGAGGGGATCCCTGGATCTGCTCCTTCCAGTGGGATGTGCTTTAAAACCAGATCCAGGAAGAAGCAATCAGAACCTTCCCTAATGCCTGAAGCTTCAGATGACTCAGTAGCAGCAGTTTTAAACTGAAACCTCACCTCCAAGACCTTCATGAAGGACGTTCATTTCATTTGGATCTTGTTCTTTAGGTGATGGTTCAAATCCCATGACCATCAATGTGGAGCTTCAGAGCTCAGCTCCTTCGTAACATTCATACTGGAGATGAAGTTCTGATCCATCAGTCTGTCTCCATTCTGTATCACATGAAGAAGATACCAAGATGCTTAAGCTCCTCCCCCACATCAGTGTGTCAGAAACCCTGATGACCTAAAAGCAGTTCTGGACGAGTTTGAATAAACACTTTATTTTGGCCTCTTAAGCAGCAAAATACGACCCGATTCATTTCCAGCTGACTTTTTACATTTAATAACAATGTTTTAAATCATGACGTTCTGCAGAGGTTTTTCTGAGGTTATGTCCATCACTATTACAGAATTCCAAGCATACGGATATTTCTGGGCAAACTGCCGACAGCGTTAGCAGGATCTAAATGGTGAACCAATAAAACACAGTCTGGGAGAAGAAGTTCAGAAAAAGGAGCCAACTCAATGTTATGAAGTTTTGTTTCTGTAATAAGCATGAAGTCCAATTCAGTGTAATTGAAACCGTTATTCAACCAGAAGGTTTTATTTGATAGTGACCTAGTTTTAATAAAAATCTGTTGGAGCTGGAGCTCGATGCTGGTTGATGTTGTTGTGGTTCCTGCTGCTTCTTGAAGCCAAAAGCACTAAAGATCGGATCCAGCAGCTTCTGCACTGCAGCAGAAAACAACAGAATCCATCTAAAAAGAAATGAGTATCCGTTATCCGGGGAGTCGCCAGGTGAACCATTAAAGTTAATTAATAAATGAGCTGCATGATCCAGATTCTGGCTCAGTGTACACACTGGTTCTGTAATGGTTCTGATGATGTTGCTCCCATAATGCTTTGCATTGTCCTTACAGCCTAGAGGCTCAGAGCTCAGTGTTTCTTTATGTTGTGACCTAGCATGAGTTTAAAAAGCTATTGTGCTAAATAAACAGATTCTAATAAAACAAGGGTGTGTTTCTTTTTGTTTGTTTGGTCCGACCGTGTCTAACAAGAATCGAGTTCCTGATGAATGTTCATATGTTCTGACGTGCTGTTAGCTGTGAAAGTGCAGCATGATGTACATGTTCAATATAACACATCATGTGTATGCGTCAAACCTAAATGTGGATAAACACACTCTGTATTACTGGCAGAAATATTATAAACTCTGTTTTTACTGTTAAATAGCTTTTTATTGTTTCACCACCACATTTTACTAGTGAAGCTGTTGTGTTTTCACTTTCCTTCATGTTGAGCTGCGTTCACTGGAAGGACAGCTGGTGATGATGATGATGATGCTGATGATGATGATGATGCTGGTGATGGTGATGCTGGTGATGATGATGATGATGATGCTGGTGATGATGATGATGATGCTGGTGATGGTGATGCTGGTGATGATGATGATGATGATGCTGGTGATAATGATGATGCTGGTGATGCTGGTGATGATGATGATGCTGGTGATGATGATGATGATGATGATGGTGATGATGATGATGCTGG
>SSNP01000087.1:1128500-1164162 GCA_006937955.1 Pachypanchax playfairii
TCATGTTGAGCTGCGTTCACTGGAAGGACAGCTGGTGATGATGATGATGATGCTGGTGATGATGATGATGCTGGTGATGGTGATGCTGGTGATGATGATGATGATGATGATGGTGATGATGATGATGATGATGATGATGGTGATGATGATGATGATGATGATGATGATGATGGTGATAATGATGATGATGATGATGGTGATGATGATGATGCTGGTGATGATGATGATGCTGGTGATGATGCTGCTGGTGATGATGCTGGTGTTAAAGCTCATCATAAAAAACAGAACGATCAAGAGAAAGTAACATAAATTTAAAATTTCCTGATTTACAGAGATAAATCATGTCATCAATTAAATACGAAAACAAAAGAATTTCAGAATAAACTGATCCAGATCCTTTTAAAAGATGAACACACCTACTTATTGTCAATCAGAGGGTTGATGTACGTAAGTTAAACTCAAAAAACAAAAACCTGTTTTTATTTAATGTCAGTTTTAGCATCATGTTTAAATCCCATTTTCAAAAAACTCAGAATATAATCTGTTTGTATTCAGATGAAAGGCTGCAGTTATCTGTCTGATTCAGCTGCTGTTTCACTCAAACCATCTCTTATGATGTTTGTGTCGTCTGGCACACTTAAACAGCCACAACACCATATATCAGGTGTAAATCTCAGAGGGATGCATCAACATGTATCGCCTGTTTCTTAAAATCCAGAATTATATCAGCTTGTCAGCACCAGTAATGATCTTCACTGTGGAAGATGGAGCTGATGTCTGGACAGGAAATCAGACTTAAACCTGAGCACATTCAGAGATACTTAATGTTCATTGACTGGTCTTCAGTTTCAACAGCTGAAATAAACAAATGATTTAATATTTGTGTTACCACTCTTGATTTATGGTTGTTTATCCCACATCTAATCTGCCCAGCAGAGATGCTGGTTAAATCAAACAGACTAAGTTCTGCTCTGTGTGTCAGAGGTGGAGACAAACGGTTCAGTAGCTCCGCCCTTTCAGATGCATCTGTCTCTGAAGAACGATTCACTATGATGAAGTGTTTGAGTTCATGTAAACTCTGAAGTGACATTGTGACTGTGATGCTCAGCCTGTCCTTCATCTCTGCACATGTGGTTTGTTATTCATCTCGTTCTCCTGCTTCCTGAGAAGGTTTAATGATGACAGTCTGTAATCCCTGAAACAAGACGCACACACGCGTGTTAAAACACAACAACTAAACAAATAACATGCAGATTGTGACTCACAGGTCTGATAATCTGTTCATTCTTAGAAATATAAAGTCAGAATCTCTGCTGAGAAGCTCTGGTTTTACTGAACAGTGTGATTTTCTCAACAGCACTCGTTTCTGCATTAGTCATATCAATTAAGTTCATGTCAACCAGATGAACTTTTCATCTGAGATCGAAATCCGCAGCACAAATCTCTCTGTGTTCATCACATCAAACTATAATACAGTCATGAACAATTCAAATCAAACTTTATAAGCAATGAATCACCTGGTTGTTCATCTACACTCCTTAAGAGTTGGACTGGGATCTTATGGCCATATGGCTCCTTCTTTGTTCTCACAAATTGGTAAAAATCTCAGTTAAATTCTGCACACAGAAGTGTGTGTATATGACTTCAACCATTTAGGTTTGGGAGCTCAGCCAAGGCTGCGATATGTCTGAGCAGGGTGAAAATCTGGGTGTATGACTGAAAGTGTTGGCTCCCACTCAGCTCCACGGTCATGGTTAAAGTAGCTGCAGCTAACAGCTCAGAGCCACATTGTGTATTCCCAGCATCCTGGTGTTGTGTTTCAGTTTTCGTGCTGATGGGAGGAAACGCTGATTTAATTTCAGCCTCCTTAGAGTGCCTCTGGACCTCTGATTTATAACCCCTGATACTTTAAGATAATACACTGTGGCCAGGCCACATTAGCTGCAAGAGCAGGGAGAGTTAACATTAAGATTTGCACTGAACTGCAAATACACGTGAACCATAAACAGAACTGAAGCAGATGTGGACGGTTTTAAACTGAATCCCAGATTCTGAAGTGTTTTAGTTTTTCCTTGAAGGTACCACCTACGTTCTTAGCAGCGGACAGGTGGTACCAGGTGATTATGTTGCATATAGCAGATTGAAAGTGTCTTAAGGTGAACATTAGTTTACTGCATGTGAGCCAAAGGAGAAGAGATTTACAGACTGATGATATGATGATGATCCTCTTGATCACACACATATCGCCTTTTTGGCCATGGTTTTTTTAAATGAGCTTCTGCATTTTTATAGCCTATAACAATTCTGAGCTATAACAGAAGAAGTCATTATATATTCCACAACTCTGCTCATCTGTTCTGTCCCATTGAGCTGTAGGGTGATCTTGAAAAAAGACATGGCATGGACGGGTCTCCAGAAAATGAGATGCTGAGGTCATTAACTTTTATCCTTTCCAGAGGTTATGGGTTAAAATTGGAATGCCGAGGCTCAAACTTTGGCCTTTCTCAGTGACTGAGATGCTCTGTGGGAGGCTAAGCTAACACACCAAACTGAACTTTGGCTGTTGATTAGCTGGTTAATTTTCCTGATTTCCCTTTTGGTTTCATAGGAGCCCTCTAGCAGTGTACAAACAAGGTACGATGGAAACTGTTCCAACAGAATAAGTAAAAAAAAAAAACCTAATGAATTTTAAAAAAGGAAAGAACGCACTATGTCATCCTTGAGTTATGATAATTATATTATCAACACTGTTTGCAGAGATCCAGAACTGATACAGGTTTATCTACAAACCCATTTCCAGAAGAATCACCAGCTCATCTGGTAATCTACAATGTTTAAAACAATCCACCCACAGAAATTTAAAATTGTTTTATGTGTTTCAATAAAAATAAGATCTTCTAGAAATCTCCCAGTGCATATGTTGTCTGACAATCTGAACTTGTGTTACCATGGAAACATCGGGCATCATATTTTCTTTTAGCAAGATGTTTTAACTTTCTGTAGAAAACTGGGTTGTAGGTTTTAAACCTGCAAAATGTTTAAAGAGACTGTAAACAGGGATCATTAGAAGATGCTTCCAACATGACAACCACCACCAATAAGAGTTAAAACTCAGAAATCATCTCGGTACTGTACGATTAACAGGTTTCTTCTGTGATGCTTCATTCATTTGTGTTTTTGTGCTCAAATTTTGCAACATGTGAAATAAAACTGATGTTTGTTCTTAGTTTCAATCTGAAATGTAAAAAAACACAAACAATTAAATGTTTTTTTAATTCAGTAAGATTGAGAGTAAGATTCCCATCTGAGTTATTCAAAAACATTTAATTATATTTTTGCTGAATGAAACAATATTCTAAAATGTAATTTTTGTTTAAAATAAAAGTTAAATTTTAGGAGAAAGACACTCTGAAAAGCAGCTCTAACCAACCAGGAAGGAACCTGAATGGAACAGTTCTGAACTAACTGTGAAGCAAACCAATCCTGTAAACTGGTCTCAGTGTTGTTGTTGCATCTGGTTCTGCATTTTCTTCTTTTATTATCATTAAACTCTCCAATCAGCTGAAACATCATGTCGAGAGTCAAATAACTACTTTCTTTTCTCTGTAGCATCTAAACTGAAGAAACCTGTCGGAATAAAATACTGTTGAGAATCTAACTACTAGTTACTAAATATTTTGTTGCATGTTAGAAGAAGTTTTGTGAAAAACCAGAAAATGTCTGATACTAAATCTTCTGTTTATCTGAATTAGCTGGTGACGGTACTGCTGGAGTTTCACTTCAGAAGGTTTGGACTCATGTTTGTGTGGATGAAGGTTCTGAATTAAGAGAGTCCACTGTAGAGACACTGACTCACTGAACAATATTATTTCATTATGTGAACATAACAGACCTGCAGTACATGATGATGTTTAATAGGAGATTTTCTAAAATAAGTAGATGCTCATATTGATGCTAATTAACAGCTCTGAGAGGTAAAATCATCTGGACTGTTTGGTACTAGCAGCAGCTTGTGTTATTAATGTTATTAATAATTAGATCTGTTTTCTACAGATTACATCAGAGGGTCTCTGATTGGTTCAAACACCTCAGGAACTTCCTAGGAACTGTTTAACATGAGGGAGTCTCATGTAGGTTGTAATTGGTCTGCAAAACATTCAGGTGTAAGAAAAACAACCATGTGTTTTCAGGTGAAGGTTTACTCAGCAGACAAGACGAGTGACGTTCTGAACTTCACCTGTCAGTGTTCATAATGTTGTGGCTGAATGCTGCGGAGGTTTGAGCAAAAAAAGAAAAAATCACTGAAGTTCAACATGAAAGAGTCCGATACGCTCACAGATTCACAAGCCAACAGATGGAAGGCAGTGAAATGAAATGAAGGCTCACCCCAACCAAAAGCCAAGCAGCTGTCAGTCAGTGTCAGTCAGCTCCTCCGGCGCTGCTGACACAAGGTTTAGGGGCGCTGGTGCAGGAAGGACCGAGCGGCACCTGGCATGCCTGCAGGGCAGAGCTGATCTCAGCAGGCTTCACCCTTGGGCCTTCTCTTCATCTCCACACTCATGTGGAATGTTTTGATTTCCAAAGGCAATGGAGCCAGAAAAGATATCTGCATGTCAGACCCCAGCAGGTCCTACTGCGTGCCCTGGTGCATCTCCTCATCTTCCACTTTTACCTGTCACTTCTCCACGTCTCCCGTCTTCTCCTCTAGTCCTGTTCTCTTCTCAAAAAATGTCGAAAAAAATGGATTGTGTAAGTCCAAGAGGATTAAAGAAAACAATCAGGAACCATTTAAAGTCTGAGAACACAGAGCTCAGCAGCCAAGCAGGTGATCTACACCTAAAAATTCCTGCATCCAGACACTGACTCTCAAAATCTAACTGACTTCCATCTCCAACATACCCTGAAAATCCTCCATTCATAATGTTTTGATGTGTTCTGTTAACAGACAGACAGAACAATAAATAAATGAACCAAATCCCACCAAAACAGAACCTCCTCTGTGAAGGTAATTAAAGATAAAAATCAATCACTTTTATTTTGTAGTGCTGAAAGGAGCCCTCCAAGTTTCCACCACAAAGATTCAGACTGTTATCTTTAATCAGGTTTTTTAAACATAGCTTCAGTCTAAAGGTTTGATCATAATCACATCTCGTTATAAACTGTGTCTTGATAATTTGTGTGAGCTCTTTGACTCTCAGCCTGCTGCCTTCATGTCAGGTCAACTCCCACACAGACCTCCACACAGGCTTTAAAGAGCAGGAACAAAAAAGGTTGAGGGAGGGGGGGGGGTGTTAAAAAGTGACAGAAAACTGCAGTTGAGAGAAATTATTCGTACAGTAGGTGCGTGCATGTGTGTGTGCGTGAATCCAGCGAGCATGTCTCAGCTTGAAACTGAGCACAGAGAAGCAGAACAGCAAATTATGACAGTTCAGAGATGAGCCTGAAGCTGTCAGCAGAAAGGGAAATGAAAAGGGCTCTGAGTGGCCCCACAGCAAGTCAAACAGACAGCCATGTAAATAATATTGGTGGAATATGCTGCAATTTGGGCATCATTTACCCCCCCCCCCTCCCGAACAGAGAGTAAAAAAATGAGATAAATTATCCTTTGAAGGTTAAAATGAACATTTCAGGCCTGCGGAAAGAAAAGACCTGTGTTAGCTACAGTAAGGGCACTGAGGCATGAGTCTAAGCAGACCTGGTTCACTTCCTGCTCCGCCGGCTGGCCAGAACTCTGAAAATCATTACTGCACCATCTGTCTGTCAGGTCTTTGGCATATATTCACTTCACATTTATGATGTTTTTAACTAAAACCAGATGCAGAGGGTCTTTAAAGAGAAGTCTGATGCACCTCTTGGGGCTAATGGCTCAAAAGTGTGAATGTTGCCTTGGAGGGTCCAAAATCTGCCTGTTTTAATATTAAGCCACTGACATTAACTGAAACTACCAGACAGAGCTGGCAACCTTGGCCTGGTTCTGAGAGCTAGCTAAATGTGTTACAAACGTCTTAGAGGATGTGAGTCAGTGTGTCGCTCTGCACAGGATTCAAACAGAGAAGAACCAGGTGCTGAAGACAGAAACGAAGGAATCCAACAATAACATGAATATGATTCAGAAAAAAACTCACAAAAGAAAAATACAAATCAACAAACATAAAACAGTAAAAACATCATAAAACAAACAAATGGACGTGAAGAGACTTTAAAACCTGCTGAATAAGTTGATAAAAATAAAAAAGTTCAGAGGTGAAAACCATATAAAAACCAAAAAATCCAACACTAGAAACCTGAACTGGATCAGAAGATGTTTGTGTTTTCAGGTTTCATCATAACTTCACAGCAGGACGGCAGAAAACACAAAAAAATGATTCCTTATTTAACAGGTTCAACAGAGTCCAATTTCAACAACCACGACATCCTTCATAACATTCAATGACACAGTGAAAATCAGTCTGTCACAAAATCAAAGTGTAAAATCATATAAACAGATTAGAATAATAAAAAATAAGTTTTAAAAATAGTGAAAGACTTGATGACTGAGCAGGTGAAATTAATAATTCTGAGATTTAACTTTTAAAAAGTTTTAAAAAGATTTATTAAAGAGAAAACAGTGAGCTGTCATGGAAACATCTGTGTTTGTTTATCTCTGTTTTCAAGTTGTCATTATCAAATCTTTATTAAATCTCAGAATATCTAAAAGAATTGAATGTTGATGTGAAGTGATGTTCCTGTCAGTGTGGTTCAGTCTTCACCATCTGCTGCTCCATGCTGACTGAAATAATTATCTGTTTTATAACAAAATATTCAACAAAAATAAAATAAGAATTAGTTTAATTTCAGTGACGTGTGATGCATGTTGTCATGTAGCTGCACAAACATCTCAGTTTCAGTTCTGGTTCAGTCAAACCAGTTTCTGATACCTGATGTAAACCTGCATGTCCTAAGTTCAGTGTGACTGAGTCAAAATAAATGAAAAGAACTGAATTATTATTTATTTTCATTCAGTCTGTTTACAGGAACTAACAGGATGTTGTGTAGTTTAGTATCACTGTGTGCACCACCCTGAACCTGAACCAGATAAAGACCAGATCAGTCTGAGAAGATGTTACATCTCCATCATCATCTCCAAGCAGCTTCATGTTCCTGTGATCAGCTGATCATATTATTAAACAGTATCATGTTGATGTGACTGTAGCAGGACGACGTCCAGGACGTGGACACAAGAGAAGACACAAGTCCAGCTGGATCAGATGGAGAGAGAGGAGGGAACAGAGGAACCATCCAGAACCATCAAGATGAACTCCAAGATCCAGATTCATCACTTTCTGATCCTCCATCAGTCACATGATGAACCCTGATGGAAGAAGATCCAGGAAGTTCAACTACCTTCAGAAAAACTCTAAAAGCCCCTGAGATTCTGGGAGAAGATCCTTCTGACTGATAAGAACAAACTGGAGTTTTTTGGCCTGGGGCAGATGTGTTTATGTGGAAATGTATCAACATCTGTATATATTATTTTGAAGCACTCTAATTTTTATGAAAAAAATATTAAACACAAAATGCAGCAGTATGAGTCCAGACCTCCTGACTGCTTATCTGGCACAGGATGCTTTTGAACATTTCCTCAGATTCTTTCCACCCTGGAGCTTCTTGAACCTCCACCAGACTTGATCTCAGAGCTTTGGATGAGTTTTATGTGCTACTTTAACTGACCTTCTTGTAACCATGTAAAAAGATTTATTTTAGTACTTTTCTGGCTTATTAAAGAATGTTTGACTTAGAACTGATTCAGCACAGGCTGCATCAGTTCCACAAAGATCTCATTAAAGGCTAAATTTGTGTTTCATCATTTTTAAAAATGCTCCAACATCCCTGAAATGAATCTCAGCACCTATAAAAGAGAATCTGCATCATGTCATTGTGTTAGCAGACATTATCCTGGGAGTTCTCTGTAAGTTGTTGTTCTATATGTGTATTTAACATATTGACTGTTGACAATTTAACTAATAACAGTTTGTTTTTTGTCAGCGAACTTTGACCCTAAAATGTATCAAACACCTTCAGTATTCACAAGCCACATTCTAACTTCCTACTCTTCACTTTTTTCTTGACTCAGACAGATTAAGACATCGGATCTCAGAGGGGAACCAGAGATCCTGTGTCCATTTTCTGAGTTCTTTCAAGTGCAACACTGAAGCCCGTTTGGCCCTCAGGAGCTGATTAATCGATGTACCAGCCTGCTGACCTGGCCTGTCCTGCTCCACTTCCCTCAAAACCAGCAGAGAAACCAAAGGCAAATGGAAAACCAGGAGGTACAGTTCCACACCCTGTAAGATTCACCCCCAATGAGTCTTATAACCAGCTCAGACAAACAGCTGTGTGAGCCAACAAGGTTCCCAAAGGAACTGAAAAACAACAGCAGAAGAGCAGAAATACCAGCTGTGGTGTTGCTCCTGCTGCTCTTCACCCTCCCTGGTGAACAACATGGGGGACCAGCAGCCTCCAGGGTTTCTACTAACCTCACCACAAGCAGACTGGATAGAACCAACTGGACGTAAATCTTGTCCTGTAGATGATGTGATTTGTGTCTTTGGAGTAAAAACTAGAGCATGAACAGATCTTCCACTTGTCTTCAAAGAAAGGCTCAATCACATGCACACGTGCACACACACACACACACACACACACACTGGGTACTGTTGTGTCCCAGGAGACAGGAACTATGAAATGGCTGGACTCAGAAGATGAAGGGTGAAAATGAGGCCACCTGATTATAACCCCGTATGGTTCCTCCTGAGATGTGTCTCCCTGGATCGTATCTGGATCTACTTTCAAGAAAAAAGAAGAAAAAGAAACAGTTTTTCTGTTTTTAGTTTTAAGATGCTGGTTACCAAAAGCTTTGGCTTCTTTCTAAAGAGATTTATGAAAATGATGCTTCTGACTAAACTGACCTGAAAGCAAATATAGATTTGATATGAATCACATTGAGTTGATGTTTTTTACTGAAAGATTTATGTTTCTGTTTGTTCAAAAAGTTCTGTTTATTTATATTTACTCACTACGTTTCCTGCCAAAATGTTTCTCTGTTCTTGTCTTTGCCTCCACTTCCTGCACGTCTCTCCTGTGGATTTTGAAGTCTAATTTGGAGGCGACCCACAGCCACTTTAATCCCTCTGGTTTTATGAAGAACTGCCTCTCAGTGGAGGTTGTTGTTACGGAGTGAAAACTCGGGCTGCAGCCACAAACCAAAGAAAAGCTTGAGAGGAAAAGAGGTAGAGAGAAGTGTTGGAGACTGGTCTGCAGCCAGTCACCCTTTAGCCTTTCCAGCCTGCTATTACAGCACTTACAGTTAAACCTGCCCATGCTGATGTCCCACTCCACTTTTATCCACTTCAGATGCAGTTAAGCACTCAGTCAACATCCAGCATTGTCTTAAATTCTTTCTAACATTCATCCTTTTTTCCTGCTGTTATTTTCTTCTGACACCCGTGCGTACGCTCACTCCACCCCGTCCTGGTCTCAGATAAATCCTGCTTGTTTGAAACTTTTCACACAGAATTACAGGACAGAAAAGAGACTCCTGCTTTCCACAGACCAGGTGCTTTCAGCAGAATGCAAATAAGACTGTTTGTGTGTTAAAGCATCACCAAGGAAGTGGAGTGAGCAGGGACCGGGAGACTGATGGCTGATCACATTAGTGATTGGAATGACTCAGTGTGCCAGTGTAACACCTCTGTGTTTGTGCCTATCATATGTTTGTCTGGCCGGCTGTGCAAGCGAGTGCGACCAGAGGATTCCAACGATGACAGTCCCAATCAATCACACCAGCCACTAGAGTGCAGAGTTCAAGAGCCATTTTGGCAGCGGGCTTCACTGGGGGGCTGCCAAGGCAAAGAGACTGAACTGGAGTAATGATTGCCATTAGGCAGATTTATGAATATTTATGACAAACATCTGCACAGAGAACATGAACGCTGCTCGAGTCTGACAGTTTCTCTTATTCAGCCCAAATCAGGAAGCAGAAAACAGAGCTGGACAGCTGATCTTTGGGGTTAAAGGTCACATGAGCTTCCGGGCATAAGTTGGTAAAACAGGTGTCTGTCATGACTCTCAGCACCTGGTGGCTTCTGGTAAACAAAGTTCACACCCCAACCAGGTTCAGGTAAATGGAGCTCAGCTGCAGGTGCCTGTTTTACATCAGACCTTCCAACAAATAGAAAAGCTGTACGGTGCAAAATAAAGTTCAACTCTTTCATTGTTCAGATAAATATTTATCATGTTACATGTTGTTATCTTGTTTCAATTATATAATGTAAGTGTAAGTCTGAGCTGTTCAACAGAAACCTGAAAACTGCCTGAACTGAGTCGTCATCAGAGTAACCTGGAAAATCAAGATGACACTAAATAAATTGGATTTAGGATTTTTGTCTTTAGTCGACTCTGCATGAAGACGAAGTCTTCTTACGCTCACAAAATCTGTCAAATCCAGGTACTTCAAACCTGAACTGAAAGGAGATCAGCTCTCAGGGTGTTTGAACTCTCTCGTTCTTTTGAACAGTAAGACTGTGGATCTGTTTTACTATCAGTCAGAATTCCTCCTGCGTGTCACATGTTCAAACACACACAGGTAATGTCTTTCTTTGTTTTAGTTTTCTTTATTCATTATGTGTTTAAAACTATTGATTTTAATGAATATTGTGTATTATTGTGTGTGTTTGTAGGTTTAATGATATAGCACCAGCACTGAGAAGCTCACTGGAGTTTTTCTGTTTTACAACAGTTAGAATCAATAAAGTTAAACAGTTTGAACTCGCCAACAAAACGTTTCATGTGCACATTTGTGTTAAAACAGGGATTATTAAAACATATTCGGAACTCTGACACTGTATTGTAACACTTTGACTTCATTTAAAAATAAATGCAGATCTTTTTTTTACTCATCAGCCAATAAACAGAATTTTCTATATTTAAAATGTTTTTTTCTTAACGTTGGGGGTTTAAAACAAAATGAAAACATAAATCTGAAACATGCTCAGACAAATTCAGTTAATGTTACATTCAATTCTGAGTCACCTGTTTACATGAGCATGATGGACAGGTGACCTGTCCAGCTGAAGCCCCGCCTCTCACCCATTAACTTTAAAATACACAAATTATTTCAAACCAATTTCCTCTGTAAGTGTGTGAGATTGTAGTGATGAAGATTTAACGGATTAAAGCACGTCAACATGTCGGTCTTAACTCAGTTTTTATGGACCTTCAGAAAGAGAAAAAAAACAGAGTTTATTTGTAGTTTTTGTCTTTGGGGGACGTTTTTCTGTCTGAGATCTGATGAACTAAAACAGTTGTTAAAAAACATTCTAACACAACATGAACGGAGAGAAACTCTACAGCTCTGTTATAGAGATTCATCATATATCTTATTACAGTGGCTGGCATTTGACTGCCACAGGTGAGCTCTACCTGCTGAGCCTTACATCACACGCTGTCGAGGGGATTTCCCAGGAGGTCACAGAGAGGTTTGACAGGATATCAAGTTAATGAAAACCAACAAAGTGCAGGATGTCAGAGCCCACGCTGCCTGATAAAGCTGGAGACAGTTGGGAAATTTGTAGTGCAGGTTTTATGAGTGCAGCAGCCCCGGGGAGGTGTTTTAATTTAATTTAAATCCTAAAGCAAAGCATCAGTGGTCTTTCAGGTGTTGCAAGGTGCTTCTCAAAGTGATTTGCATGCTTTGTGTTCAGTCCTGCCTTTTTATTTTACATTTACAAAATGTTGATAATTAATAGTTTACATTTCTTTCAGCTGTTTTTAATATAGACTTTATGGCGTGTGATGTGTTTTTTATTCCTAAAACTACTTTATACATTATTCATATTTTACTAAAAATCTGTAAGTTGTTTAAATAGACACACTGTCCCCCGGTCCTTCTGTCTGTCAGGTAAATCATATCAGGTTTGATCAGTTTATACATGAACTCTGCAGGTCTGTTCACACACACCTCCAACTGCTTTATACTCACTTTAACACAGAGTTTTGGACTGAATCGTACCAACGTGATCCTGAAAACATTCATAGTAAGATAAACAGTGTTTCACTATAAACCTGCTTGACAAGGTTCTTTTTCTTTTTTGCTGAACACATAAACACACAGCTGGAAATGTTCATGTGCATAAACACTCTATTTTGTTACATATCATATCAACATTTTGATTATAATAAAAAACAGCTTATATAGAAAGGGACTTTTCCAGAGTCCCGTGTGTGTGTGTGTGTGTGTGTGTGTGTGTGTGTGTGTGCGCGTGGGTTTGCGTGTGTGTGTGTGTGTGAGAGAGAGAGAGAGAGAGAGAGAGAGAGAGAGAGAGACCTCACCTACATGTAGATGGACCATGTTGGTGGAACTGGTCTGGATCTGTGGTTCTACAGACTTTCAAACTTTTTATTTTTTGACTTTGTTTTTTAAAAAGCAGCCAGAGTCTAAAGAACAAGTCAGAAAGAGTTTGAGAAAGTCTGTTAATCCAGACCACTATAAAAGATTCACGTAGCCTACAGATGGGTTGGTTGGAAGGACTGGACTCGATACCTTACTGCAGCTCATGTAGCTGCTCTATGATTAGACTGATTTGACACAATAAACACAGATAAAACAACATGTCCTCCATAGATCATTGCTTCTCAGCAGGAGTGAATTATTTGGACTCTAACTGGCACACAGAGAGAGGACTGTGTTTCAAGTGGTGCCAGCAGTCCTGTCATCATCCATCCTTCCACCTTTTAGTCTGCGAGTGGCGCTACATGTCACACGCAGACTTCCAAAAGATGCTCGCTGAACTCGCTCGGCCTTTTCTCAGTGTTGTTGATGGAGGAAGTTTCATCTGGGCTCTTATTGTTCCAGCTGGGCAGGAGTTACCTCTGTCATGAGGTTTGGCCCAGAGCAGAAAGAGAGCAGCACTAACTCACTTCCTCATCTGTGCCAAATATCTTTTTCAACCTTTCTGCTGAAGTTTAAAGATAACAAACAAGGGGAAGTCATTTTACTAGAGTTTACCACAGAGGGAATGTTGGATGACCCTGTCAGGGTGTTATCACCTTCTGAATGCTGTCCTTTAAGTCTGGAGGAGGGCGGATCCATCGAGGTGTCCGCAATGAGGTAAGAACTTGCACATCAGGGAGGTGGAGGGTCAAACAGGGTTGGACTTGTTTTTCATTTACCAGCTTCTAACTTTTACAGACTCTGAATGTGTCTGGAAGCACGGCAGCTTCCTGCTCCGAGCTCTGGTCTCCTGATCTGTTCCAGCTCGGACTGAGACGTCAGCAGTTTGATGAAAACAAACATCGTATTAACCAGAAACTGTTTCATCCAAGTGAGATTGAGAAAATCAGCTCATTGTGTTCAACAATAACTCAAGTTCATATTCATCCTTTCATTTTTTAACCCTGTTCATTAACCGTAGCAACATGGCAGCCACATTTTCAAAGATCTAATCCATTTTTATCAAATTAAAACCTTTAAGTAAATGAGTCTAATATGTAAATCTGGATCTTTACTAAGCAGCAGGTATTTGATAGGAACCCTCATGATCCGGGTCTTTCCTCTCATCAGAAACATCTCACATTCAGCTTTGAAGACCCTGGAAAATAAAACAAATATAAACAAATACATTAACAACAAATGTAATTTAGGGAAAATCATTCAAATCAATGTTAGCAGGACGACTAGTTAAAGATGTGTAACACTTCACTGCTCTCAGATCAGCTCAAACAACATTTAATTAGAAAAACTACTAAAACATTAAATACATTAGATTAGAACTGCAACATGTCTGCTAGCTTTTAAACATTGTTTTAATGTTTTTTACCTGAAACATTCTCATTGTGTGGAACAGCAGGGTTTAATGAAGTCATGAATCTCAGCTGACTTTATAAAGAAACTTTACTCTCCTTCATTATAAAAGTCTTTTTTTTTATTCAGCATTGTTTGCTTGTCTTTGTGTAAATCTTTCCCACCTGTCAGACCTGGTCTTGTGTTTAACACACTGCTGGAGCTGCTTCCTATCAAGCAGCCACTTAATAACATCATTTAATGCATTGTTGAACACATCAGAAGGTGGACACTTCACCTTCTGTTAATGTGGTGAGTAAAATGGGCTTAAAGGTTTGGAGCAAAATTAGCTGCTGACAGAATGATTATTTGAATCTAGATAAACGCTGTTTTCTTTTCCTTTTGTGTTCCCTCTTGTTAAGAAGGTGCTGGTCACTCTTTGTCCTCCTGAACAACAACTACTTTAACTTGCAGATGGACTGACCTCGTCTAACCTCCTTTACAGGTTCCCACTTTGTATTTTTCTCCATCTCTCTTTACAAATTGCTGATAATTAGTCCAGTGAGAGACAGAGCAGAGGGGTTTTTTGGTGAGTGTGTCACTAATTGTGCCACTTTATTATTTTTCTTTTGTTGCTCAGCTGAAAGGGGTGTTTAGTGAAACAGAGCATCCAGAACAGCTGCTGCATTTATCCCACTCATTTGTTTTGACTGTCAGTGGCGCTTCAGACCTGCCTGTGCTCCTCTCTGTTTGTGTACCTTTGGCCCGTGGAGCTGATGGAGGTGGGTGGTAGGAAAATGAAATGGTGCATGGCAAAGAAAACACACACTCTAACAGCATTCTGTCTGATAGCAGGGATCATAAAGATTCCATTTAAATGTCCATTATACTGTCTTTGTCCTATTGACCTAAAGTCATTGTTGACATGCATTCCTGAGCATGCATTAGACTGCCACGTGTGTGAGTGTGCACATATCAACCAATGTGTTTGTGTTTTTGCTGTAATTGATGCAGGAACTTGTGTTTTCTCCTTGTGCTCATTAGTTCATGTTAGAGACCCTGCATGTCTACAGACGTCCTGCTGATGTCTGCATGTTGTGGTTACCGTGTAAGCAGGAGTTTGTCCTCTCTGTTGCATCACATGGACCAAAAACACAACATTATCATGCACAAGTGTTGCTAAGTTAACAGCACACAGTAGAATATTTTTAGTGTTTTGTTCATGAAATGTCCCGTTACGTTTGTCCTCTTTACTTTACATCAGCACAAATATGTAATCTAATGCACAATCTGTGTAATAATCTTGGCAGCCTCAAGCTGTTTCATTTACCTGCGTCTTCTTTGTATTAAACTCGGGTGGAAAGAAGAAGCACTTTTTGAAACTGTCGACGGTGAAACAACAAGAGGATCAGACCAATTTCACTTTCATATGAACATGATTAAAATGATTCTAAGTGAATAAGTTCAAGTAACTGTTTGCAGATAAAAAAAGCAGTTAAATAATCCTGATGTTGTTGTTAATCCTGGTCATGGTGGATTAACACCTGGAATGTAGGTGATGTTAGTGAAAACGTTGTCTGTGTTAAAGTTAACAAAACAAAATAAGAATGTATTCTGAGTGATTGGGAACTTAGTTTTTACAGTTATTGTATTTATACTTTGTTTTGTTTTAATGTGTAAAAACATGCCTGCAGACATTCTGCAGTGATGATGTAACACTTAAAATTCAACAAAACCTTTAAACTTTGCATTTATCTGTCAAAGTTACATTTAAAACTTCAACAACATTTGTAATATAAAACATGTTGAAATGTCCTTTTGCTATCTTGTTCTCAGTAAACAGAACTTTAAAGTCCAGTTCATGAACTCTAACAGAACTTCCAACACAAAGTTTCTCTCTTGGTGTTTAACTGTGAAGCCAAAGAACTATGAAATGATCAATATAAAGATTTAAAGATAAAATCAGTTCACAGTCTGTTTGGTTCACTGTGTACTTAGATCACATGACACTAACTATAAAACTAGTTCTAGAGAAAAAAAAAGCTTTAGGGTCCAAAACTTGCCAAAACAAATCTAAAATATCTGTCAGCATGTCTGACGTGGTTTAAAGATCCTGGTCTTGTTTTATACCTGACGAGTCTGAATAATAACGAACATATTAAACTAAAGAGACAACTGGAGACGTTTTCTCATCTCACTGGGATTAAAAACACAAGGGGGGGTGAAGTCAACGTGCTGCTCAGAGCTGGAAACAAAGACTGAAGTTCAAAACCACAAAAATCACTTTAATCTGGATTAAAGAAGGTGTCCTGAGATTTAGGAGTTAATAAAAGGACAGAATTTGTTTCATATCTGTTCAATTACTCTACATCAAGTGTTGAACATTGAAATAAAGTTTTAAAACCAGAGAGGAAGTTACATGTCAACACACGTTTAAATTACCATGATAAATCTTTTTATAATAATCATGATCCAAAACTTTCAGATGATTTCATCCCTAATCCAGCTGGTTTCCCAGAACTCACAGATGATGTGATTAGATTCACTGTAAATTCTCAGAGTCAAAATAATTCAAATAGATGTCACACGTCCATCTGGATTAACGGTTTTTGGCTTGACAGACACTTTCCCATGATATAATCACAGCTCCCACTGTGAGATGCATCTTATTGTGATCCCAGAGTTCTGAATGCATCATGCATAATAATACCAGAACTGGACCAGAACTGGAAACCAAAGAACCAACATGAAGTGACAGAACACAGAAACATGAAACAGAGATTGCTATGGAAGAACCAAGTGTCTATTTGAGTTATTTGGTAATAGTACTACTACTACTACTACTACTAATAATAATAATAATAATAATAATAATAATAATAATAATAATAATGATAATAATAATAAGTGATACTTTCTTGATCCGGTTGGATCACATGAAAACATCATTTCAGTAAGTTCTCTGTGTAACATCAGTGTTCATGTAGCCATGGTTACTCTGACTCTGCTTCACCTCGGAGTCAAACACATAAAAACAAGGTCTGAAATGCAGTTAGACATTTTTTCTGCAATGGGACCATCACAATTTATTTAAAATATAACTCTGTTTTTAAATATTCAACCTCCCAAACGACATGATAATAGTTTTACTAATAATTTAAAGGGGCAGTGTGTAAAATGTTCCTGCATGAAAGAGCTGCGTTGTGATGTAAAGACTGGGGAACGGACCGACCTTGATGAAGGTGATGGTGTGAGATGATGAAATCAGAGGTGTATGAGTGCAGAATGTTTGAGCGTTTGATGAGTCTGTAATGAAAACAAAGGATAAATGACTCCACCTTGACTCCATGAAGCTCCAGACTCTCACTAAAGGATAAAACTGAGGAGATTAATGGAAAGTGAAGAAGGTAACAGATTCCATTTTCTCTGAGGCCTGAAAAAGACGAATCAGTCAGACATTTAGAAACTGGAATTGAACCCATAACTATGATCATCATGGAAAACACGGCTCCCTTCAGTCAAACAGGAATTAATATTTTAACATGTTTTACCAACACAGTTTCCAGCTCCATCACTGAAGAGTCTGTCACATGATTCATTCAGACAGAAATCAACTCTGAATCATTTACATTGTTTAAAACTAATGAAACTTCATCAGAAGAACTGATTTAACTGGAGAGCTGATCAACACATACATATATATATGATGCAAAGACGTGTTTTTATTTTTACATGAACACACATGTTGTTTTAATAACATGAAAATCAACAGATGATCTGATAGTAAACCAGAACTTAATGAATAAAACCTAAAAGTGTTTGTTTCCAGTTTAATACAAGTCAGATTTAAACAAATATTCTAACATGTTAATCCAGCAGTAACACTGGAACCTGATTTACATGATGAACAGGAAGAAACTCAACATATTGTCCAGATTGCTCCAACTTTCCATCCATAACTGCAGATCCAAACACATAAAGCTTATTTATTGACGGGACAATGAGGTTTTGTTTATAATATTTCTTCTTCATGCATTGAATGGGGAATGGGATTCATGCAGACTGGTGATGCCTTCAAGTGCAGGTGAAATCAGGTTGTGAGATGGATGAAGATATCACAATAACCCCAGGTGTTGGAATACCCAAGTACCTCTGTGGTGTTTCTATTACAGTGATAGAAGAAGAGTGTAATATGTAAAGCCGAGGCTCATCTTAGGGAATCGCTGTTTCAGTATATCACTGCCTCTTTTACTGGGGTCAAAATGACAACGAGGAAGGAGATGGAAGGAGAAAAGATGGAACAGAGGCATTTCCATCTCAGCTGATCGTCAGGACCTGATGGTCATGGAGATGAAATCTGTCTTCAAGGTTCATCTTGAAAGAAAACGGTTGAATAGTTTGATCACTAGAAAGAATAATGTAAAGAAGATCAGAGATTAGAGTGGAAGAGTTTTTATAGTTAAGATTTAAACCTCTTATTTAAACTTTCCACATGTTTAGATCTACATTTATCTGTTTTCACACAAAGAGATGTTTAAATTCTGATTTAACAGATTTATGTATTTCTTTAAAAAGGACAGAATTAAGTTCCAATTCACAGTTTCTATATTGAACTTAATGAAATACAGACTGAGACAGTAAAGACATGTTGTAACAAACATCTTCAACATGAACTGAGATCTTCAGGTTGTGAGATGAGTCTAATGAAATGAGAGATATTCCAGCAGGAACCCATCTGTCAGGGAGGAGAACAGGTACTATGTTCCACACTGGAAGAAGCAAAGGCAGAGTTACCTGCAGAGACCACAGCAGACACTTAACCCACACACAGCCTGTCCATGTCTGCTACACTGGTAATGAACTAATATCCACCTTCTTCTCATCTCGACACACTCAAACTTTCATTTGAATTAACAGAAATCTGTCTTTGAGTTTCTGGACTGTTTCTCATTCAGACATCCTCTCAAAGATCAACACGTTATTTATTTGTTTGTTTGTTTGTTTCAACTATTATGAACATTATTACAGACAAATGTTGCTTCAGTACATTGTATTTGTGTCGACATATAGAAGAAATATAATCCTGAGATGAGTTTCCCCAAAAAGCAGCTGATCAGCTTCATAAGGAGAAAACTGCAAATGAAATATTTTGTGCTGCTCCATCACATTTGCAACCAAAAGGTAAAAACAATCTTTAAAGAAAAAATCCTGTATTTTTGACCAATCAGCAGGTTTCTTCAACAGCCCAGTGAGTCTTGAAGCTCCAGACATTTGATATAAAATCAGCCATTAAAATGAAAGTTAAGGTAGTTTCTCAACATGCAGAACAACTTTATAGTTAAAGAAACAACCAGGAGAACCAAAGTGTTGCAGAATGAAACCAAACACACAAAAACCTCAACAAGGAAATAAACACATCAAAATACAAGATAAATAAAAGTTAATAAAAAATATGTTCAAATGATTAAAAGTCAAATCAGATCATAGACGACATCTTTGAGTGGTTCTATTAGAGGTTCCTGTTTACAGGAAGAAGGATGGAAGACAAACCTTCCCAGAGATGTTTTCAGTTTGTTGACCGATGCTGATCTGAGACCTGCTGCTGTAGCTGCAGGGCCGGCCCTGTGTAGCTGCTAGCGTTGCCGTAGGTGAAACTAGTAAAACTGAAGGTGATCTCTTTCACTCAGTTCAGTCAGTGTATGAGTGTGTGAGCTGGCAGTAGCTCCACCTCCTCACCCTCATCAGATTCTCCTTCATCACAGGAAAAAAACCTAAAACTGACAGTAAAACATTCAGACCTGATCCGACATCTTCAAGGTGTCTCATCTCTCCTGCTGGACCTGAACTGGACCTGATGAGCAGAGGGATACATTAGGTTGAGAGGCTGAAGTTACTGCAGAAGTCTGTAGTTTATTTGACACCCCTGGCTGACCCCCCCGTTTCCTCGCTGCCTCTCTGACTCTGGGATGGGACTTCCTCCTACAGCCTTATCAGTTTGAACCACAACCCTGGAACAGACCCACTGAAAATGATCTTGCGAAAAATAAAGGAAAATAGAAAAAAAATATACGTCATCAGGAATCAAAGTGAGCTAAAAGGTCTGAGACAGATTTACAGATTCATGCAGAATCAAAGATCCTTCAAACCTCAAAAACATTTTCTTTGGTTTTAACTCTTGGACACGTCTTCTCTCCAAATAGTTCAGCAGCAGATCATTATTTCATCCAGTCTCTTTAAGACATGTGAAGTCTGACGTTTGTCCATCTGAAATACATCAGAATTATATCTGCGTGAACACAACAAGATTCAAGACAACTTGATGAAACATGTTCTAAGTTGATTTAGTGACAGTAAGAAAGGTTTTGGTCTAAAGGTTTAACTCATGGATCATTACAACATTACATAGGTGTTAAACTGATCGCTAAAATTAAATAAATACTATAATAATCAGTGTTGTGTGTGTTAGGAAACATGTTAGCTTTAATAAAGCATTTCCTATTTAATCTAAGGGGGTTTTCTCATTATAAAAACATTTCACAATAAAAGTCACATGATTTACCTATATTTCCATAAATAGCTATCTAATTAGCCATGTAACAAATGCTAACGTTAACAATAGCAGCTTTTATATTCTGCTGTGTGCAGCTGTGTGTATTAACAGGTTTATACATTCACAAACATAATTTTCTCTTCACAGGAATTAAGACCCAAGAATTATGTCCCAAAACTCTCTGCTGACTGAGGACACGAGCAGGAAACAGCTACAAAGCAGGAGTTCCACCAGGGACAAGAGCAATTAGTGTGGCTTGAATTTGGTAGGTGAGAGTTTGAACCAAAGTCAAATATGTGGTTTTGGATTGTTAAGCCAGACACAAATGACTTCGGGCTCAGGGATTTGATAGCTGGAGCTGTATTTTTCTTTGCTCCATTTGAATAAACAGAACTGCTCTGGTTCTGGCTGTGTTGATTTCAGGGGGGAGATAAGCAGAAGAAATAAAGTTGAACCTGGAGTGAAAGAAGTTTCCTCTCGTTGCAGCTCCACTGTTTTACTGTTTAAACACCTTCAGATGGATCAAGTTTAAAAAGCACCAGAAAAAATGATTCTGTCTTGAAACTGTGTGTCAAAAAGGGTTAAATCCTGATTATTTTTGTTGACTTTACTGACTACATTCTCTGCTTACTGCCTACTTTCTGACCACAGAAAACTCTGATCAAACATATGAAGTATCAGCCTGCAGTATTACTGATGGTAAATAAAGGTATTCTGTTTTTGTGCAGTGTTTTTCATGAGAACTCCTGAGATTCTGCAGTGTAATTAAATGATCCAGGTGATCTCAGGTCATTTTCATAAAGTTAACCTGTCTGTATCTGATGTGGATCTTAACATCAGCTGATTTTTGCACTCCGTTTGCTGAAGTTAATTTTTCATCACAGTTTTCCATGTCTCTCCATGATGAGCACTAAAACAGAAATGTAAATTGTAAGTTGTGAAAACTGGAGGAAGCAGAGTGGGCGGAGCAACATAAGGTCAACAACTGATAGATTCATCATGACTCAGCAAAAAGTATCATTTAGTTTCCTGATGAACAGCAGCTTCTTGGAAAATGACATTTTTTCCAAAAGCCGTGATAAAACAGCGTGACTAAGTGATGTGGTCACTGCGGCGTGAGCTGATGTTTCAGGAACTTGACCTCCGTTCCTGAATAATATGGAAAGCAAAGTCTCAGCTTGTGTTTTTATTAAATGTATTATTCTAACAAGTCTCTGACAACTTCCAGGAAGCAAAAGTGATGACAAGTAAAAACAGATTAATTAAGGTACCTCAGCGACGAAGCCGACACTTAATCATAGATTGTGCTTGTCACAGGGATTTAGGATCTGATTGACTTCAACAGATTATGCTTCTCTTCATTTTCTGCCTTTGTACAATGGAAAATTAATTGTCAGTGACATTTGGTTGTAATCCCCACTCATCCTCCCTCCACCTACCTCTATCTCTGTTCCCCCAATTAATTGCCTCTCTTTTATTTCCTCATGCCAAAGATTTTCCTTTAGAGATACACAAGGGCCACAATCATTTCCTCAACTACCGAGGACAACAAGCAGAGTGAGTGTACAATCTAATCATCAGTTGTTGCTGAGGCAACATTCCCTCTCACACAGAGTGCTGTGTCAGTACTAAACACTCACACAGACACACAAACACACCTTCTGGAGGATAGCTAAATATTGAGGAGGGTCCAGTCCACCTTAAGTCATCAATCATGAGGTTTTGACAGCAGCTCAACTTACCGAAAACAGGAAGAGAACGAACAGAAGTGGAGAATTAATGTCATCAGATGCTGATCAGGACCCCCGTCTGCTAACTTGGTGGGATTCAACCTCAGTATTCAAGACTGATTCACGCTGAACATGGAACAGTTTGAATCTCTTTTGTTTATTATTTGGTCCGTTGAACAGAGGGGGAGGAGTCTGACCTTCTGATGTCCAAACTCATCTCCAGGTGAAAAGATCTGAAACTCATTCGTTCATGGTCTAAAACTGGGATTTAAAAAAGTTTTAAAATGAAAAAGTTCTGTTGAAAATTTAACTGGTAATTGTTAATGACCTTATTTTTTCTTCTGTTATTCATGTTACAAGGGGGGCCGGGGGCCGGGGGGGTGGGGTTGGTCTACTGACGGTTGTGTTTGTTTTATTGTGAAGCACTTCACAGATTTTAATTGAGACAGAAGAGGTATAAAAAGCTTTAGTTGAACTGATGAAGAAAAGGAAGAAGATTGTAAAAAGGTGATTAAATAAAGAGGCAAAAATATTCACAGTGAAAGACGAAGGAGAGAGAGATGAACATGGAGAACAAGAAAGGTCAAGAAGAGAAAAGATGGAAAGAAAAAATAAGTAGAAAAGAAGAAAACCAAAAATGTAAAAAAGTTACAAGCTGTTAGAACAAAAACCTGCAGAGAAAATGTCAGAAATGAACACGAAGACGACAAAACAATAACCAGAAGAAAGAAGAAAAGTTGGAGGACAAAAAGGAAAAAATATGAAGTTCAAAATAAGATGATGAAGGAGAAATGAGAAGTGAATGCAGAGAGGAAAAAGGGAGGAATGTGTGATGACTGTGAGAGGAATGAAAGAAGCAGAGAGCTGCGATGGAGAGAATGTTGTCAGCTAGATAATACACGAGGGAGGAGGAGAGGGAGGGAGGGAGGGGGAGAAAACCGAGGGGAAATAGTGGGATACTGCTGATAGAATGAAGGTGGGGTGAAAGATGAGATAGCATTGGTAGCATGATGAAACAGAGGTCAAACGTGTGTGTGTGTGTGTGTGTGTGTGTGTGTGTGTGTGTGTGTGTGTGTGTGTGTGTGTGTGTGTGTGTGTGTGTGTGTGTGTGTGTGTTTGCTTACTGTGTCAAATTAAACTGCAGAGGCAAAGACAGACATTTCATTTCCCAGATATGATTGATGGAAAGTGTCTGTGCATGGGAGAGGTGTCAGATAGCATGACACACACACACACACACACACACACACACAGTCTCACATATACTGATTCTGCTGGTATTTATACAACAAAATTCAGAAACACATGAAACCATATAAACATGTTATATGCATCCTGATCCTTTTATAAACATGAATATAAATTAGACTATAGGACTCCAGTCATGGTTGATATTTAACTATATTTATATGTATTTGCTCATGTAACAACATCATGCTCATCTTCTCTGCTGCATCAGCAGAGTGAATTTTTGAGTTTTTCTATAATAATCTCTGTTAGTGACTCTCAGCACCAGCAAAAACTCCTTCAAAACAAAAGCCCTTATACATGAACCTGTCATTCCTCTTCTGAAAGTTTTATATCAGTTAAATCTTCTGTTGTTTTATCCAGTTCTGCACAGTGGTGCAGTTGGTTGGTAACAGATTCTGGATCTAGTTCTAGCTGGACCTGAGACCTTTGCATGCTCTTCTGCTGTTGATTTCCTTGAGATTGTTGGAATAAAAGCAGCAGTGAAAGAACTTCAGTTGTTTAATGCAGCAGCTTTTGCTGTGAGTTTGTGTCTGTGTAACACAGACTGAACAGAGAAATCTAATTACAGATTTACTAACAATGATGTAAATAACTAAATAGTTTATTTTAAACCAGGAAAACTGTAATTTGCGTGTGTCAGATGATGAAAACCTTGTTAAACTCTCACTTCACCTGTTGTCATGCTCAGATCTCCAGCATCAGGCTTCTTCTTTTCTAAACGTCCAACTTAAACTGAGCAGCATCTAAATAATATGAAAGAAGGATTTTCGTCCAACTTTGACTCTTCTGACTCCAGAAGGCAGGTCAGATGGAAAGTAGGAGCACAACCCCCCCCCCCCCCCCCCCCTCCCCAACACTCCTGCCTTTTTAAACCCCTCTGAGGGAGATGATGAACAGTGGCCTGCACAAAGCCAGCACTCAGCTCTAATTGGATGGAGGCTGGTTGTACCCACGTACCATAAATAACTGGACCCAGGGAAGCTGTGTGTGTGTGTGTGTGTGTGTGTGTGTGTGTGTGTGTGTGTTGGGGTGAGTTGGGTGGAGAATGGAGGGTTAACCATAATGCAGTTCTGCAGTGAACTTAAGCACCACTGAGGCTGAGAGCTGCCAGAGAGCTGGTGTAAATATCCCGTGGACTAACTGATTTGTCTATGGTCATAAACACGACATAAAGAGCTAATATACAGGTCAGCACCAGCATGATTTACACCCACAGGAGGCTCCAGACCTCATCAAAGCAGTTCATTTCCCTCAAAATCCCACTTACATGGGACTTTCCTGCAAAACAAAGTTTGTTTTTGATGTTTGTTCAATCTTGAGATCAAAAAAGGACTTTTTCCATAAAAAGATACTGAACATTAAAAGTCAACATTATGGTAGATTAACCATTAGAATGTTTTACTGCTCCGATCTTAAAGATTCAACCAGAAACCATGAACAACATTTACAAAGAAAAATGTACAAGATGAAAAGACACTGATGCATCAGTGTGACTCAGTCACATGACTGTCATATGACAGTGACGTGTGGATTAATCATGATCACAGTAAATTTATTATTTGATTCAACATATTGTAACTGTACATTTAAAACATATGTCTCCATGACACACACACACACACACACATGTTGATGCTCTGAACGGGTTGATTCCTGTTGAACACATTAATAACATTCGTTTAGTGTTCGTGTCTTTGACCTTGGAGAAGCTCCAGTTTGTGAGACATGTAAAACTGTCATTATGAAGCGTCCCAACTGACGCCACATTCAGGCTCTAATAGCTTCTTTCTCCTTGTGATTGTGTATGTGTGTTGGCTAAGATGTCCATCTATAACTTACAGAAGGAAGGACCCCCACCCGCCTCTGCCATCTGTCACCAGGGCTCCTGCAGGGACTCGAGCATCGCGCGGTGCAGAAAGGCCTAATAATTAGGACGTTAGAATAACAAACGTCTGGTCATGTTTGATTTTTAGTCACACACACCGAGTTCACACATTTTTCAGGATGATAAATATTTGTGTGACTGTTTTCCTTTATTGAAAGAGCAGGTGAAGACAAATCACTCGTGTGTCGATTTTCTTCTTGTTAGCGTTGATGACTGTGGGTGTTTGGCCTGAACACGCTGCTCATGGGGGCTGCTGTCCTGCTGAGACCTGAGTTAAAATAGCACCCAAGAATGTCCAACTGACCACATTCCATCACTCTTTTCAAATTTGTCTTTCCTTAATTCTTCTCTCTTCACACACGGAGGCAGAGACCCAAGGTCAGTGGAGGTCTGATGGGACGTTGATGAATGGATGTGAAGGGTGTCATCCTGGATAAACAGTGCCTGGGCCCACATGCTGCTACATCCTGAAAAATATGTCTGTTACACAAGCAGCTGAGGGAAATGGTTTGGAGGTCTCACACATCCTCCCGATTGCTCACTCTGTCTTTCTCCCTGCGTTCAACATACATCATTCCATTTGCACAAAAAGAGAAAAATAACACATCTGCTTCAGCACTGTGTACAGTTTGATCCAAATAAACCGGTTATTCTGCCAGTGAAAGGTACTTTTCTTACAAAAGGTCACTGTTTTCGGATAAACAGTGCTTCCACTAACATTTGCTCCGCCCACATGCTGTTAAAGCCAAATAAATTTGCCCGTCTCTCTCTGATTCCGCCTTGCCTTGCTCATTCATGGCTGTGCAGATAAATAGCTTAACATAAAAGGCCCTTAAAATATGACATTGGGCCGGTTTAAGTGGGGTAAACTGGGGGGTGTGGGAGCTGATGGTGGGGCTGAGACGGACCATACGAGAAAGCTTCAAGGACAAAATAAAACCTTAACAGGGAACATGAACTCATAAAGATGTAAAGATCACTCAAACAAAAGTGGAATGTATAAAGAGAGAAGAATTTATGACATTCATTAAATTCTCTTTATTTAATTCTTTAGATTTAAACAGTTCAGGCTTGTGCTACGAATTCAAATTGTGTTGAAAATGATCAAAGTTCAGCATCAGATTCCTTAAATTTCTTCAGAAAGTCAAGCACCTCCTGCTGAAGGACGTAATATTTTATTATCTCAATCATTAGTGGCTCCATGATGGTCACATGATTCCTCTGCAGTCATTTCTCTTTGTCTTCTCTTCCATCTGTCTCCATTACTGTTGTTTTTTAGTTGTTGGCTGATTTAATAATCATTTGCTGAAATGATGAAAAATGACTTTTTGTAGTTGTTTTTTTTTTTTTATTTCTGTTTTATTTCTACAATGATTGAACCTGCTAAAATCAATAAAGGTGTGTTAACAGAGACGTGTGTGTTTTCTGACTGTAAGTCATACAGTGAAAGATGTTCTCCTCATGTACTTTGGAGTTATATTATATTATTATTAGTTACATTATATTATATATATTATCATGATTTCCAGTTCTGCCTCTCTGTGTGTTGATTTAGTCAGAAAGTTGCATTCAGGGAGGTTAGATTCCTGATACTGGAGTATTTAACAGACTTCTGTCTGTGGGTTCGAGGTATGAGTGTGAATGAGTGTAAGATGTTCTTTAGAGTAAATTTAAGACTTTAACATCGTTCTGTCAACGTCGGCTCAGTTTTGTTGTGTTTTAATGAATCTATGTTAATTAAAAAGAAATGCAGTGATTCTTACACATTCTTTGATTGTTATTTTATTGTAGACTGTTGAAGCCAAAACTTTATTACTTCATAAAAATCTTTTCTGGCTTCTCAGTTGATCCAATTTATTTTTATATGAGCTTCATTTAAATGATCCGTTAGTTTCTGCTGTTATAGAAGTTTCTCCTACATTCAATGACAAATTACAAGTTGTAATTGATTTCTTCCTGCAGGGTAAAAGTTAATAGGTCAGAGTTTATACTCAGTGTAAAACATCCTAGTTAACTTTTATTTTTTAGTTAGAGGCAAAGTTTATAAAACCTGAGACCTGAGTTTACTGAAGGACAGTGAATGCAGCATGATTTAAGAAACAGTTAAAAAATGGATTTCTGAGTTAGAGAAATGAATCAGATCGGTTCTCTGGAAGAAGTATTTGAAAAATGAAAAGTGAAAAATGTTCTGTGTTTGGATTGGGTAGATCTGGATCTGGGTAGTTAAAGTTTGAATTAAAGGGTGAACTATTGTTTGATATTTCCATGTGCAGTCCTGATGAAAAGACCTCAGATTTGACAGCAATAAGCACTTTCTGTTTTTACATTAATAATAGGGTAAATCTGAATCTGGATTTTGAACTTTGTGACAAACTGAGTTTTCAGTTTTATTCCTGCGTGGCATTAATCTAAAGTGATGTAAAGACTGAAAAAGTGCAGAAAAGATTTTTTCCTTCTCTTTTTAAGTTAAACTGCATGTTTCAGATGTTTTTTTCTTGGTAGAAATCTTGAGTTTTGGGTTCAGAACCACAAGAAGGAGTTTCTGAAGGTCTTCAGTGTGAGCTGTGCACGGCAGCTCCTGTTTGTTTTCCCTTGATAAGGATAAAAACATAAACTAACATCACAACATTAGCTACTGTGGCAAACAGGAGCGGTTCTCTGCTGCAGAAAGGAGTAAAACTGGTCAGTAGTTAATAACAGGGATGATAAATGTGATGATATTACATTCAGTTCTGAGAAATGTGGTTTATAATAAAACCACAGAACAAGAAACAACATGAAACACAATGAAACCCACATAAAAGCTGAGCTAATATTAGCTGTTTGGTTTTACTGCACAGCAACAACAAACTGTCCTCATCCCTCCTGGAAGACTCATTCAGAAAGGTATGACTGGAATGATCCCGACTTCCTTTGATCCTTGTCTTGACTCTGATTGGACTGAGATTATCTGAGTGGGGCTCACTGCTGTCAAGTGCTCCTCCTCATGTGGCATAAAGATCCAGGTGAAAACATAGAGACAGACAAAAGAAGGCTGCATGCAGGGTTAACAGTAAGAGGAGGGAGAAGCAGCGAGGGGAGGAGGGGCTGCAGTGTGCAGGGTGTTTCCATACAGTACACAGGGTCAGCTAGAAATATATGAAGTCTTGTCACATTGTGAAGGCTGAGCTATAGTCTCTATTGGTCCAGACAGTGACCGCCAGCACAGAGCCAAAACATTTCCAGATGTCTGCCAACAGCATTACTGGAGCTCCTTCTATGTGCAGGCTCATGATACATGTGGGAGGGGGGTGAGGGAGGGGGTGTAAGAGGGTGGTGAACCCTGCAGCACTTTGTAAGGGAGTGAAATGAACTGAAAATCATAAGAAGAATGCTGATATTAAAGTTGTTGCAGAGAGCAGAAGAGGGAGCAAGAGAGTTTAGGAAGGGGTTGAAGTGTGTGTGTGGGGGTGTGTGTGCGTGCATGCATATCTAGATGTTAGTAAAAAATGAAGACACAGACATTAAAGTGCTTTAAATTTCTTCCCTCTGAGCTTCTTGCCCAGAAGGGAATCTTTTATTCTGCTCCCCAGCGTGCCAGCTTGCTGAGTATCCAACATCAATCACAGTGTTTCATTTTTTATGTTCATTTTGTATCACCGTTTTGCATTTTGGTTCGTCATTACTGGTGATAAATAGACAAATGTATTGTCTGGGCAATGGTTACATTAGAGGTGATACACCAGGGAGTCTGAATTATGTGAGGGATTGAATAGTCTGGAAAATGCTTGTGTTAAAATGGAATTTGAATGTTAAAACTCTGGGGAGGAGAAACAGCACTTGGACCAGAATTCTCTGCAATTCTCCTCCTCATGTGGGATTAAAAGTGGGTATTAAAGCAGAACAAAAATTCAAATGTGATCATTCATGTTTTGCATCAGCTGTCAGAAGTAATTTCACTGGTTTATGTGTTTAAAGATATTGTTTTAACTGTGCTGAGAGAGAACAGAGGGGTTCCAACCTGCAGTGCAAACACCAAAATCTTTCAGGTTAGGGTTGTTTCATTATTCCTTAAAAATAAGCAGGAAACTGAGGAACAATCTTCTGTTACAGAAACGTATGGTCAAAGCAGCAAGACGCAGACGCATGCAGTCCAAATCTACAATCTGAGCATCGATCCTCTGGTTTCCTTCCCAGGCAGTTTCTCCACAGAAGCCACTGATCTGGACCTTTAGTAGTGAGGAATGTTGGTGAGCCTCAGGCTGTCTCTGTGGGCTCTCTGTTTCTTATCCTGTCTCACTTCCACCTGTTGAACAGCCTCTCCCTTCTGCATTCAATACACTCTGAATCTAAACTGACGTCCAGACAGTAAGAAGGTTTCAGTCACACGTCAGTACAGTTTGGTTTTATGTAAAATAAATAAACGAGCAAACACTGAAATTACAGTAAATGATGAAGAAAAGCGTTGAGATTGTAGATCTCCAGAGAAGCTACAGCGACGATTAAACCAGCACAGAAACAGCTCTGCGTGCACATGGTCACGTGACGTCTGCTGGTGATCCCAGTTTAACTTTATGTGTCTCTGTGTTGGACGAGTAACTACTTCTCAAACACCCTGAACAGGACAGAAACTAAGCTGAGGAGGTAGAATCAGGTCATTTAAAGATAATGATATTTGAACCAGTTCTGTAGCTCAGAGCTAATTTAGAAATCTCAGCACAAATAGAATATATTAACGTAAATCCTCACTAATTTGTAAAAAGAAAAGTAAGATGAAGAGAAAATAAGATTCTGTATTATTTGAACTAAGAGGCAGTTTTATACTGTTTTAAGAGCATCAAGAAACACTGTGGTATGAAGTGACCCGGGATTTTCCACACCAGACTGATTTAATTAAAATAAAATTCACATTTTTTGTTTTTTATGTGCGTGCGTGTGTCGTGTCAGCTCCACTGCAGCCATGCAGCTGCAACAAATACTGAAAAGATTCATTTCTTTTTGGTCCAGAGTGGTAGATCATTCAACACGTGTTGGTGTGATTTATCTGAGCTGTTCCACCATGGATGGAAACATCTGCCCCTGCTTATGTGTCCAAATCTCATTTGACAAACCATATGGAAAACCAGCCTTTTACTGGGCTCCCAGTTTGCACAACATCATATTTGTTTGAATATTTCACCACAGAGACGAGACTTTATCTGCAAATTGGAACTCGTGTCCACAAAAACAAAACAACCATCTCACCTCTTCCACCTGAAAGGTTTCTAACAGCGTGGGTCAAATATCAGCTCTCTCTCTCTCTCCTGGCTGATCAAACGTTGAAGTTTAATCACTGTGATTAGCTTCACTGATTAGCACCACAAAGATCAGGCTAATGACATTCTTCTTTGTTTTCTGGCTGCCACACAAAGTCCAGACTCAAATATCATGACTGCAGTGTCATTTTGTGACATTTATCAGGAGAAAACTGTAAAAAAGCTGCACGGTTCTATAACAGAAGCCTGTTGACAAACAACACACTGAAAAGTGTTCAGGTCTGTTATATCACCGAAGTTCTGAATTATAGGATAAAAGCTTTTGATCCTGAATATTATTCATAATCCATTCATGTCATGACCTGGCAACACGTCAACTCAAACATGTAGAAACGTGTCATGTTCTTTCATTCAGTTCACATGAAAAGGGTTTTGGAAATAAAAAAAAAGAAATGTCATGACAAGTAAAGAATATACTCGGCGTCAGACGGCTAAAAATCATGTTCCATGTCTACCTGCTCCGTCTCCCACTCCATGTTACCTCTCAGTATTCACTGCATCACTCTTTACGTTACACGTCTATGACTTTGTGGTTCTGACACTGGGACGTGTTTTACTTGTTTGTTGGGATTAAAGTTACTGTAAGTGATGCAGACTCAGAACTTTACTGACAGAAAGTAACAGTTTCATGAGTAAAACTAGTGGAACGTCCGTAGATCCTCGTTCAGTCTGGACAAACTAAAAGAACTCAAAACTCTAATTTGATGGGTTTTCTGGACCAACTAGACCATAAATTATAGAAGTTTCACATTTATGTTAAAATTTTCAAAAGTATTTTCTGTATTTTTTCTGCCTGCGATCCAGTTTCATTATATTCAGGAATAATCAGACAAATCAAATGTGATGTCTCCAAAATTCAACCTAAATGAGACGGATAAACAGCATCGCAGGTACAAATCTCTGGTCAAAATCCATCAGTTTAAATGTGTAAGTTCTTCATAAACTTTCTGTCCTACAGTTTGTAAATATTCTGTTAATTTTTAAATTATAAGAAGGTTGTATAAACTCAAGTTGACATTTAAAATAAAGAAACAACATATCGTGTATGTTCAAACATCCTGTTACAGTCTCAGGTCTTTGTGTGTGTGTGGGATTTATTTTAAGACTTATATTCTGTTTCTACGTGTCTTGTGATCCCTGCACACCTGTTCCTAGTCAATTACCACACCTGCTTTGTGTCAGTCAATCACTTCCACAGTTTATAAATAGAACCAGCTTGAGCTGTTCTTCTTGTTACTTCCTTTTCTCAAGTTTTGGTTCAGTTTTTTTTTACCAAGTTTAGTCTGTCAGATCTTCTGAGCATCCTGCCAAACAGCTGTTTTAATTTAAAATCCTTTATTAGAAAGTTTTATTCACATTCTTGACTCCAGAGTTTGTGTCAGCTGAGTTGATTCAGTTTTCAGAACTTGTTTGTTGCCAACTATCATTTGCACAATACGTCTTGTCTTTGGTGAAGGTTTTTCATGTTAATATCAGGATTTGAGAATCATTTTAACTTGTCAGATTTATCCTCACAATGATTTCCTCAGTGGAAAATAAAATGCAGCAAAATATAAAAACATTTGGGAAACGAGACACAGAGAAAGAGAAGAGCTCCAGAGTAAATGTTTATTAGATTTAGGGCTGAAAAGATCTGCCGCACATCCACGATCATCTCAAAAATATAGTTAACGGATTCTGACTGTGCACATCATAAAGTTAATGATTTCACCTTTACAACAAACTCAATCACATCTCTGTGACTCTCTCAGATTTTAAACTGTCCACCTTGAGTTCTGAACCTTTTGGAATCTGTTTATTCATGTAGTTTGAGTTTCTGTTTATAGAAAAAACTTCTACTCTATAGATCTCACATCAACAGCTGTCTGATGAATGCAAATAAAAATTATCTTTTTTACCTGAGAATTATGAAGTCACTAAAATCTTTAAACCAATATTCTGTGACGAGAAACAAACTAAGCCAAGATAAAAACCAGATGATGTAATGAGTTACTAGTAAAACCATGTAAAGGTGCAGCTGAAGCTCAATAAGATTATAAATTACAGAAATGTTTCCATGTGACAGCATCTCCCTCAGAGAAACATTAAATCTGTTTGTTCCCAGTTGAAGATCAGACTCGATTAATCACTTTACAGATGACGATGATCCTAGTAAGATTTGTAGGATCATTATAGAATCCATATTTCCAGGCTTCCAGTCATTAGAAACAAACAGATTCTAGTTCTATAAATGCAGTCAGGAGAACTGGTTTTAGGATTTATAATAATAATGATGTCAGAGTCTCAGATGGGTTTATGTGGTTTTATCTGAGATGATACTCAAGACTTTTAAATGTTTCTGTGAATCAACCATCCGTACGCCAACATGCTGATGCAGTTTGTTTAGGAACTAATAAAAATCCTCAACAAGCTTCATTCAGTCTCAGCTGCTTATTGTGTGGACGTGAATGATGTCTGAGACACTGACAACTACCATGAACACTGAGCCACACATCTACAGCAGTTCCTGTCAGCTAACAGCTGCTAATGCTAACCAACATCTGGGCCTGGGTTTCAGCGAAACACGAGATGTAAAACTCCACAAGCAATTTTTATCACAAATGTATTTAATTGCTAACTTCCATTTCTCTTTCACAATTCATCCTTTTTCTTTTTACTAAGTTGACCTCTGGAAATGATCCAAACTGGAGAAGCTATTTTTCCAAGGATCACCCTGACGGTGGGTGTGCGGCGCTGGCGGTGCTAGTGCAGTCATTCTTGGCTCGGTTCTACTGAAGACGTGCTTTAAACAAGTGAGAGTGATTACAGCTAGTTATTCCTTATTAAAAAAGATGAATGTCTTGACTTGCAAGGTTGTGGTGAGACGGTTGCACTTTGACTTTGAAAGTGTGAATCATTAGGATGATTGCAGACTTTAACATATGAAAGCAAAGTTTTAAAAGATCTGCACTACGTGAAGGTTTGGAGGTGTTGTGGTGAATGATGAGTTGTTTGAAATCCTTCCAATGAAGACAACAACATCGCTCAGATTTCACAAGAGGAATGTGAGGTAGAGGAGGAGGCCAGGCTTCAACTTGATCTGGTTGTCACAGAAACATCTGGGCAGTCGGCTTTGATACTTTCTACAACTAAAGTCATGTTGACCAGTCTGAGAGAACGTTTAAGCATCAACTCTTTAAGATAGTTATGATGTATATTCACTCTCTCTCTCTCTGCTGGTGTCCGCTCTTTATTTTTAATAATTACCAAACAGAATCTGCATGTGGGCGAAAGAAAACCTCATCTGAATTCTAAAAACAAGTAAATATAAATGTTTACACACAACATCATAAATTTGTGAAAAACGTTATGCATCATAATTGTTTTAAGGGAAACTTGCTGAAACTGTATTTTGGTTTTCCCCTGGCCATTTCCCCTTTTAACAAGCTCATTAGATTCACCCCCTAATGTTCTGATAGATAAGCACTTTATTCATTAGCATGGATTCATGGGGCTCTGAAAGAAATGAAGCAATCAAACAGTAATTCTTCTGACAAACACAGAGGCCATGAGTTACTTGTTCCCACACACAATGACTGACCTGCAACATATTGAAACAAGTTCTAACAACATCACATGACCTGCAACAGTTGGGATGACATGTCAAGAGGACGAGGAAAAAACAAGTCAAACATGTTTATCAATCAGATTAAATTAGTTTAAAGTTGTTTAACTCAAAACCGACTGTGGTGAAGTTATAAAGATGTATTTCTCTGATTGAGTTTGTGACTGAAGCTGTTGGCCTCCTGGACCTGGTTCCAGATAACCAACAGAAGATAGAAATAACTACAAATGTGGGTCATCTGCATTACAGTAGCATGTTTATGTGAGCTTGTTGTGGTGATGATGAGACTTAGTGATGTAAAATCTGCTGTACTGAAGCTAAAAGCTAAAAGCTGTCCAGATGAAGAACAACCATTGAGACAATGAGAACATCAACACCACCAAGGAGCCACTCACTGAACACTCCAACTCTGTTCAATGGAAAAACCTAATAATCTGATGACCTGCTACAGCTGATGCTTCATCATGGATTTATGGATTCCTACACTAGAAAAAACATCATTTTCTTCTAAGATTTAAAGTCATTCTTTTATCTTTAATGAAACAGGATGAAGAACTAACTTCAAACACCAAAACATCAATTTCTGTTCAGCCGAGAGTCTGAAGTAACGTGATCATTTTACTGCCAGGAATTTTCTACATAATATCATGTTAATTGAATCTTTAAAGTTGGTAGCCCATAAAACTGGTGGTTTTAGTATAAAAGTATTTCCTGTAGTATCAATTAGCTGACATAAAGGAGGGGGGGGGGTATATTTGAACTCTAATAAAGTACGTGATATAACTTCATGTCTAATTACAAAAGATTCCATAAATAATTAGAAGACAGCACGGAGCTCAGTCTCAAAGCTTTAAACAACCCTCAGGAGAAAAATGTGATTAAAGAACATGATCATGAATTTCCTTTGACTGACATCATTTTAAATAATTTCCTAAATCTCTCCAAAGTCATTGCAACAAAATCATTTGGAATCATTTTAGTTGTTGTTTTTATGTTTACATGAAGTTGTTGTTGTAAAGCACCTGGAGGGAAGAACAGCTCCATAAACCTGCAGGACGTGGTTCTCCTGTTCAAGAACGTTACAGCTTTAGAACGACGTCCTCATCTACAAGATTTCAGACATCCTGAATTCAAGTAGAACTCGTTCCTGATGTGGAGCAGAGTACAACAAGCTGCTACATAAAGCAAAATGTAAACAAATAAAAGGCGACCGAGTGGAGGACCGTGTGTGTGTGTGTGTGTGTGTGTGTGTGTGTGTGTGTGTGTGTGTGTGTGTGTGTGTGTGTGTGTGTGTGTGTGTGTGTGTGTGTGTGTGTGTGTGTGTGTGTGTGTGTGACTCACTGCAGTACAAATAAACTAAAGTATAAGATTATTATCGAGGACATCAGCCTCACTTCTCTTGTTCTACCCACAGAATTGTGCAGTATCTTGTGATCTTATCAGTCTGTAGGATCCTTCCTTTGTATTAGCCACAGCTTCACTTCCCACACTGCCCCCCCCCCCCCCCCCCCCCCCCCCCCCCCCCCCCC
>SSNP01000087.1:1164367-1249275 GCA_006937955.1 Pachypanchax playfairii
CCCCACCCCAAACATATAAACTCTGTGATTTATCTGAGAATGACACTAGCTAAAGCCCGCTGGGTGACAAATATTTAGACCTTTTATCACTTTCTTCTGTGTTTCTCAACATGTCACATCTATAATCTTTCATTCTGGATAAAGTCATAGAAATCTACTTTACTCTACGCAGTGATCCACTGCAACTTTCTTCAGTGTGATGTGTCGTAGAAAACAACGTGGTGAAGATAAAAACACTCACCAGAGGCTGGTTGTTTAGGGAACATCGTTAGGTTTTGATTTGATTTATTTTTATGTGATAATTTGATCTTTTTCAAGCAGTAATGTTTGTGTGTAACGTGCACCACTTGAGCCCAGTTCATTTTCTCTGGAGCTGTCCTGCTCGTCCCCAGAGACACCGACAGTGATTGTTGTCTCTATTCAGGAAACAGCACAACACTTATCCTCCCAGTCCGTCTCCTCAATGCCACTTTCCCAACGGAGGAGGAAGACGGGACGCCTGAGTGTCAGGCTGTCTGAGCTCTGCAGTAAAATGTGTTCAAGGTGCTGATCAGGGGTCAGTGTCAGGACAGGTCACTGGAAACAGGGACAGAGGTCGGAGGTCAGACTTTGATGCAGTGAGCAGTCTGTCCTCAGGCTGTGGTGTGATGGCTCAGTCCAGGTGTGAAGAAGAATGATCTATGTGGAGAGAGTTCCTACGTCTGTGTGATGTGTATGTAGGCACGGCGGTATGTGAGTGCATCAAGGAGTCAGAGTTACAACCCACTGAGCTTCTGATCACTTTTTCTCCCTGAAAGAGAAACATGCTGAGAGCTTTTAGTCACACAGAGAAACTCAGAGCAAACGAAAGGGTGGCATAACACCGACGGAGGGAAATATGGGAGGAGCCTGTAGTTCCAGACAAATCCAGGAAAGCAAACTGAATGTTTTAACTGTTGGGACAGAGAAACAAAGAAAACCTAACCTTATGTTATGTTTTATCTCCAGTGGTGTATCAACAAGTGAGAAAGGAGTAAAATTTAACAAATCACATTGGTAAAGAGTATCAGAGCATGAGCATGAGGTGGAGGAGGTTTTAGGAGGGAAACAGATTGAAAAGAAGGGGACGTGAATCTGTATGTGAGACCTCCTTCTGACCTCCTGTTCTGCCCTGTCAAACAGCTGGAATCCACTGAGAATGAAGACGTAGGCAGTGGAAGCATAAAAAGGTGTGCTGGTTGGGAAAAATGAAAGGAGTGTCTCCAAAGTAATGAGACTTGTGATTTGTTTGGCGTGGTTACAAGAGAAAATGTTTATGTGGGTATATTTTTGAAAAGCCTATAAAAATGATTCATCGTCCTTCCTGCAGAATGTGGAGGATAAAGCTACACCCACTCACTTCCTGTTCAAACACAAAACAAATGCCAGATTTGGACTCAACATTTAGTTCCCAAAGTTCAGAGAGGCCACGGTAAATATTAAACCTAAATATGTGAGTAGGTCAGACGGCATGACGTTCAGTAACACTCAGAGTTAAGATGTCAGAATAATGACGTTTTCAGTTTCTGCTTTATTTTCATATTCATTTTTTTAAGAAAATGACAGATCATTCTATTAACTAAAATGCATATAATTCATTACTAGTTTAAGGTAATTTCCATACACAACATTTATATTTTATAACTCATTTTTTATTGCTGTAAGTAAAAAAAGATGTAACTGGCTTCACCATTTCTTTATTCCCTTTCAAACAAATCCCTGGTCGTCAAGATGCTTCAGTAAAACTTTGATAAGGTTTTAATTATATATTCATATTTGAGATGAATAAATTAATAAGTTTAGTGATAAAGCAGGTTCATATGCATGACTGAATTAATCTGATTATTAAGAATTAATTTGGAAATTCACTGTTGGGCTCTTATTAACTTGCAGAGCTTTGGCTCATTTCAGTGTTTAATCTCTATTCTGGAATATAATCTGAAGCTTTACAACCTTTTATTAATGGTAATCTGAAATGCAGCATTTTATATATACAGTTTCTTTTTTCCCTTCATTTTATGGGAAACACACCTTCAGATCTAAAGGACAAACCAACCTATAAAAACTAAAAATATTTGGTCCACGTACTTTCTGTCATCTTGATTATTGTTGAGGTTTGTTGCCCCAAGCCTGCTGGTCTCTGCTGAAACACCTGGATCATTAATCATTACTGGGGACTTTCATCTTTGACAACAAAGGTGAATTGTGCTAAGGTAAGATGTTATGGTCATCTCAGTGTTCACAGAGCTGTGAGAAGTTCCAATACAGAAGACAAACATGTTAAAAAGCTGAAGTTCAAGAAGTTAAAAGATGATGTTTTATAAAAAAACAGGATACAGTATCAAGAACAGGGTTTAAATATCTCTGATCTCTTCTTATGGTTCACTGTTAGTTTATTATAGAGTGATTGATGAATGTTGATTCATCAGTTCAGGATTTCTGTGTTTTCATGTCTTCTTTGTGTTCTAGTGAGCAGGTTCATGTAAACATGGATGAGCCTGTTTGCAGAGTCCTGACCTCAATAAAACACTGAGAGATGAATCAGATTAGATACTGTGAACCAGGACGTTTCATCCAACATGTATCTGACCTCACAAATGTGCTTCTGGAAGAAGAATCAAAAAATCCCATAAACACTCCCAACGAGTTCAGGTGGTTCTAGCTGAGAAGGGCCGACTCCATTTTAAACCCTATAGATTAGGAATGAGAGGTCATTAAAGTTCATGTGTGTGTGAAGACAGAAGGTCCCAGTTAGTAATCTAGTCTATCATATTGATTTGTTTTAACTCAGAGTGACAGTCATGTTAAAATCACTCTGTTGACCATAAGAACAAAAGTTTGTTGCTAGTTTTGTCGACATCTTGAAGATCACGTTAATGTAGCACTTCAGTGTTTTTCATGCAGCTGCATGTGTCTTCACACACCTGAAGTATTTTATTAGAATTATTTAATCTGTTGTACTACTATGTACCTTCAGTATTTCTTTGTGTTCCTGCATGTTGTTTTTTCTGTGTTGAAGGATGTAATTTATGTGAACTCTTAACATTCATTTCCTTGACTGTAACTTACTGAGACCTCGCGTTCAGACTTATATGAGGCTGTTAAAGTGGACCAGCTTTACAGCAGAAGGCTGTTTTATATAAGATGCTGCACATGTGAAAGCAAGTGGGATTTTCTACAACAGCCACTTCCTGATGGCGCGCTGAGAATCTTTAAAATGTCTGGTCAAGATCCAAGGTCGACATTACAGCTTATAGAGAGGAAGTTTTTACCCAGAAGACTAGACGGGTCATGATATCTTCATGTTCAGTGTGTGCACGTGTCACATCTGTCACTGTCAACAAATCTAGTCATGATATTATTGATAACAAATAAGTGATCCAAGTGACAACAGTTCTCTGTTCTATTGTTGCTTTAGTTCATTCTAGTGTTCTTCACCTTCAACTTGAATCCAAACTACAGTAATAAATATCAATCTAAAGGTAATAAGTGTAATGTTTCATCTTGTTTATGGAAATGTTTGATAATATTTAAATCTCTTAAGTGCTAGAAATAGAATCATTTGAAATTAGTTCATCAAAAAAGGACCACGGCATCTTCTTTTATTTTTTTCATGATTTGACAAAAAGATAAATATATTTTAATCTCAGTAAATTACATATAAATGATTTAATGGTTCTCATACAAAACTTGCAGAATGAACAGAAAATGTTTTCCAGAAATCCACTTCCTGTTTCATTCACTCTTTTCTCTGGTATAAATCTATTTGATAAGTTTTGTATTGACATCATTTTTTCATCTGCAGGTTATCAAAAGCAGGATTTCAACCTATAGTGTCAAGTTCCTTTATGTGGAAAAACATCTTCCAGAAATGAAATGAGAAAATGCAGGTTTATACAGAACATCAGCCGGGGGGCTTCCTGCTGCTCAGAAGGTCACCATCAGGTCATCAGTCTTTCTGATGTGGAGCCAGAAGTCTAAATTCAATTCAGTGTCCGTATGAAGCAACAGTTCACAAGGAAGTAATCACAAGACACTTGAAAGAGGAAGTAAACAAGTTGCACTCAAGTTCAAATAAATCCAACAGTAATCCTGTTTACCTATTTATACATTTCCTCTTTGTAACAACTGATTTAGCTAATGAAATTCTGTACAGGAAAACTTTACGTTAACAGGTAGAAACTTCCAGCAGGAAGGAATCAGTGTGAACAGCTGGAGGATGAGACAGAGAGACAAAGCACTTGGACATGAACATCAAGTTATATGGAAAAATACCAGACAGTATTTACATAAAGAGAGCAGAGTGAATAAATGCCCTCCAGCAGTCTGAGACTATAACAGCATAACTAAAGGGATGGATCAGAATAACCTTAGCTAACGCTAGCTGCATGCTGGAAGTGTGTATATTGAGTGTTTGTTTGTTTCTGAGAGACTCTGTGATGGACTGTTGACCTGTCGGGGGTGTAACTCTGCCTCTCTCCCAGTGACCCTGAATATGACCAAGCAGATATAAATAACAGATGTTCTGTGATCCCACCATCACCTCATGGTGCATCTTATTAAATATACCAACCCTGTTTGTTTTAACCTGAAATTACAAACCTCATTGTTTCCTGTACAGTCTGGACACTGATACGAAGGTGTTTATAGAACAAGAAGCAGATCATTGAAGAAACCGTGTGGCAGTTTGTTGTTTACTCTTGCTAATATGACGTACTGTAAAACTACCCTTGTTGTGGTAAAGAAAAAGAGAAAACGGTTCAGTTCTCCAGTATATAAATGCAGTATATGGACTGGCTGATATTTCCCAGCGGGCAGTTTGGTCAGCCTGACCTCTGTTAAAGCTTCCGTTTCTGTCACCAGCAGCCTGACTCAAATAAATTGGCTTTGGTCTCTGTGGAGGAGTTTGCTGTTGCTGCAGACCTGAGGCCTGATTGGTAAACCTGCAGACTTTACTGTGAAGGTCTTTCTCTGCATGTTTTTCTGACCCCCGAAAAAGTTCTCAGTATGAAATGCTATGACCTGAGAGACTGGACATGTGTGGGTGTGATTGTATGTATATACATGACCCTAACCTCCATTAAAGATGAACCCTGGAGTGATGGTGACCCCTGTGTCTATAGAAACATGTGACAGTTCATGTGTCTGTAAATGTACTTGAACTCTAAATGCTCTGTGAGGTTTTGTGGAGGAAGTAAACTGGATGACTGCAGTCAGCCTACGCACCATGAGGTTACATCACCCTGGGCGTAGCAGTGCTCATCAAACTTTTCATCCTTCTGCAAACTGAAAATATACAGAAGGATGAATCAGGATGTCTCATAGTTCAACAGGCTTTCTGTTCTGATGATGTTTTTAAGAATACAGGAAAAAAAATTACTCATTTTTAACACAAAAGACGGTTTTTAGGAGTTTATGAGCCAAAAATGTTTAAAAGGTTAACATGTTTTAATGTGCAGTATTAAATTCCAAGGCATCAAAAATATCTGTATAGCTTCCTCTGATGAAGGATGTGAACGAGTAAATATATGAAATGATGAAAACAAAGATGTATCGTTTATTTACAAAGATTTGATTTGTTTGTGCCTCTGAAGAGATTATCTAACTTAGATTATAGTCATGTTCCAATCTCAGTGTTCAACTTCGGGGTTATGAAAGAAATCAGATTCTTTTTATCCATTTTTATTCAAATCTTGTACAAAAGTTTAAATAATATCCAGACAAAACTCAGTTTAAATAGGATGATATAAAATGAGTTTCTGGGAGATGAACCTGCTTAACATGAGCCAGTCTACAGTACCAGAACTTTTACTGGACACAGCGTACCAGAACTTCTTTCCAGCATACTGTGCGTACCGGGACCTTTAAATCTTAAAACCAGACCAGGATCTTTCTGGACGGCGTTTGCATTTTCTTCCACTGCATGCGAATGTGTGAGTGGTTGTTTGTCTCTATACAGCCCTGTGATGGACAGATGACCTGTCCAGGTGTGACCCCGCCCCTCACCCAGTGCCTGCTGGACAGACACCAGCTTCTCTCGACCCTGAACAGTTAATCAGATTTATTAATGAATGAATGACATGATGTTGATCAAAACAAGGTAACAAATATATTTGGGGCTTTGGAAACCCGTCAGATTACTTTCTAATGATCTGTAATCCTACATTCATCCAAGTGACAGCAGATAATCTGTTAAATCCTTCTGTCTGGTTCTAAACAAGCCCGCCTGCAGAAACGTTCCCTTCTATTCATAAAGGCCTCTGTTGTTGATCCTCTTAGAAGAAATAGGAATATATAAAGAGATGGTTAAGTTAATGGGTAAAGTACTTGATTAAAAAAAAAAAACCTTTTCATGAATTAACAATTTTCTTTATTTTTGTTTTCTTTTTATTATTATTTTCAGTCATTTTCAGAATTTGTACATTTATATCTCTGGTGGTTACATCAGTTAGGGAAATATATTAGAAAATGTAACTAAACAAAAAAGAAAACATTGCTGGGAGAAATTTGGATGTAAATTAGAGCAACATTGTATTAAAATTTTAAAGAAACTGTCAAATCCAATTAGATTTGTAAAGGCGGATGAGTTTCTGGTTCTTTCTGTTGTTATTCAGTACTTTAAAATCAGGATGCTGCAGTTCCTTTGAACATAGAGCAGAAGATCCGAGGCTGAGACAACCCAAATACCAGCAGTAGACTTCAGCCACGTGCCTGGAATTTTAATTAGGTAAAAGTGATTCAACCCATTCTTAACCTGTCGTACTCCAGCCTGACTGTAAGAAACAATGAGCAAGCAGGGGTGTGTGTGTGTGTGTGTGTGTGTGTGTGTGCATGCATGTGAGTGCTTGCACACATGTACACATGTGTGCGTGTGTGTCTTGTCATATGACAGAAGGAGAAGTTCTGTGGTGCATCACATGCAGAACTTCAACAACTGGACAATGTGCTGCAGCTCTAAACTAACCTGAGTCGACTACACAGAAAGTTTTAAACTTCATCATGTGGTTTGTTGTCTCATAACTGAACTTCATCCTTTATTCACCAAATGCATCATTATCCTATGAATTTTTAAAAAGAAGCTTCTTATTCATAGATTGAAATTCACTTTCTGGATCACTCTTTATGTATTAACTCACTCTCTCAAAAGTTCATTCACAGCTGTAAAATTAAACTCCCATGACGACCTATTCACAAAAATACTTGTAGAAAACCTTCAGTTAAACTTCTGATGATAGAAAACATCATCTCTCTGTGTCTGCTAGGTGTTTGTTTTTACTGCTTTTAACCTGTGAGATATGCTCAGACTGATGATTCTGGTAAAGCAAGACAACATCATTCACTCCTAACCCCAAAATACTGCAACACTTCCTGTTTCTGTGACGTCATCCACGGAACCAAAGTTCTAAATCATCCAAAGTCTTTTCCTCTGAGAACATAAAGAGATTGAGGGTTGAGCAGACGTCACAGCCTGACTCCTCCGGTGACCTCGAGAAGCCTTAGTGATGAACGATTTGGTTAATTATCAGGTTTTTGCTCTTATTCTGCAGGTGTTTTTAACCGTGTTAGTAGCACAACAGATGGGTTCTTATTAGTTTCTTTAAGTTTGTGGAGGTGAGAAGATGCAGCCTGCTGTGGAACTTTGTTAGAATTCAGAAGCATCAGAAACACCAAGTTTATATGAGACTGTTTTTCAGAACATTACTGGACTGAATCCACAACCTGGGAAAAATCCTGTGATATATTCAGCGTGCTTCATTGATTTATTTCCCTGAAAGGAGGTTGAGAACAGACATGTTAAAAGTATTATACTAAAAACTGCAGAAATACAGTCCAGACCTGCCAAACACTGATGGAAATGGACTCTGTCAAGGTGAAGAGTGGTATCTGGAATTATTTTACAAATCAGATGTTCCACTCAGGAATCGGTGAAAGATCGGCCACTGCATCTCCATCATATGCTGCAACTCTCATGTGTTTTTAATAAGGTAAAAAAAACTATTTACAGCGGAAAAATGGAAAGAAAAGAGAAATTAATATTGATAACAGACAAAAACCTGCAAATCCCGACAGAAGACTCAGAACTTCTATCAGCTCGTTGGTCATGTTCAATATCAACATGTTGAAACTCTCTTATCGTCACCGTCACCATCATCATCATCATCATCATCGGTTATTGAGGGATGCAACAGATATTTTAGAACATAAACAAGTGCATTGTGGGATTGTTTGAATGAATCTGAGGTTTGCGGTGTTCTCTGAAGTCTCTTATTGACAGAGTTTCCTCTCTCTCCTGGTCTGCCACAGCTGATCAGTGTTCTGCTTAACCCCCAACTGAACGTGACAGCTTTGATTGCAAATCTGTGGCAAAACTTATCTTGTGTATTATGGCCAGTTGTACTTTGAAGCTGTGGTTCTGGGTCTGTTTGATAAGTACACCGCCTCCCTGTGATACCCTGGAAACACCGTCGGGGTTCTGTCATTTCATTTAACTATCGTTTTCTCCTGTTATGTGGCCGACCAGGGAGAAAAGGCTTTATGGGGTTTGTTTATTTATTTATTTTGTGCAGTTAAGTATTTTTTTTTTGGTTTAGTTAGAAGGGAGCGCTTTTGTTGTTCTGGCCTTTGAGTGCCTGATGCTTATTACTTCCTTTGTTCGTTTTGTTTTTGTTCTTTTATTTTTGTAAAATGTAAATAAACTCCTCGCTGATAGAGGATTGTTCAGTAGTTTGAGTTAAAGTTTAATTGGTTTTATATATTTACTGTTACATCATGTGTCACCACAGACGTCCAGTTTGAGGCTTGTAATAGTTCTCAGTTATGTAATTCAGCTGCACACAGTCCAGTTTAACCTCAGTTACGTTCTCCACATGAACATGAGACCCATGAAACACAGACCCAAACACAAGGTTCTGTTTGTTCTGTCACTTTTCCAGCTGTTTCAGACATATCAGCTGTTCTATTGGATCAGAACCACGTGATTCAGCTGTCGTTTAACACTCACATTAATGATCCTTGGCCTTCGATGGCCGTTTCCAGATCACTGAGTTCTCCTCCTTGGAATTCCTTTGGTAGATCCTGACCTCCATAGACCGAGACCATCCAGCAGAACTGGAGGGGTGAAGGTTCTAAACTTTAAATCTGATCCAGTTTTCAGGAGAAATGAGGCTTTGCTTTAATGAACTGTAAACAATTTGGGTGTGGCCAAACGTCCTTTAATCCCATCCAGAACTGAAAATAGTTTTGTTTGTTACACTGAGTTCACATGTTCTCCGTCAGGCCTGAACATCCACATTAACAGTTTGTGTTGCTGTGCAAGCGTCCTACTTGTGTCATCCTGGTGATTTATCTGTGTGCACTTTGCTACTTTGGGCTCTCTTTGATCAGTCTGCTGCAGAGCATCACGTTTATCTCCAACTTTTACCCAAAAATGTTTTCAAATCAGTTACAAAAATCCCTCCTGCATTTCATCTTATTTGACGAAACACACACACACACAGACACACACACACTCCTCTGAATGCCACAAACTCAGCTCGCCAAGGTCAGACCTGAGCTGTGCACTCATAATTACCACTGAGGGTAATTAGTTTCCACAGCACAGGGTCTCTGGTGCCCCTCTGCACACCTTTCCTCTGTCACTTGGGCCCAGCCATGAGAAATGAATGGCTGCGTACGCTGGGTTGAGTGGGCCCTTGTGATCTATAATAAAGTCTCTTTTGGAGTGGAGCAGGATTTGTGTGTGTCTAAGTTTACATCACCCAGAACCAGGAATATTACAGTGGAAGTTAATGATGTCTCTCTTCCACAGACAGTATCACAATGTCAACGATGGGAGAAAATCATTAGCCTTCACACACTTAATGAAAGTCAAAGATTAAGTCAGCTTTTCTTTAGAGTGGGATATTATACAGCCTACAGACTCTGAGCATCATTAGGTAACTTCTCATCACTTTTACCCACAAGTGGCGACTTTAAGCATTTTATGCGTTTTCTCCTATTTGGACAACTTTTGGAAGGACAAACTTTTTCACCAGCTGCTCCGAGGTCCTTGGTGCTTCACAGACACAAGAGCTCACAAACATGAGTAACAGCTTTCAGTATAGAGCCACAAGAGATTTTATCTGCACTCCATACCTCAACATGCTGACTTTGTAATCTCCAGCAGCCTCTCTGCATCCCTCCTGTCCCTCCGAAGCAGCCTATAATACACCTGTCACTCCCACCTCCTCCACAGAGACTCCCAATGTGTTGACCTCAGCTTTGTTTTTGCTGCCGTTTCTCTCCTCAGCCCGGTCTCCAGCTCCCATCAGTACCACATTGTGTTTCTGAGCTTGGATTCAGCCCATTTCCGTCACCTGTATCCCATCTGCCCCATCCTCACCTCATCACAGCAGAAACAGGGCTCTCCATGAACAGCACATGCCAAAGCATACCATCTTTCCCGCCTCTAATGTCCACCACCATCTGTGTTTTCTGTCATCACTTCTAATGTTGCCTCAGAAGACGCTGCTCGTATCCACTGAAGCAGGAGATAATGTTCATTCTGCCATGTCTTCACTTCTCCTTCTCTCTCCTGTGACCTAGTTGCACCAACCTTTCCCCTCTGTCCAACACAGTTAATTCACTTAATGATAGTAGCACACTTTGTAAATACCAGAGATTAGGGAGAAACCTCTCCTACGTAAACAAACTTTGTTTAGGTATTGAGGAGCTTTGTGAGGTATTGACTGTACTTCCTCCACAGCTGTATGACACTTTGACGTGGCTAAGAGAGAGACATCGATCGTGAGTGTCACAGTCTGACTGCAGATCAATGATAAAGCTCTGTGAACATGGGTTTTCTAATGGTCAAGGCCAAATCCTGTGGATACTATAAGGTCAGATCTGGTTCTGCAGCGACGTGTCAGTTTGTCAAGAACCAAAGAATTGGGAAAAGCCTTCATCACGTGGACCCGATTTAGTCACAAGCATGGGAAAATACACAGCCTACTTGTTCTGACTCTACAATGATGTGTAAGTGTTAGTTTCTGTAACCAGAACCAAGCTGGCTCTATGTGGTTCCTCCCACCAGAGCCCATTTAAAACGCCAATAACATCCTAATCGACATGAAGCCATTAAACTATATGCATACAGTTGAGAGTATTGATGCAGAGGGAGAATTTTTGCCCCTGGAAACATCCAGGACACAAGATCAATGGAGCGATTCAAGAGGCTACTAATGCATTAGTTCGTCTCTCTTTAATTATCTCCAATGCAGATGGCCCTAACGAGGGGAAGGACTTTTAATTGAGAGTTGGAAGGAGGCGTAGATGAACCTCAGACATACTTGGAGCAACATATTCTAGCTTGCCAAGGCCAAATCCTCATCTGTGTACTGGCAGTCAGTCACTCCCTGAGACCTGCTGCACCACCAGAGAGTGTCAATAAGGCTGAGAGGGAGTCAGGAGTGTGTGCGTGCACGCGTGCGCATGTGCGTGGTATCAGAACGGTAGAATCAGAGCTGAGCTTCATTTCAGTAAATGCTGTGAGCTGTTGAGAAGTCTGTTCAGAGTCAGTATGTTTATTTATTCTAGTTTAGTGGATGAAGATTTAGATGTGTTGGATTCAGTTTATATTGAATCTGTTAACAAAATAAATAAACATATATGTAGATTTTTAATTGGAAGTAAGTTTTAAAATGATGTACTTTAGTAATTAATGTAGCTGTTATGATCATAATCAGCTGTTTTTTTTGTTATTTTTTCTTCATGAGTATCAAGTAGTCGTTTGCTTTTAATGTGATGGATGAGTAAAAATACACCAAGTAGTTTCCTATCCACCACTAGGCTTTTAAATACACGGGTCCACTCTTCAGTACAAAACCTGCCAAAAAACCTTTTCTGGTCCGGTTGTTCTTCCATCTGGTTTATTTTGAAAGGATTAGACATTGTAAACTACACTTTAAGTGTCAGATCATGATAGTCAGACAGGCCCAGACTGATCCACCACACAGGTGAAAATGAAGTAATTATACGTCTAATTAGTAAAGACAAACATCTGCATCTCTAAACTGTCTGTTCCATCTGAGGATACAGTCAGCAGCCAAACCAGATCAATAAGATGAGTTTTCAGATAATTACCCAGAAATTTGAACTGTATATGTTCGTCATCCCCATTTATTTATTTATTTATTTATTTATTTATTTATTTATTTATTTATTTATTCATTCATTCATTCATTCATTCATTCATTCATTCATTCATTCATCCATCCATCCATCCATCCATCCATCCATCCATCCATCCATCCATCCATCTATCCATCTATCTATCTATCTATCTATCTATCTATCTATCTATCTATCTATCTATCTATCTATCTATCTATCTATCTATCTATCTATCTATCTATCTATCTATCTATCTATCTATCTATCCATTCATTCATTCATTTAAATCCACCTGATACATGTAAACTATAACTTCACACGTCACTTGTAACATATTCTCAACTGAACAGGTTTGACACACTCATCCACTCTGGGTTTGTTGTGATGAAGCTTCTTCTCACTGAAGACCATCAGACTGATTATACAGCTGTAAAAATGGATGTTGTTCTTTTGTCTTTCTAATTTATCAGCAGCTGTCTTTGTGCACCTTCTAATGACGATGTAACACACTGATTAAATCAGGGCAAGAAGTGCTTGTGCAGTAAGTCAAACTCTAAACTCGAATAATTTCTTTAGAAGTTTCAAGAGTAAAAATGATTTTAAACATTCCAGTATCGACACTTTATGGTCAAAGGGTTAGGTTTCATGTCTTTGTGGATTTTAAAAAGGCAGAGAGTAAAAATAGAATATGAGCCAAGATAACTCTATTTCATTGGTTCAGAAATTGTTGTCTACAAAGTGACCTTTCAAGTGAAAATGGCACGTCAAACATCCAACACATTTTCTCCTGGCTTGAAACGTGAAACTCATACAACTCAAACTGATTTACTTTATTACAGTTTTATTTCACTCAGCTGTTTTTCTATCAAAAAGTTGTGCAAATGACAAATCAGTTTTAAAAACAAACTTCCAGGTCTGAAGAGAAAAACCTGAAAATGAAGCAAACTGAAGCAGTTGGCAGCCAGACACAGATACAACAATTTAATTAAAGCGCAGCAGCCTGAGCTTAATTAACACCTACTTGCTGTTCTTAGCAGGATTTTTTACAGATTCTCCCCTTAGAAAAAAATAAAATGAAATAAATGAAAAACATGCTGTGACCAATTAACCAAACTGGTTTGTACAGAACGAGTTTCAAGCCTGAGGCTGGATTGTCCAATCAGAAGACACGTGTAATGAAGACTCCCATCGAGAGGCATTCATCAATTAGAAAGTGTGTTTGACTGATAGGTTGGAGTTAAACTCATTAAAATATGTTCTTTTGGGCTGTTTATCATCACATCAGGGATGTTAGTGGATCTTTGAATTTTGGTTGTATTAAAGTTAAAATTATATTTTAGAGTGGTGGAGATGTTAAACATCTGTTAGATTTTCTCTTAGATAATAATGTAATTATAATAAAACAGGTGAGAAAACTCCACCCTATTTATTTTTTATTCAGAATCAGATTTATTTAAGTATGTTATTTAAGAATGTTCACATTTGTTCATGTGCTTATAGATGTATGTAAGATAAATAGACATTATTAGACACACATGAGATACATGCTCACGTACGCTGGACGACACAAACTTCATCAAAGTTTAACTGGGTCAAAGAAAGTTAGACTTGTTTTACACATAAAATTATGTAAGTAGTAGTTAAAACAATATTAAATATGCAAGAATTTAAACTTTGGATTTGTTTTATACCAGTATAAAAGTTAAACCTGGATAATATTTAATATCTTCTCACCTTTATCCTCTTTGGTTTTTTGCAGCTTCTGTCTTATCGATTCTTTTACTATCTCACTCCACTTTTTATCAGTGGAGATTTTATTCATCCAGCTATTTATTTTAGATCCTTTTATCTGTAATTTTTTAACTATTATCCATCTCTTTATTGGCTGTTCTACAACCTAATTGTGAAGCACTGACCTTCCACAGCGAGGACAAGCCGAACATTCATTTTTCCAAGCAATAATGAAATGAATGTACGACTGCAGATGATTTATTAGACGTACATTAAACTTTGGTTTTTCAGTAATATTTCTGTCTGATTTTATGAAACAAACGCCATGCAGGAAGTCTGGAGTAATTGAAATATGAATGAAATGAAGCTGGAGGCCATGAAAGCACTTCAGCTGAGTATAAACTCATGAATGTATAACATACAGGCAGCAGATGAACTCTGGCACGCTGATTGACTTCATGTTTGGCTTTTCCTCATTGTGCCTGTTTTTCTGTCTCAGCAAAATTTAAGACATCTTCCTCTTTGAAGCTCGTATCTCCTCGGACATCAAAGGTTTCCACTAAACAGATCGTGCATCCGCCTACTTCCAGTGCGTTTGAAGGGCTCCTCTGTTAAGTAGAGCCACACAAACACAGTGATGGAAGTTCATGTCGAAGAAAAATCAGATTTCAACATTCTGATGAATATTTTCACCAGCTGCAAACTGATTATCTTCAGTATTAAAAATATGTGAGTTAAAGTTGAGCATCAGTCATTAAAAACATCCAACCTGGATGAACCATTAGAACACAGAGAGGATCGATGACGAAAGCCCTCATTTCTCAGAATGTCTTGCAGATAAAAGACAATGTGAATCACACTAATCTCCAGCATCTGGACAAACAGCTCAATGAATCAGAAACTTTAGGTTCTACTAATCGTTGTGGTTTACAGTCATGTCTAATCTTAGCTGCTGAGTGGAACTGGACTGGGAAACTTGGGTGGAGGCCTGTCTGGGATTACAGGTAACAAACATCATGGTTGACTCAAAGGATGAAATATTCCAGCTCAAATCTGTTTCCGTCATGTAAAGAGACAACAGCAAAGATTTCCTGGAAGAGTCCCATTTTGAAAGCAGAAATTCAGAGTTTGGTGTTCTGAGAAAACCCTGGAAGTATTTTAATGATTAACGTAAATGTTTTAGACCTTTTAAAGAAATTAAAGCTAATTTATTTTTTATGTTAGTCTGAAAACATTCTAAAATACCCACATAACACTCCGATGAGAATGTCCACAGTCATACTGATCACATCATACTGAGCCTGCTAGAAACAGGCCATTAATAATACAATATCTGTATGAAAACACCAAGGTTGGAGTAAATCTCTACTTTGGAAAACTTTTTTTTTAATCTTTTTATTGGATTATAAACATTGTTTGAATGAAGACTGGAGGTTCAAATACAGCAGATGATCATTGTTTTTTAAAAAAACATCTGGGATTGTATAGACACGCCTCAGCAGCAACATCTGACACCAAAATAATGTTTTTTTATAACTTGCATTAATCATCATATCATTGTATATTTCTATAGTCTGAGAGTCATAAAGTGAATTGGAAGCAGAGCTTTCAGAGTTTTGTAAACATGTACACATCTAACTCTGTGTTTTCATAGATATTATTAAAAATAAAAGAAAAACAGTGAGAAAAATGTGCCTGTTATTACAAATAAATGTTTTTCTGTGAGACTTGGTACAGAAAGGCTGAGAGCAGCACAGGAGCACACCAGGGATGTGAACTCGCACCTCTGATTTCCTTCTATCTGCAGACATGAACAGGAGCCTCAGCAAGTCCTGCTTCCTACTCTATCAGTTTCATAATGACTATCACTTCATCTAAGTGTTATTCAGTTGTGTCCTGTTACGTCTGATAATCCAACCACAAATCAGACCCATTATGACTAAACAGTCATGAGACAATCGGCCCAAATGTCTTCCCGTCAGCAGTCGTGTGTCATGCACCTTATTTGGCAACATGAAAGATAATCTGTGGACATTTCTGGTTATGAACCAAGACGTATGGTTTGTGATAAGAAGCCGCATATATTCAGCTCTGAAATCCCCGTCTGCTGCTTCAGCTGGGAAGAATCTGTAGAAATGACCTGTGGTGAGTCGTCACATCATTAGTTTTTCTGGGGTTTTTTTCATGTAAGCAAAATAGGATAGATGTTTATCAGATAGTTTTGCTGTGTCATGTTCTATTTTTGTTCTCCAGCAGCATCACTGAGCTTCTCAAGAAAGATTTGACCTTGTAAAAAAGAGTGAGTTTATAGTAGAGAAGTTAAAAAGTTTTAAAGTGAAGAGCTTTTGGATGGTGTGAATGCTGCTGCAGACTCTCTACTTGTCACCCAGTAAATTCATCCCAGCTTCCAGTCAGTATCCATCATCCACCCATCTGTCACTGCTGATGGTCTCCCATATTGTCGCATGTATGCAGCAGATTTTCCATTTCTAAATATGCCCATTCTGTGGTGTTAACATTAATATCTCACATCCTGTCTAAAATGGCCGACCAGAGCTGAATCAGTCTCCAATTAGGCTTTAGAAACCAGATGGAGGCTCCAACTCCAACACCTTCTCATGTTAAATTCACACACAGATCAGAGTATTATTCTGATCAGGAGACAGAAAACTGGAGTTCTCCTCACATTGTTCTCAAAGAGCAGATCAAACATTATTTCACATGAAAATTCAAATCTAAGATCTTTTTTTAAGGTCTGACTTTTCTTACATTCACCAAGTTTAACTCAGTTGCTGAGTCAGTTTCTAAAATAAAAAGAAAAGAGCAGGTAAACGGTGTGAAAACTGATTCTGTTATTTACAGATTTAATAAAACTTTTTCATTTCAAAAACAGAAAATTAGCATATGTTGTTTTAAAAATGACATATTTTAATTAAAATGAGTATTCTGAAAATTGCTGTTAACAGCTTGTTTTGCAAAAGTGGAAAAATTTAACTGGGTTTAAAAACAAGATAATTTGCATTAAAAAATAAATATTACAGGTTGAGCTTTTTGACAAAATAGTACTTCTCATTTTCGCTGTAAGAATTGGAATATTTGGGGCATTAAATTAAAGTAATGTGGAACTCACATTCAGAACAGTAGAAGGCTTTCAAATAAAATGTGAAGAGAAGTTCAGTTGTATCTTTTAAAACTTGAGATTACCATGTGAGAATCTACACAGGCAGAATAAATAAATAAAATAATATATATAATCCCCCCATTGCAATAAAGTTGATGGGATAAAACCTAAAAACCTGGATTTTATAGTGTTTTATAGGGTTTACGATCAAATAAAAGTCCAAGTAAACGCAAGACGGTCGTTTTATGATTTTTTCTTTATTCTCTTAATGTTTTCAGATTTGTGTTTGTGACCTTCAGAAGTTTAACAGGAGACGAATGAAGCAGTTTTTTTTAAGCATTTGGGTTTATTTTGATGACAAAGTGAATTGGATTCTATTGATTTTAAAAACATCAAATTGAAGTGCTTATGTTGTACCTGATGATTGAGTTTCTTGCTGTTTTTTTTGCAGACATTGTCCCCTGGTGTGCTGGCTTTGAGATTTAGTCACACGTTTACACACTCACACATACACACCTTGATATTCCTCACTGCTTCCAATCTAATTTCTGCAGATGTAGTGACCCATGAAATGATGCCAAGTCAATCTCTTTTTCCCCAGCAGTATGTAAAAGCTGCAGATTGCCTCATTCAGCCTCAGATATTAACCCTTAGGCCACCTCCTAATACCTCGGCGTCCCTGGTACAATACCGCTGGCTGAGCTGAAAACGGGCCGTTTCCACAGCCGAGCTTTGCAGGCTGGTATTTAAGTGTCTGCTTTGAAGTTTGAGAAGTTTGCTGCCAGGTCTGTGTGTGTGTGTTTCTGTGTGCATTTAGAAATAACAGGTGGCTGTTGTGTGTGTGTGTGTGTGTGTGTGTGTGTGTGTGTCAGAAGGGGTTTCTTTAAAGATAAATACTGCATTGAGAGAAATAATCCTCTCTGGGATGTTGGGTGGAACTCCTGCTCCTCCAATAGTGGCAAAAACTTTATTGTTATTATTTGAAAGAAAAAACAAATCAGTTATTTTTCATCAGAGAAGCAGGTGACTATCTCACCTGTAAAAGCTTTAGAGGATAAAGAGGAACGTGAGAAGATGTTCTCCATATGAATACAGATTATCTCTAGAAGCTTTGAAGACCAGATTCAAATCAGGAACTATCATAATGACTCGTCCTAGACCCGAAACATTCCTTCATATATCCATACTGGTTCTGTTGTTGTGTCATTGGGCGGAACACCTACCTGTGTATGAATGCTGGTGGTCAGTGGACCTGTGGGTCCTTGTCAGCCCGCCTCAAGCAGCTGCAGCTACAGTGTAGTTCAACCACCAGAATGTATAAATGAACAATAGACTCACTGTCAAGCTCATTGGAAGGTGGTTTATAAATCTAATCTTTTATTTTTATTATACAGACTACAGTGTGGATGTTGGTCAGACTTGACTTGAAAAAACTAAATATTATTTTTTTTTTATAAGGAATTGAGCTTGAACTCTGGAGAACAGAAACAGAAACAATGTGACATTTTATTTAAATAAGAGAAAAAAAATCAGATTCCTGTTTCTTGGCCCAGTATGTTTCTCTCACACACACACACACACACACACACACACACTCCGGTTCTGTTTGTTCTTGTACTTACAGACAGACGTGTAACTAGATAATGTTACTTTTATGAACAAACAGTAAATAAAAACAAGGACCACCTGGAGCTAATTGGTCTCTTTAATACATAAAGCTGCTTGTGACCTTTATGCTGATTGAAAAACAACATCATGTAATAAATCTCAATCAGTATATTATTTCTCACTTACAGACAAATTTGTTGTTTTCATTCCACCATAAACATAAAGGTGAAACTTCCTGGATCTTCTTCCATCAGGGTTCATCATGTGACTGATGGAGGATCAGAAAGAGATGGATCTGGATCTTGGAGTTCATCTTGATGGTTCTGGATGGTTCCTCTGTTCCCTCCTCTCTCTCCATCTGATCCAGCTGAGGTTGTGTCTCCTCTTGTGTCCACGTCCTGGACGTTGTCCTGCTACAGTCACATCAACATGATACTGTTTAATAATATGATCAGCTGATCACAGGAACATGAAGCTGCTTGGAGATGATGATGAAGATGTAACATCTTCTCAGACTGATCTGGTCTTTATCTGGTCCATGTTCAGGGTGGTGCACACAGTGATCTCTCTAGAAGGCCTAACAAACATCTTAACAGATAGTTTTACTGTTTGTTGTTTTTACTAAAAACACACTGGAATAAACTGGATAATTGTTTGATTTAATCAGCTGTATAGTAAATGTGTCTGTATAAACAGATTAACTGCAACTAAAATATAGATCCATCCAGAGCTCTACCTTCTTCATGATGAATCAAAGTAAAAACAATTATGTGAAAATATTCCTGTCTTCAAAAGTTTATCAACCACAAACATAAAAATCTGAAGATGATTAGAATCTAAAAGTTTAAAACTGATGTGATTTATTTACAGATAAGGTGGTTTGCTTAGTAATTAAACTTATTATTGTATTTATTAAAAACAAAATGAAGGTGACGCCCTGTCGTGTTGTTTTTAAGGTGACTGTATTTTCTATTAAAAAGCACCTACCTCATTGTGTAATCTCTGATCATAAGAAGCTATTGGATGCTGCAACCTGTAATCAAAATCTTCACCCATGATTTAAAGAGGGAGCTGAATTCTGTTCAGATTCACACCCACCGTGCTTCAGGAATAATCAGGCCAAGCGTTTCATCAGCAGGCATTGTGCAGGTCTCTTTTGTTCATGCAGTTTCTACCAGGGAGGTAAACGACCTCCGAACAGGTGATGGAACATGTTATTTAATGTCACAGAAGGAAAAACTCATATCAGAGTGAAGTACCATCAACATGTAGCAGGTGACTGTTAATGCTGCAGATGATGATTAAAAAGTCCATGACTCACAGGTTCAGTTTGAACTTTCAGGTGAAAATCAGTCAAGGTGTTAATTCATTCTGTCATCAAACCTCCATCCAGCTGGATATGAATAAGTAATAAAGTTTTCCTGTTCCAGTCAGTCACTTGTTATCTTTACCTGTTTATTCCTGGTCTGGGTCGCAGGGAGCTGGTGTCTCCAGTGGTCATTGGTCGAGAGGCGGGGTTACACCTGGACAGGTCACCTGTCCATCGCAGGGCCACATAGAGACAAACAATCACTCACACACACAGGGACAATTTACAGCTGCTGATTAACCTCATGTATATTTCTGTTCTGTGGGAAGAAGCCGACTCCCTGGAGGAAACAGAAAGGTCCTGGCCCGGTTTCAAACCCAGGACCTTCTCGCTATAAGGCAACAGAGCTACCCGCTTCACCACCGTGCAGCCCTACTGACACCAGTTTGTTCTCATTTTTTCTAAGTGCATGATCTCATTGATGCTCTGCAGACACATGTAGATTTGAAGGAAACATGAATCTGCGGATGTCTGAAGACACAACAGAGAACACGTTTCATATCATTATGATCTTCTAAGATCTTCTACAATCTGAGCTTTTTATCACAATTTAAAGCTCATGACACACTTTTCTTATTGTTTTAGCTTCAGTCATATAATAGTGAATCCAGGAAGTCACTTAGCCCACATCCCTCTCTCCATTCAACATTATTCATTTCTCTGCTCCATATGGTGGCCTCATGGACTGACAAAGGCCAGGCATTCCTGTTCCAAGAGACCAGTTAGAGTCAGCGGGACACGACAAACTCTGGTTTGTCTGCAGACACCCTGTCAGCCTGTGTTTGGTCTCCAAGGGCCCACAGTTCATGGTTAAGACGCCAAAGCCTGTCTTTAAAGTACAGGCAGTAGTTAGCAAGGAGAATGCTTGGTGCGCCTGCTTTGTGTTGTGTCCCAGCGATAACACACTCTGACATGCTAACACAATCCAGCTGCCACCCCTGCATGGGCATACACTGTCTCTGCTGCTCCTTTCCTTTATTCTGCCTTTTTTCAGCCCACTCCATTTATGCTATGCCATATTTTAAAAATACACACAACATGCGCCGTGCACAATGAGAGTCAGTGCTGCAGGACTGTTGTTTACTGTTGGATCAGCTTCAAAGGTAACTCTGGCATGTCTTTACTGGACACTACAAAGATTTACAGAGCACATGGGATCCTCTACGGCTGCAGCTTAAATCAGGTGACGTTATGTTGTGCACTTCATCCAAAATGAGCGGTGCTGAAACTCCAAAGCTAATTGTGAGCCTCGAGGGCTCGATGTGGACAGCTTTGCTTAACTGTGACCTTGTTTGAACAATGTTATGATCCAAAGAGGAAGAGAATCTTTGTTCAGGAAGTGAATTGGCAGAATGACGTTTCCTCCTGTGGAGCTTTTGTTTGATTCAGATTTGGTGAGCGAGCAGCAGCACTCCAGTTTCTCCTAATTATCCAATAAAGCATCAGTTTGATGAAGGCCGTCATCTGTTCAGATCAAGAGCATCTCTGTGACATCTCTCCATCCCTGCATCTTTTATCTCTCATTCTTACTCAAAAAGTAATAAATGTTACATATTTTTGGGACCTGTGAGGTGTGAGTGTTTGTTAACGGTGTGTGTCAGACCTGTGGAACATCTCATTAGGCATGTGGAGTAAGTTCATCTGAACCTCTGCTGTATTTATAAAACTCCACCTGACATCACTTGACTCAGACTGGGTCTGGTGGGGGTTGGGAGAACCGCTGTAGGAGATCCCAGGTATCCAACAGTGATGTGCACCCGCCTTGACACCTTGGTCAGCCTAAACTACTTCCATATGTCCCATCCGTGCAGTGGATTTACTCCTCTTTTCATGATGTTGGAGACTTCCACCCTGTGGAGTGTCAGCATCGCCTCCTTTTCAGAGAGCAGTATGAGGAGACGAGGGCATCGCCATGACGGTATGACCTGACGATCCTCGGGATAATTGGATATTTTAAAAATACTCCCTTTCCAGGGATGAATCACACATTTGCTGTGGTAGATGTCTGAGTCTGATTGTTACACACACACACACACACACACACACACACACACACACACACACACTGGAGCATGACTTTAAATCCACAACCTTTACCACACACTGTCTTCCTTCATGCGGTACGGCTGTATGGGCTGAGAATCAAACGCGGGACAAGCCTTTGAGAGTTAAGTGCTTTCAGACGGTCAGATTCAGTTTCATTACAGCTGATGTATATTTTTAAAGGAGGTAAACCTGGAGCTGCTGTTCCTGTGAAATGTCTTGGAATGTGTCCCTAAAAATATGAAAAGCCTAAATTTTTGTATAATTACCAGTAATACAAGTGGGTTTGTTTATTTATGGAAAGTGGGTCGAAAAGATTCTTTAAAAAAGGGAGAGGGGGTAAAATACTTGATAAACAACTGTTTACTACAGGTATCTGAAAACCTGACATCTTTAACCACAAAATGTATAAACAAAAAGACTTTTCAAAGGAAGTGGAGATTCAGATCATTATGTAACATTTTGGGGGGTTTCAGCTCTCGGACCTGAACATCACAGCAGTTTGGGTTTTGTTTTTGTAAGCCGCTGATAAAGGAAATGGGACATTAGGTGATTCACAAACAGACAGTAGATGATCAACCAAAGGATGACACACATCCTGATTGAGGCTGATGGACCTGTGATTGGATGTGCACCAGGCTCGGTCCACATGTACACAGTGTTTCCTAAACAATATTTCATTTGTTTATTTAAGTATTCATGTAAACAACTAGGTTCTGCTCCATCTGCAGCACAGTGCAGGTTTCTGCTGTTGTAACATTCAATGTGCTCGAGGTCGTGGAGTTGTGGAGCTCTCGCATCAGGATTTTCAAAATAATATGTCCTGGCTGCTTTAAAGAAAACTCTGGAGTGGCGATTCAAACCTTTGATCTGTGATTTAGGGGCTCCTGAAATGTCTCATCAAGATGAACACAAGACTGAATGAATAAAACCCTCATATTCTAAAAACCCATGTAAACAGTGAGTTTGTGTTGAGTCAGTCAGGACGGGATGCAGCCCGTGTGGCCTCCTGCTACACGCTTCACTGTTCAGATTGTTGACTAATACATCCTCTCTGTGACGGGAGGCTGCTAATCGCTGCTGTTGTTCCATCCCTGTTTTACTTTACTGCTCTCTGTCCAAGCTGTTTTAAACACCACCTTTCATGCGCAGTGTCTTGCCAGTTATTATCTGAGCCAGCCAACTGTTTATTATCCAGCTCAATTACTTAGTGTGGGCAAATGCACAGCAAATGAGGTTAATATGATTCTCTGAGAAACTCTGTGGTGACTCAGTAACAATAGGTTGGCACAAGCGTGTGTGTGTGTGTGTGTGTGTGTGTGTGTGTGTGTGTGTTTGATGGCTCCTTATAAATTGTTTCAGGGGCATTTGGATGTAGGAATAATTGCTTCCAGAGCTCCCTGTGGAGTAATTGCTCTTCCTCCACCCAAAATCTTTGCCTCCCTCTAAGAATCTGCTGCCCACCAACACTTACTGGGTTCTTCCTTCAAACAGAAGAACCAGTATTTTCTCTGAGTGACAGGACTGTGAGGGAACATCAGCTGTTTGGCTGGAGGGACTGATTGCATGTGCAGACTGTATGTTTGATTTTCTACATACTAGTTTTTAAGTGTCCTCCTGCGCTGAGTGTGTGTGTGCATGTGCATGTGTGTGTGTGTCCTCACCATTAGGATTAATGATCGAACAAGAAAACCACTCGGGCTGATTGTAAGGAAATTGCCCTCAGCTGCACATTTAGACTGAAAAAAATGAGCCGGCTTAGATTTACATTCCAGGCATCCACTTCAGACCACGTCCAAACAATCTGAGAACTGTAGAATTAGACCTGTGGACACTCACACGTCCAACTCCCTGCGGGTTGAAAATGACTCCCTGCCAAGAATGTGGAGCTCAATTCTAGAAGAAAAACCTGATTTTCATCCGTTTGAATAAACGTGTGGAAAGTAACAGTTTGAGAAGAGTTTGATCAAAACTGACTGATTCAGCAGATCTTTGCAAATTTCCTTGTTACAATTTAGTTGTTCCAAGTTTATTAAATCATGTTTCGGGTTTTATCCTGTTTGTTCTCAGCTCGTCCCAAAGTTGTCTCACATTTGGAAACTAAATTCAAAAGGTTTTGAGATGCTCCAGACAACCATCATGATTCTGTGACTTTTCTTCTTCTTCAAGCACGTTGAATTCACACACAGACATTTACAACCCTCACAAGTTTGAGACATTTTGGGAATCAGATTTGAAGCAGCAGCCAGATGAGGTGACTCGACGCGGTGACGCTTTAGCTGCTGCTAACAGCTGAGTTCTGGTCTCTGAAGTTAACAGATTATTTTGTGTTTCCTCCAGTGGGTCTCGTCTCTGGTTTGTTAGTAAATGCGGATTCAGGATAACGTTCAGATTTCTGATCGATCTTTAGATTCCAGCTTTTTGTTTACAGTCACACAGGTGAATCATATGAATCATGAATGTAGATTTTCTCTTTATTTCAACTCAATGTTTGACGTGAGCTTAAAGAACTGGTTCTGATACAGAAATATGTTGAAGTCTCATCAGATTAACACACCAACTGTTTTAAGATGAGCATTAAAATCACTCTGAAACGTTTGTTCCTCTGAGTAATAATTACATTTAATTTGTGTCCTTGACTTGTTAAAATGAAGTGAATTTTAAAGACAAACATGTCCTGCACCAAACCCAGATATAAAACATTTAATGGTTGCTATGCTTTGTAACTAGGGAGTCAATTATCTGTGTTTGTTGTTGTTGATAATGAGTTTTTCTCCTTATTTTGTTCACTTTTCTCCCACCCTTGGTGGATATTTTAGCATGATTTATCATTTTAAAGAAGCTTCTTTCAGCTGAATATAAACATTTGTAATATTGTAGATCTTAACTAACAGGAACGTTCTAGATCATGAGAATCTTTTATTAAGAAACTGATCTCTATATAAATATTCAACTTGTCTATTCATTTTTCTAAACTCTGTGATTTAGAACAAGTATAAGTTGTTGCCTCGGTTGTTGCAGAATAATATTTATTTCCAGTTTGAGAGTTTAGCACCTGATAATGTGAAACACTAACGGTTAGTGGAGACGACGTGCTCTTTGAATGTTCAGGAATGTTTTGTATATTTTTATGGCAGTTATGAACCAGTTTTTCAACATTTCAACACTTTTTCTCTAATAAACTAACTAAATAACAAAAAAAGCTCCATAAGTGGAGAAAAAAGTCAAAAATAAATTCCTACAATAAAATCCAGAAGCTTTTCCACAGCACTATGAATTTATTTACCGTATTTATTTAGATTCCAAATAAACTTGTGAAACAGTGGAAGGGGGGGGGGGTTACATTGACCTCAGTGAAAGACAAACCTGAATAAAAACATGAAACTAAATAGTTTTTAAATGATCAAATTAAAAACGAACCATTTGACACTTGATGACATCAGTGATGTTTCAACTGTACATGAAGCATGAAGAATCTGTGAGAACTTGGATCAAAAGAAATGTTAAAACTGTGGCTCATTCAGGTCACCAAGGTAACCACGAGTGGCTCATTAATGTCACCATGGTAACCACACACCTGAGCCTCTGACTCCCTGACAGCAAACCTAATGAGAAGCAGACCTGCATCAACTGTCAGTCTAAGAAAATCTCCAAAACTCACTCAACTTAAACTGTGAATGTTTAAAGTGTAAAAATATCCGAGTGCGGTCCAGACGTGTACGTCCAACATTCTCTGACACATTTAAACCTTGAATGATGTTTCATTGTTACTGAGCTATTTAGTCCTAAACAGAAAAATTTAAAATAATTGAGATGTTTTAACTTAATTTAAAGGAATTTAATGTGTCACACGTATCTTGGATTTAGAATTGATGGAATTATCTTTAAAAAAATTAATACAACATTTTCTCTCTTTTATGGAAATATTTTTACAGTATTCAGCTCCAAAGATAGTTAATTCTATTTATGAGTTGAGACATCTTTACTATTATTACTTATTTTAACTTGGTGTGTCTTGGACGTGTTAATGAAGCACTTCTCCTGATCAAACCAGATGTTTTAATATTTAACTCGCTTTCAAAAACAGTCATAAATCATAATATTGAAAGAATGATGGATTTCCATCTTTTTAAACATCAGCTGTTAAATAAAAAGCATCAGACTGAACCTGAGACTGCTGATGGTTGGTACATTTAGTTTATCCAACATTAAATATCAGTAAATAAACTAAAGTTTGCAGCTTGTGAAAACTCGTCTTATTATTCAGTCTGAGACGTCGTCTCTTCTCTTATTCCATCTCGCTCTCTGCTGTGTTAACTGTCTTTCATTATTGCTCTCCGTTATCCAAATTAAGTTATCCTCGTCATTATTTTGCCAAGAGGGAAATGGGACGTGTGAGTGGAAAGTAAAAATATCATCAGTGGGGCTGTGCTATGACAGATTAATTGGATTATAGTTGCATTTAGCTGAGATTATGTCCTGCATGGGGAACAGGATGATGACACAGATGGATTAAGTTAGAGAGAGCAACAGAGACTGAACCAGTTCTTAATTGTGTGCAGTTAAAGCTTTGGCATCAAGGTGACGTCAGAAACAGACGGAGTCTAAATGAATCTTGTTTTTTACCTGCTACTTTCACAAAGAGATGGTCTGCTACATTTCCACCTCCCTCATCATCAGATTATAATTTAACTGTTAATGAACAGATGCTTGTGCTGTAATCTGTCTCATTTTAGAGCTTCTTACAGTCCGAGGTCCTGGTTCTCACCGGTAAAGGTGAAACACTCTTTTAGGTTCGGTAGAGAATCTTTTCCTCGTGTGAAGGAGTTTAGATCTCTCTGTGTTTCTTTCTGGAGTGATGGCCGAGTGGACCGACAGGGCTTCCTGAGAGGAGACCCTGCAGGCAGACCCAGAACCCTCTGGTGGGATTATAGATCCTCTCTGACCTTGAAACAACTCTGGATCCTCCATGTGGAGCTGCAGAGGGTCACTAGATGGATGTCTGGGTTTCCTGCCTGTACCTGTTCCTGGTTGTGAAATCCCTCAGCCTCATGGACGAGGCAGACAGCAGCAGTGGATCCACACTGATTTCAGTCCTCAGATAATAAAGACAAACACACGGTGAGACAACTGGAACCGTCCTCTCAGCTGATCCAGGATCAGAGCAGGCCACGAAACAGATGTTTTTATTTTACTTTTACTTGTAACCAACTAAATGTAACAATTTATTTTATTATATTCGTGTCTTCTGTGTCATGAACCCTTTAAGAAGTTTAGAACTGTATTTTTATGCTTCCCCTCACCTCTGATTGGTCCTGTTTTAGCTCCTCCCTCTCACCTGGTCACACCTGAGATCAGCTGTGGCTTATGATAAAGTCCAGGTTTCTGTTGTTGTTTGTCAGACTGTTGTTCCATCATGTTATTTTGTTGTCCTTCTAGTTGCTTTCCTTTCTAACTTCTAGTTTATAATTATTTATTTTTGCTCCTCCTTCCTGAAGCTGCTTTTTGTTTGTGTTTTTGTCTGATATCAGATAGTTCTGATCTTTTCCAGCTCCTCTGCTCATCCTGTGACATACTGTTTAGCCTAATTGAATTGCAGTTTTATGTTGTGATGCTGTGGATGTTCCAAGTCATAAAAAGTGAGTCCATTACATCCGGCATATTATTGGAGTTTTCAGCTGGGACTTGATGAGCCATGAGTATCTAAAATTCACCTTAATGAGTCAGTTTGGATTTTAATTCAACGTTTTTTCACAGATGGATAATTTCCTCATTCTGGGTTTTATTTAACAGTTTTTGTCCCTAATGGGGCACTGTGTTTTATTCATTCTCATCTCATCAGTGCTGCAGTTGCTGTATGATGTCACAACCTTGATCCATCCTCAGATTGGTTGTGGTGTCCAGCTGTTACCTGGCCTTAACTCTGGCCTGCTGCTGGCTGGCAGACATAACTCAACCCTGCCAGCTTCTGAAAGATGCAATTTCACGGTGTCCACCAGATGTTCACTGTAAACTCAAAAACATAGCTGTCATGCAGCTGACTGGTTATACATCATATCGCCATGCAGAGGTTTGTCACTGCATCAAACTGTATGTGGGATTTATAGTTGGTGTGAGAGTCAGTGAGCCTCGTGGGAAAAGGAGGAGGATGCTGGGAACACATGTACAGAGTCTGTGCATATGTTAGTCATTTCCCACATCAAACAGATCATAATCCACAGAACTGAGTAGATCATCATGACAAGTGTCCTCAGAGCCAACGTTTAATAAAGATAATACACCAAAGTGACCCTTCTTATCTAACAACCTCATCACATCCAGATAAGATAAAATGATCAACTTCATTTTGCTAAATGTTCTTTTGGCCCAGACTGATTAGGATTCTGTTGAGCTGAAGGACTTTACTCTCACTCAATGACTTTAGATTTACCTCCTTGAATGCTGCTAACTTATTTCCTTTCTACGACTCTGGTCATTATCTTAGAAGATATTTTTAGGGCAAGGAGCAGTTTTTCCTCCTCTTTAACAATGCCTCCCCTTTAAATCCCCCCGAAAATCTGAAAAAATAAGGTCTTTATAAATAATTGAGGGTCTGCCTTGTGAGGGGAGGCGGCAGTAACTGAAGTCAGAGGCTGCAGATGAAGAGAAGCTTTAAGAGCACTAGTCCGACTCGTGCATATGAGATGAGTTTGGGAATTAAAGCCTGCTGCACTGCCACCATACATAGAGCTGCTGCTGTTTTCTGTCAGATCATCTGACTGTAAAATGCTGCAGCACAGTTTAGCTGCAGAGAGAGAGAGAGAGAGAGACAGTGAGCTCACACACAGCTACTATTAACACTTGGAACAAGGGCAGCGTACTTTAGGCAGGAAAATGTGATGTAAGAGGCTTATTAGCTGTAATGCCAGTGTTTGCTGAAAGTTTTAGAGCCATGCAAATTATGTAAACTAATGTATGTGTGCAGGCGCTGTTATGGCTGCTATTCAATTTGTTCAAACAAGTGTTTCTGTAGCAGAGTGGTGCCAAGAATAACCTTCGAAATAATAATGAATAAAGCACCTTTCCTGTTCTCCAGGGACTCCTGCAGCTCCTGCTGATTTAGTAGGTTGAATATTCACAGACACACATGCACATACAGCATTCCCAGAGCTCTCTCTTCATGCTGCGATCGTGATAAATGAGCTACAATACAAGTGAAAAGACACTTGTCTTCAGTTACCGTCCTGTTCTCATCTTCCTCCTTTATTTGGGTTAAATTATACAGTCCAAAGCTCCTTTTCTCAATAATTTACCCGTGTGCTGCTCCGTGTCTCCAGAGAGGGCTACATTAGATTCAATTTCAGGCTCATGTCAGGCAAATTTAGGGCAGCTATGCAGATGCTTCCTGGACGCCCTGCTGGACTCTGTGTGCCTTTGTGACTCAGTATGTTGCTTTGCCCAAAAGCCCACGCACCCAGAACCCGTTCAGATGATGTTCATCAGGACCGTTCTGCAGCAGATAGTCTGGCATCAGAACAATTAACGGTGTAGTTTCATAAAGCGCCGTGCACGATGAAGTAAGCTGCTCTGTGAAGGGCAGATGTGCTGATCGTAGAACATCAGAACAGAACCACTGACTGGCTCATGTGGAAGGTTTTACTTCATTTCCCAGAAGACAGAATGAGCTCAGGAGATGTTAAATCAGTCGACTAACACGTCACCTGACCTCTACTCGCTGACTCACAGCTGAGAGGAAAACAACCAATCAGAGTGTCTCCGAAGAAGAAAACAAAACAAACATACAGACTGTTTAAGGATAATTACAATAAAAATCTTTTCAAATTCATCCACTTATAAAAGTAAAATCAGAAAATAATTCAAAGAGGAAAAAAAATATGTCTTGTTTTCACTTTTGTAGCTGTTGATTTGGGGCATTTGAAGCTCACACCAGCATCACCGAGGTTGTTCAGAGAAACAGTTTTTACAGACATTTTATTTTAAATGTTCTTGTTTAAACAGAGTTTAAAACATAATGAAGCAAAAATACTGTGTGATGCAGAAAAATATTACAGAGAACATTTAATTATTTCTCTTTCAGAATAAATTCAGAGTTGAGATTAACGTTAACTGTAATGAAGTCGGAAAACAACCAAAAAGTCAAAATATTAGGAATAAAAAGTAGAAATTACAAAATGATGTACAGAGATCAAAAACTGAACCAGTTGTGATTTAAAGACCTTTGATACTAAAAATTTTATGTATTTAAACTCTTTTAATAAGCTTTAGGAAGTTGTTTGAATCCAGCTGTTGTGACCAAACTGCTCTGTGATCATCTGCCAGACTAAAAACTAAATAAATACAGAACATTCAATACAAAACTAAATACAAAATTGAAGACAAATCTTCCACGGTTTATTTAGTTTTCTGAGTGGCCCCTATGACATCATTGATGCTTTTTGCTTGTAATGTCCAAAAAAAGCTCATCAAAACCAAAAAACAAGTTCCATTTCCTTCCAGACGGCAGGGAGTTAAACAGTTTCTGAAGAATCTGACAGAACTGGGAGACTTTCTGGCATCTCACCTTTTAAAATCGGACTCCAGTGAGCAGAGTGACACCTTAGTGACTCTGTCGATCTCGCCACACGCTACAGAGACTTCCTGTTAGTTCCAACTAAATGTGATGCATCGTGTCAGCATGTTCCCAACAGTCTCTCAGTGAAAGCTGCGGAGGACGAGGACGAGTTCTCACTCGCTCCGGCCTTCTGAGAAAATTCATCCTGTGAGCTGTTTCAGTCACGTGGTTCCACTAACGGTCCACCACGTTCTTCTGTTGATGTTCTGAACAGGAAGACCGTCTCCTCAGTGAGTCTGCAGCTTGAAAATGTTTCAATTCCAAACAAACACAGACGAGAGTAAATTTATCATGTAGGACACAGACAGACAGGAAACAGAAGGACGTGTTTTTATACAAAAACTTTCAAGATGTGGAACATTTCCAAACTCTATGATGTGATGATGGATCAGTAAACTGGTTCATGTTAAGAACATAAGAAGAACCGTCACCTTTAAATATTAAAACATATAAAACATATTACTCATGAATGTTTAATCAAATCTAACAGAACTTTAACTCACCATGATTGAAGAGGAAAATCTAAAAATCTCTTTCCTGGTAGTTCAGACTGTTTCCTCCTCCTCCTCCTCATCCACCTCCTCCTCCTCATCCTTCCTGCTCCTCCTCATCCTCGTTCCTGCTCCTCCTCCTCCTCCTCTTTCCTGCTCCTCCTCCTGCTCCTCATCCTCCTCATCCACCTCCTCCTCCTTCCTGCTCCTCATCCTCGTTCCTGCTCCTCCTCCTCTTTCCTGCTCCTCCTCCTCCTCATCCACCTCCTCCTCCTTCCTGCTCCTCATCCTCGTTCCTGCTCCTCCTCCTCTTTCCTGCTCCTCCTCCTCCTCCTTCCTGCTCCTCATCCTCCTCCTTCCTGCTCTCCCTCATCCTCCTCTTCATCATCATCATATTTGTAACCAAACCAATGAACTCAGCAGGTTTTGTCCAGGTGTCGGGTGATGAAGTGAAATGTTTGGCCACTTTAACGTAACATGGATCATCAAGAACACGGATCAAATTCTGACATGCAGGTCTGATGCAGCTGGACAAACGGTGCTGAATATAGATTTACTCACTAGGATCAGATTTGATACAATCTGTTTTGTTTGATGTAAATATTTAGTCGCTAGCGCTGCAAAAACTGTTATCAGGCATCATGAAAAGCAAAAAGGATTTTCAAAGTAAAAGCAAAAGCTCAAATGGACAAATACAAAAGTTAATAATAACTTAATCAGTCTGTATTTATTGATCGAGACTCTTTAACCAATGACTGGATTTTCATATCTAAAAACATAAACATCCATTTGTTCAGTTCTTCTGTTTCTGTTTCACCCTGTTACCTGTTACGTGACTTCTCACCTGAATCCAAACAAATTCCTATCAGCTTCAACCATAAAGTGGTTGAAACCAGCCTGGCGGCTCTTCCAGCAGATGGATGGATCTGTTTTCAGAAGGAATGTGTGAGCGTCATAAGCATCCAAAAAGTTACATACAGATAATCTTAATCCTAGAAGTCACATGATCTGATGAAGAGTCTGAGAGGAAAGAGGAGATGATCGTTATCATGTTTCTGTTTGCAAACAGATGAAGAACACCCTCAAAGTCTGACATGCTGCAGTCGTTTCAACATCCAGAGGAACAAAGACAGATGCTGCAAACATAAAAGCCCAGAGATGCAATCAGCTGAGTGAGAATGTCAAGCTGAGATTGTTTATTATGAGGAAGTGATTTCACAGAGAGTTCACAGAGACGTGACATGCCACTGTTCTGCTGCTTGTTTGACAGGTGAAAGGTCTCAAACTCTCAGCAGATGGTATTTATTTCATTAGAAAGTGTGAACCTTCAAAGGTAACTTGGGCGGAGACAGCTCTGAGCTGTAGGTCCATGAAGTTCACAACAAAATTCTCTTCATACCAAATACAAATGACACAATGTGATAAATTTAGAATGTGTTTTAAAAGAGTCAAACTTGACAATGAGACACTCTGATCACAGTTTTACTCTGAGAAGGAGAGAAGTTCCTGCCTCACCTGACACCAGGTGAACCATAAGGTATGTTGAAACCTGTTAGATGTCACTTTGGTATCTACAGTGAAGAATGTGAGGCCAAACGTCTTCATGTGGTAGAAGATCAAAGGAACCTGAATCCTGATGGACGGGACTAGACCTGCTTCCTGCAGCAGCTTTAAACATGTCACTGAAAACTTTGTTTAACACGTCTGGTTTTAATTCAACCTAAAATTTAAATAGTCATTAATCTCACTGTCTTTTTTCAGCTTCAGGAGATTTTTGTAAAAATAAAGTAAAAAGATACACGTCAAGGTCATGACAGAGAATCTGAATCATTTTAAGGTTTTGGTTTATAAATTATTTGGGAAGTTGTTGTTCATTAACATGATCTGAGAATGGATTCAAACTGTTGTATTTCTAGATATTTCTGACTGAAGGAAGGTGCTTCACTTTGTGCCTCTGAGTTGTTAAAAACATCTAAACAATGTTGGAACGTCTCATGTGATCGCAGGCCTTGATGTTTCTGTCTCCAGTGTTTGAACGTCTCAGTTAAAGGTGAAGAAAATCCACCATGTCTTGATCTGAGCTGCATTTCATGAGACAAACTTAAATTCTTCAAAACACACGTTAACAAACCCAGAGGTATTTGGGATCTTCTCAGACGCACTTATGGAACAAAACTGGAACTTTTGGTCAGAAATATTTGTGTCTTTTTGTTATTTATTTTCTTTTTGAATACATTTGGACACTTCTGTCTTCAGCCTGTATTTGTCCTGGTCCAGCTTTAGTTGGACCTTTTATTTAAAGTCCTGATGTCTGTAAGTTTTTGTCCATCCATCTATCTCCTTCTGATCTGCTCCAACCTTCAAACTGTTAAACAGGAAACATGTCTTCAGCTGTGAACCCTAAACGCACCATGTCCCACCAGAAAAGAATCTCCTGAAAGGTCGAAGTTTTAAAGAGTCTGATTGTCCAATTTACTGTGACTGAAAAGACTCTGAGAGCAAACAGCCTGATTAGCTCCGAGTATGAGAGGAATGTTTCCTTCTACTTCCAGACGAACTGTGAAACTTCTGATCAACGACAGCTGACTGACATCTGGCAGGACGCCATACAGTTCAAACACAAACGCGTGCACTTCACTCCACAAAGAGCTATTCAGCTTTCTGTTTCTTCTTACTCAGGTTTAAATCCTTGAGTCAACCTTTAAGCTGGAGAATTAAGGTTTTAGGCACATTTTGGCTGAAACGAGGGCAGATGTGACGTCTAATTTCCCCTCATCAGATTTCCATGTTGGCATCAGCTAACAAGGAGCAATTTGTTGGTCCCTCCTTAACTGTTTCCATAAAGAGGAAATGTGAACTTAGCAGATCAAAAAGAACCCACCACCCCCTCCCCACCCTACTCAGAGAGCCCACCACCCCCTCCCATCATCCTCCCCGCTCATCAATGGGCCAATCAGTTGGGTAAACTGGATTAGGATAATTGAGTGTTTTTCTTTAACATTCATTCGTCCATGTCATTTCTCAATTGATGACAGGAAACGTAAAGGGTGGCGCCTCCAAAGTAAAGATCCACTTGTTTTAGAACAACAGTCTGTTTTTGATAAGTACAATATGATGAAACAACATGAAGGAAAGGAGAATTCATCTTTATAAGATCAAAAGTCAAAGTAAGTGTCAGTTATTTACATTAAAACACAAATGATTTTAGATCATCTTAATGGAACGATCCACCTTCTCAACACAATCATCCAACAATTGAGGCTCCGCCCAGTTTCTCAAGATCAGCTGTTACCATCAGGGCTCTTTTAACACACGTCAACCTGCTAAATGTTCATTAAAATGCATTTTGAAAGGTACCAATAAATATTTCCCGGCCACTTTGGCCGTGATGAAAGCAGCGAATCACTTCAGTTATTTGTTCCTACATTTCCGTTTGGCTGTTTGCAGAACTGAGTCCACCTGGACACTTGAGTGAAGGCCACATCCGGTTCTGGAGCTTCTGGAGTCCCCAGTTAGATTTGATTTAGTTCCTGGACCTCTTTTTCTCCTCGCCTTGTCTCTGAAAGACGTCCTGGAGGCTCTGGAGGACCAGGACTGGACACCTCTGGTTCAGTCCATCTGACATATATCTGACAGAGCGAATACCTCACAGAGCCACTTTAGTTTCTTCCATGTCCTGAACAAGACCTGTCAGTTTTCTACAAACTGACAGTCTATTTTAGAGTCTGTCATGTCTTTGAAAGCATCGTTTTACCTGACATTTACTCAGTGTGTTCCTGACAATAAGCACATTTGGTAAAATAAGAATCTGAAAATAAACTTGCTGATTATTGGCCGAGTGCCAAAATGTTCCAGCTTCATGAAAAGCTTCAAACTGTCAATCAATAAACATTAAAAGCAGCTTTTCTCCATCATTTTAATGACTGAGTACAGCAGATGTTTTAACCCTCTGAGTCGGAGCCAAACATTCCATCATATGTTCATGTATTGATACATGGAGCGTCTCTTAATTGGTTACTAATCCTAAAATCTGAGACGCAGGCAGCAAATGATCTGCAGCCTGCAAGAGTTTAAACAAAACATTTCAAGGCAAAATAATCTGGAGACTAAAATCTGAATTTGGACCAATTTGGTAAAGTATAGTTTTAGAACAGGTGATCTGGTTTGAAATAAATCTTTACATGTAATCTGAGCTGAACCTCCTTCTCAGCTGATGTTTAATACCTTAAAGGGTTTGTGAAAAACAAGGAGTGAGTCGTCAGCTCTGCTTAAACACTGTTTTTCTTTACAAATATCTTCATGATCTGCTCTTTGCTGTGCACACATCAGTCTCAGTGTTTAATCTTATAAAACAACATTATAGCTTCAGATATACACACACTCATCAAGCAAGACATTTAATGCTACAAACAGAAGATAAAAGCTGTAAAATGACATGTTACAGTTATTTAATCTGTTATTGTAGAGGAGGATTAAGTGAAACATTAACATGAATAGGAATACCTCCTGCTGTATTCATTATTAGCAGTCACATGGAAACATTTCCCAGCAGCAATCAGTGCAGACAAAAGACTGAGTCATAAATTAAAGGGCAAAACCAGATGGATGATTTGAGAGTTTAATTAACGGGGCTTCCATTGGGCTGCTGGAGCTACAATGTGATGGAGAAAATCCAACTATCTACATCTCTGATTCTTTTAGTCTTTTTGTTGTCTGTTGAACAAACTGGTAAAACACAATAAATTAACACTCAGCCTCTTGAACGTTCACACCAGAGGTTAAGCATTAGCGTTTGACCCGACTCGACTCCACTCAGGGTTTTAATAGAAGTCGTCTGCGGGCAGAGAAGAGGAAAAATCCACCCACTTCGTCATTGTCCTACTTTTGTCATGGAAAGGAGAGAGTGAATGTGAGGTAGCTGTAACTGAAGCTCTCCTCTTTTTTAATTACGGTGAGAAATTGAGTGCTAAAAGCAATTTGCAGCTTGAGCCTGCCTCGTCAGATTTGTGTGTTGAAATAGTGCAGCGTTTGCTGCCCTCCAACTCATTCCTCTCTTCTGTTTCACCTCCTCATCATCTCTTTTTACTCTTGGGTATTGGAAGCTGTTTGAAAACAGTGCTAAAGTTATTCAGAGAGGTGTCTCATGGTTTAATTAACTCCTACTCTCCTCTTGGAGCCAGAAACCACTTTTCCTGCTTTTGTCTCCCACTCATGAACACAGTATGTTTCCTCTCAGACTCGGAACACAAACAGATGAGCTCAGCTGGACGGTTCTGTCAGTGGATCCGGCTGCTGTGCAACCTCTACTTTAAATCTACATGATTGTTAATGCCACCCCCCACCCGGCTTCAGCTCGATAGCTTTTATGGTTATTGCACATTGATCATAATAAATTTGGAGATTTGGAGGATGCTACTCTGGTGATTGAAAAGTTATGTCTCTGAAAGATCAATGAGCATTAGTATTCTGCTGGGGATGGAGCTCACCATCCTGTATCTCAAACTGTACCCTGCTGAGGAAAATCTGGGACTAGAAACTGCATGACAGACGAGACACAAACTCATATAACAGACAGAAGGATGTGAAGTGAAGAGCACAGGACAGAAAACTAATCTGTGACGAGTTCTAGATTCAGAGACATTTCTATAAATCTGTTTTAAGTGACATGGAGTCTCCTTTAGGCCCCGCCCACCAAGACTTGTTGCAGATGTTTTAAACAAATAAAATGTTGCTTTATGTCGATCTCATTTGCACACTAAGTCAGAGTTTCTGTGAAATATCAGTGATTGAGATCAGTTGCCTTTTAAATTTGACCGTTTGGAGCCACTGTAGATGCAGAAGATCAAATCAAAACTTACATTAAGTAAACTTCATTTCCAGCACAAACCTCTTCATGGTAAACGAAGGAGGTCATACAGACAAGAGAGACAGTTTGTGCCACATTAGACTTAAAAAACAAATACTGTGACTCATTTATAAAAATCATGTGACCCAGTTGGTTCTGATGGGTTAAAACTGATGTACAGCCTTCCTGTGAAGGCCAGAAGCCTCTGCTGATGCATGTTGATGCTGTCAGACTCTCTGATGATGCTGCGCGTCGATACAACCGTCTGTCTCCATCATCACATTCACTCAGTCACTCTGTTTATCATGTTCAGTGTTTCAGCTCAGTGTCGGTGTGTAAACGGATCAGATGAGCATCTGTCAAGGATGCAACAATAAGAAGGTCTCAAAGAGAACTAAAGAAGCTGTGCTGGACCTCTGCATGCCGGTCTCAGGACCAACCAGGTCTGTTCTTCCACAGGTAAACCCCCTCAGATGGAGAAATGTGACAACAGGTCATTTAAATCTGAGAGAAAACTAAAAGAATCTTGATGCATAAAAACTCTTTTTAAAGAGAAAGAATAAACAGAGAAAACAGTTCATTTCAAAGCTGAAGAAACATGAATAAGAATGTTGGAACCAGTTTTTCTCTCTAACACGGACGGAGCTTTTCCAATTTAAACTATAAAAATTAAGTGAGTATGAAAAGGCTGTTAATAAACTGAATAATTTTCAGCAGTTTGTTGAGCAACAGTCAAGGACCATTTAATCTCTTCCTAACATTTCTCCTTGTTTTAAGTCTCACAACATGGTCGACGTGTATCAAACAAACCATTTCACTTAATCTGAAGCTGTTTATGTGAGTGGAAGTCAGCCGGATCGTGTTTTCTCCACTCTTGTTATTTTTACTCCATTTCTCCAAACAGTGTTTCCCCTGTGTCTTTCTCCTGTGACCAGAGTATTTGTGTGTTTTTGTTGGCTTTTGTGTCATTACCTAATATACATAAACACAACTCTCATATCTGGCTGACCTAGTGTAATTACAACCAAAGGGCTGAATATAGGGTTATTTTCCCTGCTGCTAACAGCCAAACAGGCAAATGTTTGCTAAAATGTTAAAGAGGAGAATAAACGAGATGAAGATGTTTAACTTAATTAGATTTTAGGGTCATTATAAAACCTACAGATAGTGAGTCTGTATTGTTTTGATTTGTTTGCAAGTTGAGATCAGATTTCTATAATCTGAAGTCCCGTCTCTCTGACCTGCCAGTGGAAGCTGAGTTCTTAATCTGAGCTGTTTGTTTTTATGTTCTCTGGTAACAGAACAAACTCAGAGGACAATCAGAATGATGGGTCAAACTGCTCCTGTAGCCACAGCTAAACCGCTGCCGTTTACTCAGCACAATACATGCAGCGTCTGCAGGGCTCCGGGAATCTGGATCATCACTTGTCTGGGTCTATCTGGTCTTTGGGTCCCTTCTTCTTCTGCTTTACGTCCCTGCTGACCTGCACATTTTAACAAAGAATATCAGATTCATCTCTCAGGGGGAATTTCTCCCAGTCTGCCCACAGAGTTACTAAACAGGAAGAAGTATTATATTTTGTTCTAGTTCTTTAAAAAATAAACACAAGCACTGATTGCAGCTCACTGAGAGAAGGTCCTTTATTATGGGAAACCTCAAAGCATGGCCTGCTGATTGTGGAGCCAACAAACCCTGAATTCATGCTGGCAGGGAAACAAAGAGAGGAGCTGCTTTCACATGTGGCCGAGGGCGGCTCGACTTACAGATTGTCTCCACCAATTAAGGCGACACATAAAAGGTCCGTTTAAAATGACTTCTAACACAGTTTGTAGGTGTCAGGTCTGATTGAAGCATGTATCTGTTCTCATCACTGTGGTTCTGAAGAACTTTGGATCTGTCAGTCAGATGAATCATCCCCGCTGACGGATCAAACACTGCACCCGATGTGAAAACAAAACTAAGACAAACATAAGTAGATGCCCACCAACATATATACACACACCCACGTCCAATTTCTGTAAAGTAATTGTGTATTTTGCTCTGCGTTCAGTTTGAGATCAGAACTTTGAAGGAGTGGCGCTGGGACTCTCTGTACACGGTTTAAACACCACCTACAGAGATCTCCTGCACGCTGTGAGAACATACTGGATGATCAATTAAACCTTTAAACCACCAGGAGGTCGTCTATTCTTTATTTTGTTTTTTTTTTCCTCATTTGTTCTTCTGTTTCTGAGTATATATTCTCTGAAAACATCCACATGCATCTCCAAAATAAAACCAGATCCAAGAGAGCTGAAGGTGTGGAAGAACGACTGATCAGAACAATCTGATCCATCCATCCATCCATCCATCCATCCATCCATCCATCCATCCATCCATCCATCCATCCATCCATCCATCCATCCATCATCCATCCATCCATCCATCCATCCATCCATCCATCCATCATCCATCCATCCATCCATCACCCAACCATCCATCCATCCTCCATCCATCTTCCATCCATCCATCCATCATCCATCCATCCATCCATCCATCCATCCATCCATCCATCCATCCATCCATCCATCCATCCATCCATCCATCCATCATCCATCATCCATCCATCCATCCATCATCCATCCATCCATCATCCATCCATCCATCCATCCATCCATCCATCCATCCTCCATCATCCATCATCCATCATCCATCATCCATCCATCCATCCATCCATCCATCCATCCATCCATCCATCCATCCATCCATCCATCCATCCATCCATCCATCCATCCATCCATCCATCCATCCATCCATCCATCATCCATCCATCCATCCATCCATCCATCCATCCATCCATCCATCCATCCATCCATCCATCCATCCATCCAGGCGGGGTTTTACCTGGACAGGTCATCAGTTCATCACAGGACCACATAGAGACAAAGAACATTTTGCACATTTACAGGTTTTTAGTCTGTGAGAGAAAATCCAAAACCCATATTCACATGGAGAACATGGAAACTCCAAGTTTACAGGTCCCAGCTGGGAACTGAACCCAGGACTTGTACGCTAAAAGGTAGCAACACAATATGTCACATACAAACCACTTCATGTTCTTTTAATCAGTTAAAAATATTTTATTCTTTTAAACTTCCAAATCTTGTTTAAAGTAAAAATGACCTGTTACATTAAAAATAAAAAAAGAGAATCTGAAGGTTTTTAGTTAAACATAGAGATTAATTATCTCACTGGGATGAAACTGAATAATCTGAAACAAAAACTGCAAGTAAATCTGAGAATGGAAAGGAAAGGAAAGGAAAGGAAAGGAAAGGAAAGGAAAGGAAAGGAAAGGAAAGGAAAGGAAAGGAAAGGAAAGGAAAGGAAACTGGTAGATCTACCAGCTTGTGGCCTGCGACACAACAAACAGCTGGATGTTCATGAGGCTGCTGCTGTCTGCTGAGATGTTCTGTTTCTCTGTCAGGGTTCTGCTTTAACATCCTCCTGCAGAACCAGAACATTAAACACCATCTTATTCCAACCCTCTGATGTGTAACTTCATTTTACACGTCTCACCACCGGGAGTTCAGTCGGTCAGCGTGCATGAAGCAGGTGATGCTGCTTTATGTTCACCTGCTGATCTGCTCGTTGTCACTCTGCACAAAGAAACCTCAGAACAAGGAGTGGGAGGCAACGCTAATACAGAAAATAAAAAGATTAAAGCACATTTCATTGTTTTTCTTCTCTTTAGATCTGCAGGTTGGTTCAATCAAAGCAGTGCAGTAAAAATAGTGATAAAATCCAACTCATAAATCTAACAAAAGGAATATTAAAAATGTTCTGGTCCAGCCTCTAAGGCCATAAATCACTACCTAGAAAACAACAAGCCTTTTGTGTTTAAATGTTTGTGTTCTGATGGTTCCTGATACTAAAACAATAAGATTAATCAGAGATGATTTTCTCTTCAAAAGAATCTAGAAGAGCTGAAACGAGGAAACGTTTGAGTTCAGGTTTTAACCTCCTCGGCCTCCTGCTTTGGTTTGATGGGATTTTTATTTTCTATGGTGAAAATATCAGGAAACATCAACAATTTAAATTTGGTTCTGCTTCTAGTTTTTGGTTCTTGTGTGTTTAAGGTTTGTGTTATTTCTGGTATTTTCTTTGTGTTTTTGATCCTGATTTGTATGTCAGAGTCCTGTCTATCTCTCTCCCCTCAACATGTCTCATAGTGTCCACCTATGATTAGTGTCAGATTAGTGTCCATAGTGTCTGCAGAGGTTCTCTGTCTAACAGGAAGATCTTTATTTCTGTTAGTGTTCTGTAGACTTACTCCTTTACGATGAGACGTTACATCAGACGGTTCAGGTTCTGATTATCAGCACGTCACGTTGCTGCTTCACTTTTCCACAATTACACACATAAAAAACTGAAACAAAGAAGGAGCTTCTACAAATTTCACATGATGATAATTATTTCTGCTGATGACACAGTTTCATTACATGATGAATTTACTCCTATTTGTTGAAGCTGATAGTCTTTCAGTTGTCCCAGTCCAGGTGTCTCTAAGTTTTAATAATAAATCTCAGTTAAAGGCTGAAAGAATAAAGTGTGTGGAGAAGCTCCCAGCTGTTAATGCATCTGTGGAAATGCCAAAAAGAGCTCTGCAGCAAGCGAGCGTGCTCACTCAGCAACTCTTCCCTGCACAAATAAAGGTTGAATTACTTATTATAACCTGAGCTATTATTTCCTTCCCCTCTGAGACTAATTCATCTCCAAGTGAAACTCCTTCTGTGAACTTATTCCTCCAAAATAATAAATCAACTCCCCTCGTTTCTGAATGTAGAGATTCTGTCAGGACCCGACAACATTCAGGTGATATAACGTGTGACCCGACCGGTTCTCACAACAACATGTAGAATGTGCACGTTCTTCTCCTGAAGGCAAAAACAAAAAATGTTTCAGTTCTACATGTTCAACCAAAACACTGAGACCAAAATAACTAAACACTTGTTTTAATTCTAAACAATCTATTTTAAAGCCTAAAACTGATTTCAAAATCAAACAGCCAGCAAGGAAAAGTGAGAATAAACATTTAATAAAAAAAACAAAAGGTTTAACCTGATCGTCACATTCAAAAAATAAAACTCAAGTTCTACACCAGAGGGACAAACTGTGTCTCACACAGGTCTGAAACTTCAGTCTGGTTGCAGTTTGAAAAGAATCGACTGTAAAATGAAACATTACGGAGCCCCTGAAGGCACCCCGAAAGAAAAGAGCAAAAAATCAGTTTCCTGTTTCCTCATACAGAAAAATATGCAGAAACGTTTGGCAGAAATTTGAAAGAAAAATAAACTATAAACCAAAATACTTTTTATACAAGTAAATCTTCTTTTGTTGCATTTTCCAAATGTATTTTGCAGATTTAAAACTGTATTTATTTTGCAATCAAAACCACAAATTGTTTGTTGGATTTTGTAATTACGCCTCCAGCGTTTTACAGCTTCTGTTAACTGCCAGCGTGACTGGAGAAAAAATATCAGTAAAGGTCGAGTCATTCATCCTCGTTTCTGTTCCTGCTCGTTCCTCTTCAGGGTGGGGGGGGGCGGGGTTACACCTGGACACCTCACCTGTCCATCACACAGAGACCAACAACCATTCACACATCTATAGAACCAGTTTAGATCCATCAGTTCCCTCCAAGCAGAAAGATCTCAGCCTGGAATTAAACCCACAACTAAATCTCTTTTCTGGACAATCCAGATGTGTGTAGTGAGTTTCTGGCTGTTGAACTTTATTTAAATTGTCTTGTGATGTTTTAAAAATCAAATCCTTTCTGCATTTTTAGCAGATGAAGCCAGATCATCATCTTTTTTTATTTACATTTTAGCAGCAGTTTAACTGACATTCAGGTGAAATGAATCAGTATTAACTGTTAAACGCTGCCGTCTCAGATTTACACGAAGCTCCATGAGTGACATCTGTTTCAAGAAACCAAATAACCACAACATTAAATCTGCTGTTCACACAGAAACACGATATCTGTGACGAAGCAGCTCAAACAAAAGCACATTTCTAAACATGGTGCATGAAACTTTTCTGTTGAAAATCAAGTCTTTATTCATTTCGACAAAAACTCTAATTTCTTCTTTTTTTTTGCAAACTGATCAGCAGACAACATGAACAGGGTTGAGACTGAAATAATTTGTGGTTTGCTACTGTTTGTAGTTGAAGTTAACTGGAAACCAGAAATATCTGCACATTGACTCACAGTCGTTGCACTTATTTGTTACTGTCTTGGCAGCTTCATACGATACCAATGGGATCTGCTTAAACTTGTTACCTCCACAAACAAAGCAGAGCAGCTCTATAGAAAAGAAAACTTTAATTAAAACTGCATTAGTTGCAGATGGGATGGAAGACAAGAGCAACACTTTCCACCCAGGCAGTGACAGGAGTGTAACGAATGTGCAGGGTGCAATTAAAACGCCACTCGCAGCATTTAATTAGTTCTAATTATGATTGTGTTAAGAGGTCATTCAGGGAAAATCATAAAACTCTCTTGGTTAAAGGTTCTTTAGCTGTTTTAAAATCTGCATTTTTCCTGAATAAAAATATCATTGTTGTATTTAGTTCTTTTCCTCATAGAAAATATTCTTGCCTGAGTCTCATGGACTCAGATAAAATCCAGTTTCTATGTAAGACGAGCCTCGTTCTTCTTGTTCTGTGACAGAAACATGTCTGTAGTCCTTCTGAAACACGAGGATTTGTTCTGTTTTTCTGCAGTGAGTTGATGAACACATCTCAGGATGCTCCTTCTGTACCAGCATGTTACCACTAACTACAAAAACTCCAGTCAAGGACCTGCTGACGAGAATCTAAAGACGACAGGAAACGCTAACAAAGTGTAAAAACACAGCAGCCCTCATGAACACAACAAATGTCTGTGTTCTCCTGCACTTTCAGAGTAATCAATCAACTTCTTCTTTCAGTTCTCTGCTCCTGCTCCTGCTCCTGCCTCCCTCTAATCTCTGCAGCTAACCATTTCTTTGAAAAATATTGAGAGAAATTTTCATGGTTGGTGGCAGCGCTGTGAAAATGTCACTCCACAGGTTCTAAATAAAGAAGTATGTTTTTCTTACAGAGTCATTTTTCTCTGAGGTTTGTTTTACTTTATCAGAACTTTTTTCTCTTATACGCACAATTTAAACTCTGTTTAATGGCATTTAGATATATAATAAGCAGTGGAAACAGGAACAGAGAGCAAACAGAACATTCAGACTCCAGTGTGTTTCTGAGCTTTCAATCATCCCCTTGATCAATAGGAGTTTTGACACTCTAATAAAACAAAATGGGCCTCTGCTGCTGTTTCTTTGCTGCGATGTAAAGTGCAAATGTTTAGGTGAGGTTTAAGTGTTGCCTGGTGACAGATGGAGGGGAGAGCCTGTAAAAAATGATCTAGTAAACTTCTAAATTCCCTCCTGGACAGGTAGGATGTTTGCTCCCACCTTACTGAAAGAAAAGGAGCCTGTGATGTCATTTCCTTTGGGAAGACTCTCTACAAAAGACATGTCTGAGTTGCTGATCTCTCCAGATGATGGATTTATATAAAGACTCCCTCATGTGTACACACTGCGGCAAAGGCATTCAAGGGAATTTGTATGTGGGCCAAAAGCATGTTGAGGTGGGATTTAGGCTGTTTGATGAGCTTTGTATTGATGCTTAACATGTTTCAGACTCAGATGTTAACTTGAAACAAAGACAGGAAGCATGGGAGGGTGTGGCTGCAGGATAATACAGACAGATTCTCATATTAGTAAAACAAACAGCTGAGAAGAACTCAAACTGATATCTCAATTAGATTTCTTCCTGTGATTATTAAGTCAGTGAAGTGCTGAGAGAGCAGATTCAGTCTGCAGCTGCTTTGAGATTTACACCAGAAGCAGAAATAAATTCATGCAAAGACGTTAAAGCACCAGATCAAAAGGAAATGATATCAAACGTTCTGCAGAACAACCACGTGTCATTGTCTCAGAGCAGGAAGGTCCTGGGATTCAGTTTGATGTGAGTGTGGAAGCTTGTTTGGTTCTGTGTGACCCCGCCCTGGACTGCTGATCTCTCCAGTGTGCTACAGCAGTACAACACACTGATGGAGAAAGTTGGACTTCAGCTCTTTTTAACAGGTTTTAACAGGCTGAGATGTGACAGGAAGTGATGAGTGTGAGTGGGTGAAAACATGCAACAAAGGACAGCAGCAGAGTAACTGGAGGCTACAGGAGTGTGACCAGCATCATCAACCCCCTCCAAACCTCTGGGAGTTTCTTTCATTTGAGTCTAAAATTCACTTTCAAAGCATCATCTGAGTTAAGTAATTTACTGCATTTAAATGTTGTGGTGGGGGAATACGTCTGCATTTACCTTTCATGTTGAAACATGATGTAAAACTCTGTTTTTGAAATGATCTGAGAGCTGGAAAATGTCTATGAATTTCTTAAAAACGGACATAAAACATGAGAGCAGGATGGAACATGATTGGATATTTTATGTTGGTGCAGATCTTTAGATCCTGGATGAGTTCTTCTTTACCATGAAACGGTTTTCAGATGTTTAAAATCTGTTTGAAGGAAGTTTGTTCCAACTTTATTTGGTCGAGCAGCATCAGCCCGGATTTACAGCAGTAAAGTTCTACAAAGACTTTCAGAACATCGGCCCATAAATGACATACAGGTTTGTTTTTTGTTTGTTTTTTTACATGACAAAAACAGTAAGAAATAAATAATAAAATATGAACAGTTTTAGACAGTTAGGATTTTATATGTCAATATAAACAGTTTGTTTCACGTGTTAAAGTCTCTCAAACAAACATGTTTCCAACAAAAACTTCAACTTAAATAAACATAAACAACATCCATCACATGGCTGTATTACCCATCATACACTGCTGTCTCCCTGTTAGCGATGCAGCATTCTCTGAATGCAGAAACATAATAAAACATAGAAATGTAGAATCGGATGGAATTAAGGCCAATGCACGAGTCGTGCAAATCTTTTGCTCTGAATGTTCTTGTCAGTCATTTTATTCAACAGTAATCAGCCGTGACATTCATATTTCACCAGATATAAATCAGAAATTATCAGCCAAAGATTAGTCTTTACTATTCTTTCATGGTTATTATTCATGCCAATATGAAGAAATTGAAACTCCAAACACCGTATCATGATGTTTCACGCGCCAGCCCGGCGTTTAGCTGCTTCATCTTTCCCATTTGATCCCAGCTGGGACTCGGATACTGATGACACCAATTAGCATCGGTGGCATTCCCCCAGAAGTACTTTCATCCAACATTGTTCCAACTCTGGCCCTCGTGAGTGTCACTCAGATTGGACAAGAAACTGGCAGATGACATTACTGGCTAGTCACAGGCTAACAGGAAGTCTGGGAGGAAGTGGGCGCATCACACGCCAAGTGTGTGGAAAGTGTTGTGTCTGAGAGAGATATGGGTCAGAGCAATTCATTAATTATGTAAATACATTAATCAGTCTAATATTTCTTCCACTCTGCCATCATTAGTTTAAACTAAATCCCAAAAGCATTTGGGTTTATGAGACACTGATTACAGCCAAACCGGTTCGGTCCAGTTGGCTCCAGGCCCAAACTCATAACTTTTCCCCATAACCTCTAAACGTCGGCTCTAAAACGAATAATAAGCAAAGAAACTCGTTAGCATACGGGAAACACTGGTCAGGAAATGTTATCCTCCTGACGTTCTGTGGAGAACCTGTTTGGTGCTGAGAGCTGTTGACATAATCCCAGTTCTTCTAAATCCCACTGGGATTATAGATGGATAAATCACCTGTCATGATACTTTTAGAACATCAGGATACAGATGTCCTGGAGGGGGTGAGGGGGCGGGGTTAATGGAGGGAAGGCGTCGTCTGGGCTTGTCACCCCGACTTGTTTCAGGGTGTTTTATTGAAACTTCTGTTGACATTATAGAAGACATCAGAGTTCTTTCATCCTCAACACATTACAGTCAGTTTCTAAAGAGTCAGAACATTTATCAATTTTATCTTCTTCAACACAAACTATGAGCTGCTGGTTAGAAAGATGGATGATGGAGGCAGACAGACAGGCAGACAGGCAGACAGACAGGCAGACAGACAGACAGACAGACAGACAGACAGACAGACAGACAGACAGGCAGACAGACAGGCAGGCAGACAGGCAGGCAGGCAGGCAGGCAGGCAGGCAGGCAGGCAGGCAGACAGACAGACAGGCAGGCAGGCAGGCAGGCAGGCAGGCAGGCAGGCAGGCAGGCAGGCAGACAGACAGACAGACAGACAGACAGGCAGGCAGGCAGACAGGCAGGCAGGCAGGCAGGCAGACAGACAGACAGACAGACAGACAGACAGACAGACAGACAGACAGGCAGGCAGACAGACAGACAGACAGACAGACAGACAGGCAGGCAGGCAGGCAGGCAGGCAGGCAGGCAGGCAGCCAGGCAGGCAGCCAGGCAGGCAGGCAGGCAGGCAGGCAGACAGACAGACAGACAGACAGACAGGCAGGCAGGCAGGCAGGCAGGCAGGCAGGCAGGCAGGCAGGCAGGCAGGCAGGCAGGCAGACAGACAGACAGACAGACAGACAGACAGACAGACAGACAGACAGGCAGGCTGACAGACAGACAGACAGACAGACAGACAGACAGACAGACAGTCAGACAGACAGACAGACAGACAGACAGACAGACAGGCAGGCAGGCAGGCAGGCAGGCAGGCAGGCAGGCAGGCAGGCAGGCAGGCAGGCAGGCAGGCAGGCAGGCAGGCAGGCAGGCAGGCAGGCAGGCAGGCAGGCAGGCAGGCAGGCAGGCAGGCAGGCAGGCAGGCAGACAGACAGACAGACAGACAGACAGACAGACAGGCAGGCAGGCAGGCAGGCAGGCAGGCAGGCAGACAGACAGACAGACAGACAGACAGGCAGGCAGACAGACAGACAGGCAGGCAGGCAGGCAGGCAGGCAGACAGGCAGACAGGCAGGCAGGCAGGCAGGCAGGCAGGCAGGCAGGCAGGCAGGCAGGCAGGCAGGCAGGCAGGCAGACAGGCAGGCAGGCAGGCAGGCGGGCAGGCGGGCAGGGAGGGAGGCAGGCAGGCAGGCAGACAGACAGACAGACAGGCAGGCAGGCAGGCAGACAGGCAGGCAGGCAGGCAGGCAGGCAGGCAGGCAGGCAGGCAGGCAGGCAGACAGGCAGACAGACAGACAGACAGACAGACAGGCAGGCAGACAGACAGACAGACAGACAGACAGACAGACAGACAGACAGGCAGGCAGACAGACAGACAGACAGACAGACAGACAGACAGACAGACAGACAGACAGACAGACAGACAGACAGACAGACAGACAGACAGACAACTGGCTCTTCCAAAGACACAAACTATCATTACCAGTTGGATTAAAACTTCCTCGACTTTATTATTTCAAATTTCAGCTTTAAAATGAATCGATTCATCTCACGATGCTGAAAAGACAGAAATCAACCTCATGAGTAACTTTAACCAGGTGTTTATATGACATGTAAAACATCCTTTTATCGGGAACATTTGAACACGTTCTTCATCTGTAAATTAGATGTGAGTTTGTTCTGATGTAAACTTTTAACCAAAATCAAAAATTTATCAGGAATATAAATCATAAAGAATGAAATAATTCACTAAAAACAGAAGAAAAGGAGAAACAATGTAGGAAAAGAAGAATATTACAAAATATAATAATTAAAACAAAGTCTACATGAATAAATCTGAATCATGTGATTCATGAACTTATAGAATATAAAGATCTGAAAAAATAACAAACTCATGAGAATCAGATTAAAGAACTGATTTATTTAAAACTGAATATGACGTGTAAATTCTTGATGTGTTCTCGGGGGAGGGGGGGTGTGGGGGGGGGGTTACTTTTTGATGTTTATTTAACTAATAATTTTCTTTAGATTTATATTAAAACACAAATAAAAGTCAAATCCAATGAGATGATCACTGACACACTATATAATAAACTGACTCCAGGAGAAGAGGAGGAGTTCTGATGAACGTCCTGCAGAAGAAGAAGAAAAGATGTTGTTCTTAAATCAAAGTAGTCAGTGTGTGAGGAACCCTTTACCCCCCCCACCCCCCCCCACACCCCCCATACACAGTCTGTCTTCCCTTATATTACTTTAATTGAAGCTTTTTAATAATTCTGAAGCTATTTTGCCCTGAGCGTGCTCCCATAAATCCTTATTTCTGTACACACACTTAAACTACACTTAACATTCCTCCATTCAACCTGATCTTTCATCTTCTCATCCCCACCACCACCTTGTCTCTACTTCTCCTTCCCCCTGAGTCCTTTGGTCTCCTGTCTGTGGTTCCCACCCCGTCTGTCTTTCAGTTCACCGAGCGGTCTTCATGCTGGTCTTTGTCTCTTCCAGTCCTGAGTTCTAACCTTCTCCTGGAGAACAGGTCCTTGTTCTGAGGAACACGTGTAGGTTACAGAATGTTTTACTCATTTCACTGTATTCATCTGTATCTCATTATGTCATAAAATGTGATGAAAGTAGGAGGGGTGAGATAAAATCTACTGTCTGTGCAGTTCTTACAAATTACAACTAATTTCACAGCTTTAATCTTTATAAATGTGTAACCTTGATTTCATGTCGGGTCCATGAAGGAGGTCTAACGAGGAGCCGCCACCTTGTGCTCCGGTCAATGTCACTTCTGTAGGAAAACCAAGTTTCTTTATGTTCCTCCAGCACAGATGTGATCGAGCCTGCAAACATTAAACTACATCGGAGCCCATAAGGAACACGCTACTTCAGGTGTAACGAACCTAACAGCTAATTAATCTGTGACGAGCAGAGCAGACCGCCTCGTTTAATTCAGACATGAGCTCCAAAATGCACCTGTTTAAATCAGTAATCTTTCATTTCCAGTGTGTGCAGTCTGCCATGTTGGTAAATAACATCATATTTCTGTCTCTCATCAGTGTTTATTTAAGACAACGTTGAGCATAAACCACATTCTAACAATGATGGTCAGCTTTTAGAAGTTCAATTATCTGTTGAGGCCATTTTTAAAAATACATCCATGTTGTTTCCATTTAATAATAAAATTGGCCCAAAATCTTTCTTATATTTGATTTCATAACAGAAATGAACCCAAAATAAAGAAGTTGAAGAACCAGGTTCTACTGAAACTATATTTCCAGGAAAGGTCGAGTATTTTCAGCAGCTACTTTGATGAGAAAAAAATAAGAGAACAAAGTAAAAACAAAATCTCACTTCAGCCCAAACTGTGAGGAAAAACACTCGGACTCAAAGTGCTATTTATCATAAAATGCTCAGTGTGTTTGTGCATTAGTTCTGCACCCACAGTAAAGTGTCAACAGCTGATGAATAAGTCACAGCATTTCTCTCTGAAGCTCTTCTTCTGCACCTCTGTATGGAGCCGAGCATTTAGTTCACACTTTCAACCAAATGCACTGCCTCCATTATTCTCTCAAGTATAAAGACGAGACAAAAAGAAAAGAGAAACTGGCCCTTGAGGAGGAGAATAGTGCAGCGAAGCATGACTCGCTTGGTGTGCTCATGTATTAAACCATCAGTAATGCAGGTACAATCATCTCTGCTGAGGAAGGCCTCTCTCTTCGTCTTCCTCACACTTTCTGACTGAAACACATAAAGTTTTCCATCAGAGTTCTTTTCAGATAAATGGAGAACGTATTAGGATATTGATGAAAAACTAGGAGCTCTAACAAAAACATACCAGAAGTTGGACCATGAATCAGTAAGAAGTTTCAAATTGGACTTGATCTGAAGTGTTTTAAAGCTTTTAGTATCTCACGCTCTGCGTCTGTTCGTGACTAGCTGGAGATACAGAAATACAAAAAAATATGAATATTTTTAATTAGATTTACACTGAACTGGATCTAAAAGCAGCTTTTGTCAAAACAATGAATAAGTTGTGCCACTTGTGCAACATTTATATAAATATCCTGCTGATTTTCTGCTCACAATTTGGTCACACAGTGTTTTATTTATGTCTTTATTTGTTTACAGTTTATCCTGCATTGTGTTTGTAATTCTGTCACAGTGAGAATATCAAATTATTTTTGTTTTCAGTCATATCTCAGTCTCAAGGTTGACCCTTCCCAAAGTCATCTCACACTGTGAGACTCGGCAGCTTTTTGACATAAACAAATGTTGTAAATTTAGATTTAGCTCAGTGATGAAAAGGTTAATGAACATTTAAAAACTGATTCCTGCACTGTGAAAAAAGAGGCTCGTTAAATCAGCTGAATCTTTTCAGTCATTCTTACAGGAAAAGCTTTAAACTAAAGATTCTAAGTGTAACATTAACACAGAAGGCGGAAGGTGACCTGTGTGTGGGTGTGTGTGTGTGTGTGTGAGTTTGTGGGTGTGAGTTTGTGTGTGTGTGTGTGTCTGACCATTATCAATTCAATGACGGATCATTACGGGGTTGAAATGGTCAGAGTTGTTGTCCTCTAAACTGCAGGTTCAATAATCAGCTCTGAGAAAAATCAATTTGTCCTCGGGCGACACAGTGAAGTCCATGTTGTCACATTATGTCATCACTGTGTGGCTTTAGCAGAAAATCTGATGCATTTATAGTCTAATAATAATAATAATAAACACATTCTGCAAGCTGAACCGGACATGCAGGTAGATTTTCACATCTCGTCTGATTTAAAAAATAAAAAAAAATTGATACACTTGATGTATCAGCGTCGCTTTGGATAAAAGCATCTGCTAAATGACAGTAGTAGTAGTAGTAGTAGTATTGTGAAAAAAGTTTCTTTCAATTAAAACATATCAAATCATCTGCAACAGATTAAAAATCTTTGTGGTTATTTTATAGTGAATTTACAGGACGTGGAGAAAGCAACAGACAGAAAATCAAATAAAACTATAATTGTCAAACTGTGGATGACGTCCACTAAAAGGAGGTGCAGGAAATCTTTCCTCCTCATGGTGAATGATTATTTATTTGTTATGTTCTCGAGTTTTCTTCAAAACTTTTTGTAAACTTGTAAAAAGTTGTTACTTTGTTCCAGAACGAGGCGGTTTGAGTCAGAGAGGAATAAAACCTGCTGAAACAACAGGAAGTGTTTCCAACGAGGAACTGCTAAAGAGACGAGACTCTCGTGGAAACACATGGAGATTTGTTGCTGTTTGCTTATCTCGTAATCTATCTGAGCTTTTAAAGTGTTTTCAGTTGAAGTTTCTCTCCTCACCTCAGAGTCAGGCTGTCACTCAGCGACCAGCGCAGACAGTACGTGTCAGCAAACTGTCGAGAACCAGGATCCTGTATTCCCCTGTAACAGATGACAGAGGAGATAAAACATCACCCCCATTAACATGCAACACAAATACGTCTGAGGTTAAATGTTTCTGTTTAATAACTGAAGTTAATCTCTGTTTTCAGATTTTTACCAGTTTCAGATTCACTCTGGAAGATTTGACGAGAATCATTAGGATCTTTTTGACCAGGACACAAATGATTTTATTTATTAAGTTTTAACATTTTAAACTGAGAAATAAAACCCAAGTTTGGAGATTTCACACTGTTAGAGCTGTTCAGACAATGTGTGAAAGACAAAAGCAAATGAGACTCGACCCAAACGGCCCAACTACAGATAAACAAATGAACTGATTACTGATCTGAACAGCTGGAGGCTTTTTAAACAGACCAGGGAAAGATATTTGCATCAGTTGTGGAGGTTTAAGTTCCTTCTTTACATCCCTCACGCTCATCTTTCAAAATAAAACGTTCAAGAGTTCAAAAATCTTTCAATATGTAAAAGCTAAATAAATTGTCTTTAGAATAGAAAACACAGTTTCCAGGTTGTGTAAAAAACAGAATGACTTAAATGTATTTAGTGAGATTTAGTGTGAACTCTGAAAGAATATATTTGAGTTTGATGTTTAAATATGAAGATTTCAACAAAGTTTGAGGCATATTTGTTTTTCTGTCTGCTCATCCAGTACACCTCTTCATCTCCCTCCATCCTCCCAAATCTTTCTAATGTTCTCTGGAGTCAAACGTTGCAGGATGTTTTCTTGACTAAAAGAAGAGAGCTGGCCTCGAAACATGAGTTTTTCCTCAGGCATGAATAACTCAAATCTATGTTTGTTTCCAAAATTTTACCACCAATTCAACTCAGTGGCATCGGTGCAGATAACGACGAGATCTGTGAAACATTCTGGCGTATTTACAGAATCTGAAAACAGACGGATGTTTCCATGTTCATTAAATCCAACATATCAGTAATTATGACCTGAACGCTGAGCTGCGGTGGATGTCAGGAGGATGTATGAAACCTTTATTCTCCTCTTACACTCAAACATTACGAACCTCCTACTCAGAGCCAGAGACTAAACATGGCACACGGTAAAGCTTCAATGTTGGAGGGTAATTTGGCAACACCCAGTCATTTGCCTCGGTGAGGTTGCAGCATGTTATCAAATCGAGCCTCTTCATCAGTCCACAAACATACAAACACATCAGATTATTGTCTTTATGTTAAATATGAAGATCCATGAAAACATCCATGAGGAAATGTGCTGAAACTAGAACCAGCTCAGAACAGAAATACCATCCCCCCCCCATCCTCATCCTTACCTCTGCATCATGATGCATTCACTGAACCTCCAAAATGACAGGTTGGAGCTCGTTTGAATGAAACAAGCTGATAATTCTGTCAACAATTATTAATGTTTTCATTTAAAAATGATGAAATCTTATTTGGCTTTTCTTAATTTACTTTAATCTTAAATGGATCTATTTCATCAGCAACTCATTAATAAATAAAACAACTTTACTTATAAAACAGGTTCTATGAGTGTCTGTTTCTGTTCTCTGTAGATGGAACTGAAGAAGTCTTTTGGATGAAAGATGAAACATCTCCGTCTAGTGTCACGTCAACGACTGAGAATCGACACAAGTATTTTAAAAAGGTCTCAGCTGTGAGACGGACCAGAACCTTCTTACTGCAAACGCTGCGGTTCCAACCAGCTGTTTTACATTTATATGTTCCTTGTTCTGCCTTGTGATGGACTTGACACCTGCTCAGCCTGTAACAGCTCCCACCCCGTCAGGTCTCGTCATGCTGAAGTTAGGCACCAGTTCTCTGTGTTCCTGATCAAGATGAATTGATTACAGAAGATCAAAGGATGGATGAAAGTTCTTTGTTTCTCTCCAGTTTCAGTTAAATGACACTAAAGTCTCCCCTCAAGCTAATGGTGAGAGGCCCTGAACTGTTTGAGGTGTGTGACTGCAGGGGAGATCATAAATCTGACCCATCGGGTCTTTCATTACAATCAGAACAATTCTAAAACATACATCAGCACCATAGTGATCCTTTATGTTTGACAGTTTTTGTTTTCTACAGTTAAATTATAACAGGTTTGAAATTTAATACAGCTTTTATTCTAAAACTTGTCCAACCTGTTTTAATATGCTGCATTTGTGTCTCATAAATATTAAAGATTCAGTGTTTCTTATCTGATTGCTCTGGTGGAGCAGTTCATTTCTACTGAAAGCTTAAAGATGCAAAGAACGATACTGGTAATCATAAAACAAGCACTCCCCATGCAACATCACTTCAAGTGCTGATTACTTTCATTACAGGGGAGTAATTAGCTCCTTCAGGGGGAAGGTAGGTTCAGAGATTTGATCCCATGGTGATTTTAAAGAGTTAGTTTAATCTCACAAGACTTAGAATAAATTAAGACTTCTCACTTGGGAGGAAGTCCTTATCAGAACGTACTCTGAGACGTAGAAGCTCTTCTAAACACAGTCCATCCACAACAAACTGAGGATTAATCACATCCTTCCTCTGAGCGATGAAACTGATCAGCTGACTTTACGATAACTCTGTTATCTCTGATAACAGAACTCTGGAGTTCAGGAACTGTATAACCTACTTATTGAGCTCATGTTGGCTGGTACCAGCACCTGGAGCTCAACACCACTTCGACTTCCTCCAGGTGTTTCGTGAATCACCTGATTCCTGGATGGTTCATGAAGCATTATCAGACTCAACTGCTGGATCCGGTCCACAGCGTGTGATGTTGTTTGATTTGTTGGATCTTTTAGGTTTAGGGAGTTTGGGGAGTTTCTGGGTTTTTTTTCTAATCTTCCATTGATCTTTGTCCTTTTGCATCATTTGTAGCTTCGTTTCCTCTGACTTCCTGCCCTCAGCGGTTTCACCTGGGCCTAGTTATCTATTTGGGATCACCAGCTATCAGCTGGTAGAGTTTCAAAGTTACCAGCCAATCAGAATTTACACTGACCAGTTTTTATTTGGTGGAAATAAACCAGATTATAAATGCAGCTGAACACATTTAATCTCATGATTTCATCGTATATATTTGAACATGTGAATACTAAAATGAATGTGATGATTTTACTACTCACACATTCACATGAAGTCTGTGAATATTCTGCTTTTTTCCAAGTGTTTCACTCAGATCTGCTGACGTATAATCGACACGTCACATGCAAACGTCAGCAATCAGCCAATGGTTTTATGTTAAATGTAGGAATAGAGTTGTGTAGTTTAGTATCACTGTGTGCACCACCCTGAACATGGACCAGATAAAGACCAGATCAGTCTGAGAAGATGTTACATCTCCATCATCATCTCCAAGTAGCTTCATGTTCCTGTGATCAGCTGATCACATTATTAAACAGTATCATGTAGGGATGGGACGAAATATCATTTGGCGAAATATCGCGATACAAAACGTGACGAAACGCGTCGAGTTTGAAAAAAATGGATCGCGAAATAAAGATTAGACTCATCACCGATGTCCAGACCAGGTGGAATAGCACGTACGACATGCTAGCGCGCTACCTGAAGCAACAAGCAGCTGTCTCAGCAGCACTGAGCTGCCCAGAAATCCGAAGGAATGTGAGAGAAATCGACACTCTGGATAACACTGATATATCAGATTTAAAAGACATAGTGAAACTGCTTGAAGGAAAACTTACCCCCCCTCCCCGGATACAGTCTGAGATTTAAAAGATAACATGAAAATGGGAGTGACTGGCAGACTAACAAGGCGCGGCATTCTGTGCTGTGACTGAAATGTCACTCTGACTGACACACGCGCCAGAGAGGGACAGGTGAAATGGAGGAATATTTGGATGAGAGGAGCAGCTCTGATCCGTATCGTTTCGAGCCGATAGTTCGCCCTTCAGCGGATTGGCGGCATAGAATGAGGCTCTTCTCTACTGGTACACTGTTAGCCAACGCTATTAGCTCCAGTTACATTATGTGACTCTGCAAACAGGTGCAGCTGCGCGCGCGCGACCGCACTACCGTTTGAAGCCGATGGTTCGTACTGCAGCGGCCTCAACGTCTTAGAATGGGACCTGTCCCTTTGTAGTAGTCTTAGAATGGGACCTGTCCCTTTGTAGTAGTCTTAGAATGGGATCTGTCCCTTTGTAGTAGTCTTAGAATGGGACCTGTCCCTTTGTAGTAGTCTTAGAATGGGACCTGTCCCTTTGTAGTAGTCTTAGAATGGGACCTGTCCCTTTGTAGTAGTCTTAGAATGGGACCTGTCCCTTTGTAGTATATTGTTGTTGATTAAAGCAAAAGCTAAATTTTGATTAGCTCGTGTAATATCTGTGACTCAGCCTCATCAGGCTGCGAGTGCGACCGCTGCACATTATTTTCTGCACAAAAGCATGTTTCAGAGAGGTGTCCAATCTTAGTAACTCAGCATGAAGAGAAAACTCTTCAGTAATGTGCTAAAAACATGAAAAACGCTGAACACGCTGAACGCTCAACTGAAACAAAAATAAACAAGTTGTTATTATATAGTAATATTTTTTTCTTTTTTTTTTTTCTTTTTTGATATCGTTTCGTGACTCTGACATATCAAGGTGCATCGTATCGTGAGTTTAAGTGTATCGTCCCATCCCTAGTATCATGTTGATGTGACTGTAGCAGGACGACGTCCAGGACGTGGACACAAGAGGAGACACAACCCCAGCTAGATCAGATGGAGAGAGAGGAGGGAACAGAGGAACCATCCAGAACCATCAAGATGAACTCCAAGATCCAGGTCCATCACTTCCTGATCCTCCATCAGTCACATGATGAACCCTGATGGAAGAAGATCCAGGAAGTTCAACTACTGATGATACTGATGATGATGGTACTGTGGATGTTCTTAGTTAAAAACATTAAAACTAAAATCTTTTGGAATCTGGATTTTTGTGAATAATGTGAAGATTTAAACTTTTTTTCTTTCAGGAACTCACTGTCATTGTTTATTTCCTTTATTGATGTTTTAATCTTCATCTCTATAGAGACCTGTTTATTTAACAAATAAGCATCTTTTGCTACTTGTATCTTTTAAATTAAACCAGAACTGAACACAAAGACTTATTTTAGAGGAAAAACATGATAAATTATTCCTGAGGACAAAACAAGCAAACAATCACACAACGTAGCCGTCATTTGATCTCAGCATTTATTTTGTGAAGTCTAGGTCAGGACAGAAAAACAAAGAGCCATGGGTAGGACAAATATTCACTGCAGATGTAAACATAATTACACAGTAAGCAAATGTCAGCGCTGCGTATTCTAAACAGAGAGGAATGCAAAGCAGGAAGGTTTAAGAGTCGAGTTTCAATTTTAACAAACACTGAGAGTAAAAATGGTGCAAACAGAAGTGTCATACAATTAATATGAACTTTCTCACTTGAACATGTACATACATGTTAAAGCAGCGCGCGTGAACATAAAAACTTCTGACTCATTTTAAAGTTAATTTTGCATCACCTGCTTGTCTGAACATGCATCAATTATCTATATTAAGATAATTAGATAATTTGTCTTTTATTTTGATAAAATGTTAGAAGTTTATATAAAGTAGGAAGAACAGAAACCACCCTGACTGTAACGGACCCGCGTTCTGTGAGATCTATTTATAGAAGATGAAGAGAAAACAGAGTAAACAATTAGAACATGTTGAAACATCTGACGAGTTTTTACATGATGGTTAATGTTCCTACATCTGCAGTACAACAGCTTTACTAACATGATTTACATTTTAATATAAATTCAAAATAGCTCAGCATCAGAGGGATTATTCACACATTCATTTTTATCCACTCTTTGGATTGAATTGATTACTAAGAGAAGTAAATAATACCAAGACTACAGTAACATACAGGTTTTATTTGGAGTTTGTGAAGAATTTGAATCCTCACAAAGAAAAATACCATTACCATATAATTACCTTTCTGTATTTCATGTGGGAAACTCTGCTGCTGTTTTACAGCTTCAGCTGTGGTTCAGAACATTTACATTCATTTGAAGTTGTGTTAGCGTCAGTCTGATGAATAAGTCCAATGCTTCCTGAGTAAAAATCACTAATTTTGGTCTCCAGCAGGTCGTGTAAGAAATATTCTTCCATTTAGCTGCTAAATGCTCCACTAAGTTCACCAGCTGCTCATTAACTGTGTTTGCTGTTTGGTGCTTTGCGGGTAGTGCACTGTGAGTTTATAGCAGCTGGTTTTAAAGCACAAGATTACACAAATTAGTCCTGCAGTAACAGTTAATTTGGCAACTGTATCACATATAGAAGAGCCTTGTGTCAGAACCAGATAATTTCTTTAGTATTTTTTCAGATTCATGTGGTCACAGAGTGAAGCAGATGCTCAGAAGTCTGCAGGGTTTCTGTATAATCTATTGCAGAGAGCTGCAGGTAGTTAGTTATGTTGGTAAAGTGGACCGCTACTCACCAACAGGCATTTCCAAATCTTCATCTTTGGCATACCTTCACTTTTTATAGCGTGTCATCATTTCTCATTACCTGCCAGTAGCCCTGACTCATTACTACTCAGAGGACATTGATACACACACATACAGGTGTGAGCTGTTCACAACAGATAAAAACAGGAAGTTGTGACCAGCTCTGTGCTGGTTCTGATTGGACCAGCTGGAACAATGATGGTTAAACGAGGATATGGAAACCAGAGTACAGGGGAAAACCCATTCAGGGAGAACATGCCAACTGCAGGCAGAACTTACCCCCCCCCACACTTGAACTCAGTCAGTACTATTTTAAATGGATCATCACAAAGACCCGTTTCTGGACTCCTTCCATGGGAGGTGTTTCAGGCCTATCCTGGACCCTGAGGCAGACCCAGAACTCACTGGAGATCACTGGAGGTCTCAGATGATCTGGGTACGCCTCAGACTCCCTCCAGAGGACCTGGGCAGGGTGGACGTCTGAGAATCAGCTCTTAAGTTCTTGCTTTCACTTCCTGGATCAGATATGCAGCTAAAGACTGATGGAAAGATGAAAGGATGAAGCAGTTTTTCTTTCTCCTGGTCTGTTCTGTGTACTGTGTGGTATAGTTCCAGCTTTAGATCAAAGAGACAACAGGTCAGAGTTTTAGGAATGTGAGATTTTACCATCTTAACATGTTGTTTTTTAAAGCTGTGTTATAAACTGGGCTGTATGCAGCTCAGAGAATCCTGGTCTAAATTTGGGCTAAAGCACTGACAGAGTGCTGGAATGATGTCAGAGACGCAGCAGGATGCACCAATGTTTATACACACCAAACCTTCTAAACTGCATTTAAATGTGACCCGATGGAAATCAGACAGTAAGAAAGAATGTAAATGAAGTTTCTTTGTCAATCAGTTTGACTGGAGTTAGACAGCAGTCCACAGTGTGTGATGTTTGAAATGGTAGAAAAGCAGATCACGAGTGTTTGTATGCATGAATGTGGCAGCGTGGGTGAGTGTTTCTGAGAAGGAGCCAGAAAGTGACAAAGATAACAGGGGGAGAAAACTGATAGACAATTGCCGGCTTACTTGGCTCCCATTTCCTGGCTGTCCCCGGTGATTACCTCAGCCTACTCCGGTTTTCTCTGTTCCTGCACACATTGTCAAACAGCATCATCCTGCGAAAACTCCCTGAGCTCAAAGAAAGATTGAAAGATTTATGTAAACAACATCTAACACCTTGACGTGCTGGAAAGGGACAGAGGGCGGCTCTGGGAGGAAGAAGGAGAGGTTCAAGCACTATTCATGTGATAGAAACAAAACTGCAGAACAATATACATTTGATTAATTTTTTTTTTCCTGTGTTTGTCTTTACTGAAGTAGTTTTTGTGCAGATGAGGAGCTGAATGTATGCAGAAGGACAGACCACCTACCACAGCAGACAGTGTTCTGGCAGCACTGGAAGACTTTATGAGTAGTTAAAGTGCTGTGTGAACGATCTGGGCGAGCTCGGCCGGCAGCCAAAGTAGATGACACGGCAGACATTGTGTGGAGTATAAAATGTGTCTGCAGCAAAAGTGTTTTCTTTATCTGCCAGAAAGTAAAAACTTGATTGGGAACAGAGGTGCCTATTACAGTCAGAGGTAATAATAGGGTCGAGTGACGGCATACATGACAGGAGAAGAAAAAAGGCCTTCTGGCGAGCATTGTGGCGAAGCTGGGCGTGTGCATGGGTGGGAATCTCTTGTGTTGTTTGGGTGCTTATTTACTGCAGAAAACTGTAGCAAGGCATCCCAAAAATGGAGAGGAAGACTTTCAGAAGACAGAATAAGTGTGATGATCAGCGTGTCACCATCACAACAAGATGGAACACCAGAACACTGACACATTCAGGCAACTTCAAAAAGAATAATCCTAATTTCTGAAGGATCTGAGCTGGTTGTTGCTGTTCACAGAAAACAGACCAGTACATTGAATCAAAGTGTTCACTGTGAGAGTGAAAGCAGACAGCTGGGACACAAATAACTGCAGCTATCTTCACCGCTGCAGTCATTTGAAATAAAATGGACTGAGTGTGTGGAAACCTGAAGCTCTCAGAGGGAAAATCATAGAAAGTGAAAAAGTGAGTTTGTTGGAAGTGAACACGGTTAAAACTACAGAAAGCTTCAAGAACCCGCAGTGCAAAGGTTCTAGAAAAGGTTTAAAACTAGACGAGATTCATTTAACATCAGATTGAAAGGAGTGAAGCTTCCTGTAACATCCAGCTTCAGTCTGCAGAGTGATGAAACATGATGAAGATCCAGATACACTGACTGTCTTCATGTTTGTTTCACTCAAGCTGGAACAGGAAGCAGCTTGATTTTAACTCCTCCTCCACCGAGATGATCCGATCTTACTGGATCGACCAATAACAAATAATCAGAACCCAATGATTTATTCTAACTGGTTCTGAGTCGAAGTGTCCTCGTGTTATTAGGGACTTTTTTCTTCCCACAGTCACCAGGTGCATGCTGGGAGCTGGGAGGAAATGTTATTTTCTTTTATTTCCTTAAAATGATCCATTTTATGTGTGAAATTCAGGTTTTTAAACAATCTATTTTGGGAAAAAGCTGCAGTATTCTTACAGAAGGGAGACAAAGCCAAGCCGCGTTCTGCACATTTCACAACAACCTGTTTATATATTAAAGAAATCTGGCTGCAAAAAATCTACGTTAAAAAGTTTGGAACTCAGTTCTCACTTCCAAACTGAAACACCTACAGAGTGTTTGGAGAAGAAACAGTGAAGCTTTCTGAAACGTGCTGCTGGCATCAAATTTACAAAAAACATGTTTTATTTTTGTGCTGAAATGTTTTATTTACCATACAACATGTTTAAAAACAGAACTTACATGATTTTTAGTCATCTTCTGTAGAGTCAAGTTGAGTTTGTTAAGAAACATTAATTATTACAGAATGTCATGCCACAGTTGCAATTATCCGTGTTGCAGAGGCGTGTGTGGTCTGACATGTTGTTGAAATGTGCAGCTGGAGGATGAGAAGTTCTCAGGTACAGTGTGACACACTGCTGTGAAATGTTGGACTAATGTCCTTTAATACAGGCAGGATTTAGCAGTAAGCTCCTGTGAGAACACGGTGAGACGTCTCTGACCTTTTGAACCATTCAGGTTGTTTTGTAAACCCTCCTGGTTGCAGGTAAAAACACATTTTTTACCATCAAACCTACAACGAGCAAGTCATCAAGTGTGGGAACAAAATAATACAAACAAGTGTCATTAATAATCTCAGTGACACCCCAGATGCTCAGACATCCTTGTAGCACTCGTGCCTTGTCAAAGCACATTAAAGGGGCATTGTGTTGTCCCACAATGCACAGCATTGTTCTTTGTTCAGAGCTGTCACACTGAGTGCTGGAAACAGAAAGGTTGGCTTTTGATTGAAGCCGGCTGTGACTCTGCTCAGGTGTTCTGCTAACAGAGAAAACATTGTTACTGTGTGTGTTCAAAGGATTTTAGGCTAATTTATTATTACACAAAGAAGATTTTAATTGAGCTGATTTACCAAATTCTTATTCCATGAGCTGAAGCGTAAATCAGGTTTTTTCTAACAGTTGGTTGACTTTCTATTAGATTTGGTGGTAATTTAGCTCTGATTGCATGTAACTCTAAATAAGTCCCATAAAAACGAGCACAGGAACATTAAACACAGTGTGTCCTTCATGTCAGAGTGATTGGCACTGAACGTTGTCTTTTTTTCCACTGACAGGAGTTCTGACTGACCGTGGTTTCCAGGTTCCCACCGTTGGTCCTGTTCAGAAGGCAGGAAGAGAGCTGCACATGTTATAACACACAGTCACCAGGAATCCCTCAATGGCTTTATAATGATCTCAGAGAGGAATTCTTTTGTTTATCCTCATGGAAACAACGTCAGTCTGACTCTGACTTTGACAAACGAGCTGCATGCCAGCACTTCTTTCTACCATAAACTGTTGTGAGTTTTCACACCTACACAAAGAAGAAAGTTTGTTTTGAAGACGTACCCCCCCCACCCCTCCCCCCACCACCACCCATTTTCAGTTTGTTTCCATAAAACTCAGACTGGGACTGAATATTAGAAATATTCTATCTGATTGTGTTGTTTACACCTCGTTCACACTGATCTATGATCAGCTGCTGCCAAACATCTTCAGGAATCCAGTAATTTGTTCAGATGAGTCAGTGTAAATGTCACATGATCTGAGGATGTTTACGTCTCCTCTGAAAGGCTGTCAGCTGGCGGCACAACGACAATCTGTAAAACCATCATATTTACACACTAACTGTCTCTTAGAGACTCCATCAGATTTTACTCCACATCAATCAGAAGTGATGAAGACCACCGTGAACGTACTGACTCTGATTTAAAGTTGTAAGTAACCTGAGTGAGAGAAAAGCTGTGAACAGTTTCAGGTTTTCACTTTCTTTCTGTCCAAACTTCTCCGTGATGTGGCAGACATTTTAATTCCCAAAGCTTCATTCCAGATGTCAAAAACCTGCATCTGTTTGCTCCATATTACTACTGTCAACTTCACAGATGGTTTCTTTTTTTTGCCCTTTCCCCCTCCACACATCACTTATCTCTAACTTCAACCTGTCTCTACATCTTTTCCTCCCTCTGCTCTCCCTGATGGTTTGACATTTCTGTCTGTCTGAAAGATAAAATAACCTCTTTCCTCCCTCCCACTCTAACTTATATTCTTCTGCTGTCTGTGCTTTCAGGACCAGTCAGTGTCATTGCTTCTTGATGTTTTGTGACTTTGCTTTATCTCGTCTCCTCCTCTCTCTCCTACTTTAATCTAATACTGCACTATATGCAGACATGCACTGATGTGCAAACACGTCACCTTTTCACCCCTCAGTCCTGCAGGCAGATTCGTTTTCACATGAGGACACACACGTATTGTTCTTCAGTGCGTTCTGTGTCCCGTCGTTTAATAACCTTGTTTTCTTTCACACCAGCTCTGATAGAAGCTCACGGGGCAGGAGGTGAGGAGCGCTTCCGGTTCTCTGTCCGGAGTCGAGCCGCAGCAGTCAGATAACAGACTCAGTCACGTCAATACTCTGTGTGTGTGTGTGTGTGTGCACATAATAACATAAATACATCAACTGACCTGGATAAAGTCAAACCTTCAGCATTTTGTTGGTCTCTTTTAGTGCAGCTTTACTGTGACATCACTCAAATAAACGTGATGAAAAACTCTCGAAGTCTGAAGAAAACAGTAAAACTGGTCTCAGAGAGCTTCTTGGTTCCAAAGTTAAAACTTATTTCACACAGCAGCTGCTTCTAACAGAAAGAATTCAAGTATCACCATCCAGATAAACATTTACTGAATCCAGTTTAACTTCAGATGTGTTTCTGCACGTGTCTGTGTGTTAAATCCCTGTCTTGTTGTGTCTCTGTGTAGAAACTGACTGAACAGCTCAGTCGTCTTATCGCTCCCATCAGATAACAGGTGAACAATTCATCACTCAGGTGTCGCTCCTTCCTGCTGCTTTTCATTGGCTCATATTTACAGGTGAATAATGGTTGTGTCTGCATGTGGGGGCAGTGTTGACTCTCTGTTTTACTTTAGAACAACAGCGTCTCGTCTAAAATCATTTTCATCCAACATAGATGAGACGGACAGATGGGAAGTCCCTGCTTTCACTCAGCGTGACTGTCAGACACTTCCTGCTTCCACTCAGAACTTCAACAGGAAACAGTCTGAACAGTTTCTCTTTTCTTCATCATCGCAGCAGGATAAACGTAAACGTTACTCTGATTTTTACTTTAAGTTATAAAAGATTTTGTCTGTAACAGGTCGACTCTCACTGCTGATGTGGGGACGATGACTCCTTTTGTAGGTCGCTGTGTTTCCTGTTACTCTTTGGCCGTTCTCAATAAATCACATCGTAGTCACTTTGAAATACAGCAGAACGATAGCGACCCACATTAAAGAGGAGGAGGGAGGCCTTTTCACACAACTCAGTTAGCACGCAGCCGACGATGAGAGGCTGACATCTAAATTACCCACAAAGTAGTGCAGATTAATCATTCACTCTCCTGCAAGCTCAGACCAGCTCCTGGTGACGACAACACACACACACACACACACACACACGTACACACTAACCACTGTTTCTGTCCTTAAACGTAGTGAAACCTGCTGGATCTGAGCTGAACGGATGCCGTCCTCTGGTTCAAACAGCCTATAATAAGAGCAAAATAAAAGAAAACTCAGATATAAATAAATATTAAAAAATAAAACTTGTTTATGTGTTTGTGCAATAAACAATTTTTCCCTGTAACTCTGCTGAAACCACAAGGGCACGTCTGAACAGATTTAAGCCACCATGTGATTAATCCAATTACTTTACAGTTCACACATTTTAATACAGATCTGACAACATCAGAATATTTCATCACTTCCCTTCTACTTTGGTTAAAAACATGTTGCATGTTATTCAACTCGCTGGTTCAGATATCGCAGTTCTACTTATTTTAACTGAGATTTTAACTTTCAACAATATATGTTTAAATAAAACAGAAATCTCACTTCGACCAAGATGATTATATTTTTATTATTTTCTCAGAGTCTTAAAAATGCCCAAAGCCAGAAAGAGCTCGTTACTGTTCCCAGACACGCCGCTTCACTCAGTCTCATGAAAAAAGGAAAAACTTAAAGCTCTAAGAACGTCCCTGAATTCTTTTTATAAATTCAGTTTCATTTTAGCCTCAAAAACAAGTTTCAGATTTAAAGGAAAATTTGCAAATTTACAATTAAAACTGAAGATGAAAATGTGACAGTTTTAGTTAAAATAATTAAAATGTTTTTTTCAGTTATTCACAAACTTTAAGGGTCACATGTGGATTGTTTTATTTGATTTTTATTTTTTATAAATCTTAAAATTAAAGAAAAACGTTTTTAAATCCACATTACAAATAAAATTTTACTACAGTTTTTTTTATTTCCTAATTTTAACAAGTCAGACACACAAATCTGAAATATTTCTTCAAACAATAATGTCAGAACAAGATTTTAATTTAGACCTTTTAGATTTAATGTGACTAAAGTGACTAAATGTTTTCCTTCTCAGCTAATATGTTTTTGTTTTTGTGTTTCAACATTTTTTAGTAGAAATATTTGTGTTTAATTGATTTTTCTTCTCGGCTCTTTATATTTTGTCTTTGTTTTTCCTCCTAACGTGTCGTGTGAGAATAAACCGAGGCTTCATGAGGTGAGTGTTTTCTGCTTGTTAACACTTGCTGTCGACTTGCTGATCGTCTGACAGGCACATGAACGGACACCTAAACCAGGTTAGGTAGCAATCAGTCAGCGCTTTGTTCCTGATGAGGAACAGCAGGCCAAACATCAGCTGCTGGACATGGACTGATGTGACGGGACACATAATGACACTGTTTGTCTTTAGTTCAAATCGACTCCCAAAGAAGCTTCGAACAGAAAAACAAAAAGCTTCTTTTCTTTGTAGCAGCACTTCCTGTTTGTTGTTCCTGCGTCACTCAGTGAGAAACTGGAACATTTTCTATAGTTAAAGTGTTAAATATAATGAAACTCAGTGACTTTTTCTAATCTTAAAATTGAACTTTTCATTAAAAATAAATTAATCAGATTTTTCTGCTCTTTTATTTAAGCTTTTATTGGTTTTAGACATCAGAATATCTCAATCCAGAATATCTCAGTCTTCTTCTCCAGATTTAGGATTTACTTTTTAAAACTTCTCTCAAATTATCTTCAGACTTTTTTTGTACATTTTCCGTTTCTCGATTCTTGCTGAATAAAACATCAGACATAAAAATATTTTACCTTTATTTAAAAACAGAATATATTGAACTTGTCACTATGCTGGTTCTGTTGTGATGCCTTTATAATATTAATTAGTTTTGGTTTGTAATTCCTTGTTTTAGTTAGAAAATAATTGTCCACAATGTTTAAACTTTAAGGAGTCGTCATACCATCAAGTGAAACAAACTTTGTGTAGATTTGACTCGTAACGATGTGTTTAGTGAGGAACTCGAGGCAGAACCTTCCAGACTGAAGTGAAACTGACTCGTGACTCAGTTATGTAACGTGTTTCTTTGTGACTCGGTGGTTTACCAGCAGTTTGAGGAACTGCAGCAGCAGACTGATTGTCTGGATGTTGACAAACAGAATTAGGACTAATTGTTGCATCAATGAGTGATTTGAGACGTGATTAGACGCTCGTTCTGCTTGGAAGTGCTCTTCAAATGATTGTGAGTCTGATTTATATGCAAACAGTAAAATGAATGTTTTCACTGAATTTTGAGTTTGTTTTTTAGGAAGCTCATTTCTAGTTATTGTTGTTTTAGTTGACGATCATATTATTTTTCATTAGTTTTGTCTTCAGGAACAGAAACATCCCCACAGTCTGAACCCGGTTTCTTCAGTTCCTTGTTTTCAGAGTTTGGGAGGTTAAAGAGTTCGTGTGAAGGACATACAGTCATCTGTGCAGCTGATGGTTTCGATGTAAATGCCCCAGATGGTGAAAGACTTCTGCGTTGATTCGGCCTCCAACTCTTCTGATCTCAATGCAAATTAATCCATCTGACTAACAAGTCGGATCTTTGGAAGCTCCGCCCCTTTAATACACCAGAAAAAGACAGTAAACAGTTGACTAATCACGTTTTTTCCAGATTAAACCTCTTCAGATTAAGTCATTATTCCTGTATATGACTCTAATATTGGTGTCATAGTTCATCCACAGTTAATCCTTTAAACAAGTTTAACAACATTAGATGAGAAGATGAATTTAAAGCAGCAGAACTGGAAACTGAACGTCTCACTCAGCTGAACTCAAAACAATTAAAAACAAGAATCTGTGTTTAAACAGTGGAGGTACTAAACAAGCTGTTCTCATCATAAACTATATAAAGCAGAACCAGGAACATAATATGGTAGTTGAAACAAACCAAGCGCCCCCTGGTGCCTGGCTGCAGTATAAGTTTGAAGTCCCGCCCCCTACATGTAAATAAAAGGGACATTTTCTTGAATAAGAACCTTTTTTCAGATGTTCATACAGAGTTCTTTTCTTCTTCTTTTGTGCTGTAAATTGTTATTTAATGCTTTAAAGCATCGTGACTGAGTGTAGGTAAGTGGGCGGGACTTTCAGTTCCACATCTCTGGCTCCTCCCATAAATAGATTTTATGACTTCACTTTGTTACTGCAGAAGAAGAAGAAGCATCATTGATCTTGATTCTAACCATTAAAACTATAGTTTGAAAAATGCTGCTAATAACTGGAGGAGGGTCTTTATGTTGTTTATATAAAACGATGCCTTCAGGCGGTGCGTGTGTTTCAGCTCATCGATAGCAGAAATGGCACATCAGGGACGTTTTTATCAGTTTCATGCTGGTTTTATTTCATATACCAAACAGACGTGTGACCTCACGTTGAGACACCGATACGTCAGATAACCAGTTTAAAACCAACACCTGCCTTCACCATCATCATCATCATCATCATCATCACCATCATCATCATCACTGATCTTTTTGGCAGCTTTGACTTGGTTGTTTGCATGTTGGGATGTTTATAGGAAGTTTCTTCATCATAAACTCATTTCCTCCTGGAAACCTCAGACTTTCATCTTGACTGTGTTAAAGAGAATCTGTTAGTGGGTCACTGACGTCTCTGATAAGGAATAACGAGGACAATCGGCAGGTTTCAACACTTTACCAGGAATAAACTGCAAATATCTTTCATACTAGAGTAAATGAGGTGAGTTAATATGTTTTAAATCTGTGGAGAGGAAGTTTCTATGAATAGGACCCCCACATGGATACACATCAGGACTAATTAACTAACCAAATATCTTATTATCAGTGACTTCAATTGAGGTTAATGAGAAGTCTTAACACCAACTCATGTGATTTATTAGCTTAGCTTGACTGGGAATATCTAACAGAGCATTTTTATTATTTACCGCTTTACTTTTTTATTGTTTATTTATCTGTAAATGGTAAATAATACTGAGCTAAAAGTTACAGTTTCCAGCTGTATTTGTGTTTGCCAGCGTTTACTCCAGCTGTTAGCGCTGACGGCTGAGAACATTTGGTTCCTGCGTTGGATAATAAGATGTTTCCCTCCCAGAAGCTTTTCTTTCCATGGCAGTTTGGTGATTGTCGAGAATGGATTTTTATTTAACCAAGAATTACACACAAATGTTACACTCTGACTTTTTGAACCTTGAAATTTTAATCTCATTGTTGGAATCAATGTCTGACCTTTTAGTTTGTAACTGATGGAAATAAAATAAAGGCTGCAGCAAAGCCCAAACCTGTCGGTGAACTCTGTCAGCAGTCTGATTACAGCTGATCCTCTAAGAAAAAAAGGTTTTAAATAATAAAATGTGGTTTTTATTAAAGTGTTGGAACTGAATGTTTGTGTAAATTAAACATAATGTATCAGATAAAAAAACAGACGAGCCCAGTGTGTGTTGTCATGTGACATTAAAGTTACACTGATCGTTCGCTGGCCCCTCCCGTAAAGTGGCCATTGTCCAATCACACAACCGTTACTATGTGAGCAGGTCCGACAAACATTAACTCCAAGCAAGATGGTGAAGCGGTGCGTCCACATCTACTAACTACTAACTAGATGTCAGGGGGAGCTCGGCGCTGCTCGTAGCTCCTATTGACCTTCATGGCAGCTATCAGTCGTTACTGAGTTACTGTTAGCATGAACATTTCTTTTGACCTTAGCTCTTCCTAAACCTCATACAGTTTATTCATCACATTGTGGCATTTAATCTTAATTTAATTTAATTATTGGATTATCAGTCGATGTTGGAGTTTCAGACACTTGCAGCATTAAAATACTGTAGAATACTATAAATCTTGTGGTGATAGAACTTTCTCTAACTTTGCACAACAAGATGGATTCTTACAAGATTTGGAGCTTTTCAAACCCATAAAAATCCATCTTGCACCGCTCCAAGTAAAACATCTTCCTTGGTCAAAAAATGTTTGGACCAATCATATGTTAGCATTGTACTTTGGGGCGGGTGTTCAGGTGTGATTGGCAGCAAGTTTCCAGGCAGGTAAAGTAAAACAAACATGGCTGCTGGTGGATGTACTCGTAGAAGCAGTTATTGAATCTGTTTTAGAACTAGAGACGATTTCTTGGTTGAAAAATGATCAAAGATAAGAACTTTGTGTATTTATTGATGGTAACAATGTGTGTGTTTTACTCCTGACTGGATTTACAAGAGCTTGATTTACTGTGATTGGCTAAAGACAAATCATGATAGGCAGACACCTGCTGGCTTGTCCTCCAATCAGATTCAAATATTAATGGCGTGGCGTGGCGTGGCGTGGCGTGGCGTAGAAAGATTCAGATCAGTAATTCGTTCATTTTTTGTTTGAAAACCCAATAATTAAAACTGTGAGTGAGTGTTTAGGCTTTATGGGCCTGTGATTTATGGATTCTTTATGCTTGTAACTGAATGTGGAGAAATGTAACAGAAAGACATTTTAACACAAGAGGAATGAGGTTAATGAAGAACAAAAATCAATCAGCTTGGCTCTTAAAACTTTTATTAGTCTAATTCTATTTGCTGACTGGAGTCAGGAGAAACAGACATGCAGCTGCAGTTTTATAAACTCTTCACTCTCTTTCTAAAAGTCGGTTTTTATCCATAACATTTTCATTGTTTATTACAATAAATAAAGCAACAACTGAGTTCATCAAACTTTAATCACTTCTTCATTACACGGAGAACACGTGTCTTCACACCCCCAAAAGTTCTGACATGCTTGAGATTATTCAGAGAGAAAAACACTGGGAGGGAATGTTCCCCCTCCTCTTCCTCAGAGACTAAACAGGAGGAAACCACAGAGTGGGACTGAGACAAACTGTCTGATTCAACCCCCACAAACAAACACACACCACCCTGAATGCAACAACACAAAACATTTTAATTTTACCGTCCCCTGCAGCTACACTCAACTCCACCCGCATCATATTTGATAACTGTATTAAAAACAACGTGGGATATTGTTTTTTTACCTTCGTGCAGAGGAATTCCTGAGAAATCAGGTGGGTTCTGTGTGGTTTGTGTGTCAGCAGATGGGAGTAAACATGCTACATTATTCATCCAGAAGCAGTTGGAAACTTTATTGAGAGCAAAGCCGCAGATGTGTACACACAACAGCTCGTTAAATCGCATTTTGGGTGTTTTCAGGAGCTTCAGGAGGCTTAGAACATTTTAAATCTGCTGACTCAGACTGACAGGGGTTGGATCTGTGAGGTTAACAATTCTTTATTTTCCCAAGTAGCGTGAGCATATTTCAGAGAACAGCAGTTTTACATGGACAACAAGCTGAATACACACTTTCCACCAGAAAATTCCCAGACCACATCTGGACGGGAACGTTATGTGAATCTTCTCATAAAAGATGTTCATTTTAGATTATTGAATCGTGCACGTGGAAGCAGACGGACCACAGAATAAACATCTGCATTGAACAGTTATCCCTTTAGTTTGCTGCTTGGAACATGATGAAAATATTTTCCAGAATCTGCATACAAACAAATGAACAAAAGGAGAATGAGAGACTTTTCATCTGCTGGATATTAACCTCATTTTACTTGTGATGGACGTTCTAATCAGGCTGTGCAAACAGAAAATAGCTGATTCCATCAGGGTGTGTGTGTGTGGTTATCATGCAAGAATTAACTTTATATGTTTATAATTACCAGTTTATGTCCAGAACTTTGATGTCAGAAATAGAAATCTGGATTATTTGCCATCTCTGGACATTCCTCTTTGTTTCAGTTCCCAGAAATCAGTGTTTGTATTTGACATAGTTTTATTTTATTTTTTATTTTTCTCAGTCCTGCTCCTCGGGGTTCTGTCAGATATGTTCCTGCTTCATCACATCTTTCTTCAGAGCTTCTGAAGAGAAAGTTTGATCATTTGAATCTTTAGATGTTTATCTCTGATGGTTCATGTTCTTTCCTTGCTGCTGTTTATTTAAACATTCAGTTTTCTAACATTTTCCTGTAATTTGTCATTTTAAAAACAACTGAATTGTTTGCAGTTGAGGAGGCGGGACCCAAGTCTCTTGTGCACAGACTTTGTTTCCAAAAATCCAACATGGCAGCTCCTATAAAGGTGGAGGACATTTAACATCAGAAGGTTGGTTTTGTTTTTACAACAGAAGGAACATTTTGTCTCTGTGAATGAAAGAGATCATAATAAACAAGGATTTAAAGATTCTGTTACTCTTTACCTTTAATTAGAGTATAAAAGATGGACCGGTACCACAACATGATCCAAAGTCTATCTCACTTTACACCTGAAGTGTAAGAAACAGGTATAAGGAGAGGATTAGGAACGATGCTTTCCACTGGTGGGGATAATGATGTGGTTTTAATGCAGCAACACACACACACACACACACACACACACCAGCTGATCCGTTCACACAATGCACTGCTTTTATCATAATAAAGACTCATAATACATTTATTCAAGATTTTAGATATTTTTGTGAGTCAATGGAAGGCTGCTCGCCTATTATCTCCATGTCATATAAATGCCGTGGCTTTTTTCTCTCCTCCTCTGCAGCTCAATGGCTTCATTGTTCCTCCATCATAAAAAAGATTACAGAACGGTTTAAGTGGTTCAAGAATTGCTGGGGAGCTTATCTTTGGCTAAAATCATTGTTTTGGTGTAATTAATATAAAATGAGGTAAGCTTTTCAATAACAGAGAGAGGCATAGATAAGAGGGGACAGAAGAAGCTTTTCTGTGGCTTTTAGGTTCACGGCTTCACGCTTGGAGGATGGGACGGGATGTCGACTCACACAGCTGAGCAGATAACATTCAGTAACACTGGAGTGGAAAGAGAGGAGCGAGTGAAGGCTGACGGGCCAGCCGAGTCAAACAGCCAGCCAACCAACAACTCACACTTCCTGCTGATTCTGACTCTGAACGGCTGCAGAAATAAAGACAAAAACACTGATAATGTTGATGTATTTAGATAGGAAGAGCTGCTTTTACCAAGAGAAGATAATATAAAATAGTTTTAACCGTAAAAAGCTGTTTGTGTTCCTGAATTCACTCGTTTCTCTTATTAATTTATTCTATTGTTAATCACAAACCTCAGATAAATGATCTTTTTATCTGAATCATTTCCATCCCGGGTTAGAATCACCTGTTCATGAGCAGGTGTGTGTTCGAGGTTTGAATATCTGAATCCAGACTCGTTGTTTCCTGATGTTTCTCTTCCTGCAGCCTTCTGACACAATAATGAGTTAATCAGTTTAACTCACATAACGACACAAAGAAGATGCTGCATGAAAAAATCCATCAGGTGGCTGCGTGTCACACTTCTGCATTAAATGAAGAAAGTCTGTGTGTGTCGGAGAATTAGTATTAAATTATTAATATTATCTGATGATTAAACTTTACATTTGTGCCACATTATTTAATAAACAGCAGTTTGAATGTTTCAGCTGATTGTTTATACAGCATCTTAACTCTGGAACTGAAGTCACAGATTATTAGTCTCTGCTACATTTGAAGTTTAGGAACAACTCTTGCATGATGTTCACTTATGTTGTATCGAAGCTGCTTAATGACACACTGTTATTGTGTTTCTTTAATCCGTGGGATTTTCCACCCTCTCTGTTAAACACAGTGCAAACAGAAAGAAAAGAATTCACTCACGTCAGCACATGCCTCGTTGTTCAAAGTCACATTTGACTGAAAGTGTAAAATGATTGCTCCTCAGTTTGAACCAATTATGGCGCGCGTGATTGGAGTCATAAAAATTCCGACTCTAAGCTCACGGGCATTTTCTTTTCTCGTTCAGTCTTCAGTCTTTGCTTTGAGAGGAACGCCTTCTTTTCTTTGTTTAATGTGGATGAATAGAAACATTAAATTTATCCACACATTATCATGTCAAAGCTGAGAATAAATGTATCCAGCTAACAATCAGTTAAAGTTCCTATTTCATTTCTAATCTGAACGACACGACAAATTAATAATCTGAAGAAAGAAGTGAATGTTGTATTTTATCATCATTATCTGTCCAAATTAAACTTAATTAAGACTGATGTATGTGATAGAGGACCACTAAGCCTGAGTTTGTTGTTTGGAACAGGAAGCAAATTTTTCAAAGTTAAATGAAACAGTGAAGAGTTTCAAAATATGTTCTGGTCCTGAAACATGAAAAAACATTGTTTAAAGTAATTGTTCATGTGTAGAGATAAAACATGTTCATGGAGTCCGTTCTTAATAAAATAGCAGATTGTTTTAAGTGTAAAGGAACATTCCACAGAGATTAGCTCCAAGCAGATCTTTCAGTTTTTGAAATGAAGCGATGCAGATCTGATTAACTGTATTGTTGGTGTTTTTTTTAACCAACTTCGACTGTTTCATGCTTGTCAGTTGGATGTGATATTGGAAAGTTCCTCTGAGGTGAAGTGTGCAGTGGAATTAGTGACTGAAGAGGAAGGAAGCTGGTGGGTGGATGGATGAGAGATGGTCCATGTCCTTCTTTCAGTAACAATGTTTTAAATGAAAAATATCTCGTCTTCAGCGGATCATAAAATAAGAGAAATTCCTCTTCTAGTAAACAGAAGACGATGCAGTTTCATCTATCTGGATTAAAAAATGAACAAAGTTCCAGACAGAGTGGAAAAATTCTGTCCATCCTTTCAGGAATGAACAGGTTCAGCCTGAAGCTGCTGATCAGACATATTGATTAACAAACAGCAGGAGTTCAGTCAGTCTGTTGTCTGGAGCATACAGGTTCATGGCAGTACTGTATCAGGTTAATCTTTGTTTCATTGTCACGACTGCATGTTTTATAAATAAAGTTTATTTGAACTGTTGCTCCGCCCTGCTGGTTTGTCAAACACAAACAACCCAAATCATTTGCAGCTACTGTTATCTCTCTGGTCTGGTCTGTGGGAGTGTTTACACGCATGTCAACATGAAACATTTAAACATGCTCAGATGTAAATTCATTAGAACAGAACATGTAAACTGGTCTGCATGTTCAGTCTGTTGTTTCTAAAAGACGTTCATTTCACTTCCCATCCAATATGATTTCCACCTATTAGCATGAAGGGGACGTTCCACAGTGGGGTTCTGGTGTGGATCACATCTCATACACGTTTCTGCTGTTTGATTTGTTGGTTCTCAGACGAACAGAACAGACACGCCTCCTCTGCCTTTGTGTTCCTCCACTTTCAGGCCACTCCCTGCTTGGATTTGCTGCAGGCTTTTGGCTACACTGATGTCTCACCTTTTGTGCATGTCAATTAACCGTCTGCAGCTGCAGGGCTGGAGGACATTTTATGCTTTCCAGAAGGAAACTGAAGGATGGACGCATCAGCTCGAGTCCAGCAGCACATGGAGACCAAATCTGTCCCTCCTGCACACCCAGAAACCGTCTTCTGTCAGAACTGGAGAGTAAAAGAAAGAGAAACCTGAAAACAGAGAAAATGTTCAAATTGGTCATAAACTAGATGCAGAGGTGCAACTTAAATTCTATTTTAATCTAAACTTTTAATTATTTTCAGCATGTGCTGATTTTTTTGCTTTTATTTTAAGCAACAAAAAAAATATTTTAGTTCTAGTTTGTTTTTTAACTGCTGGATTTCCAAATAAAACATCCAGACGGTTCCAGAACAGGTTCCTCTGAGTTTTCCATCAAAGAAAATGAGAAGTTTCAAATATTTTTATTATTAAACATTATTTCAGCTGAAGAGGATTTTGAATGTGAGACTCTTTATTTAAAAAGTCATTGATTCTGTTACCAGAGTTGGTTTTGGTGCACGGGGGTTCTGGGTGGGGGTTCTGGGTGGGGGGTTCCCACTGGAGAAGAAAGCAATCATGCATGTCTGATTTTTAATTAAAATAAAAGAACTGCCATCTCTTTGTACTGTTTCTTTATCAATCCCTCGTGATAAGATTTAACATGTTAAGTGTGAGTCAGTGTTCTCACAGAGAAACTCCAGAAGAGAACGTGGAACACAAACTGGTTTGACTGTTAAAAGTCTCCAAATGAAGAGGAGCTTTAATAGAGTCATGAATGTTTTCATAAAGGAACATTTCACATTTCTGAACATTAAACAGAGTTTGTGTTGCGTTGGACATCATAAACTATCAGTAACATTTAAAAACTCAGTTAAACTAACGAGTTTCTTCAGTAAATGAATTACAACAGAACTTCACTGGTTCGTTTAGGAGAAACACGAGCAGCTCATTGTTAGTCACTCACTCGACATTCACCAAAATCAACTTCACCTCCTAAGTTTTCATTGCATTAACCTTAGAAAGTCTCGCTTTGATGACAGCAGAACTTCCCCATCCTCTCAGTGAAGGCTGAAAGGATGACCTTTGACCTCCCAATCTGAAGCGCTGCCCTGCAGGGTGGTGGATGAATGAGGTGTGACGAGGAGGTGAAGCAGGAGTGATGGAAGGACGTTTAATGTTTCAGATTACTGCAGGAGGACGGAATGTGACCTGATGCTTACTGTTCTCATGCATCAGTTGGGTTTCATAACAATCTGGAAGCAGAATTAAAGTTTAGTCTTGACCTTGGAAACGGCTGTCAAGTTCAACTTGTTCAAAGTTTCCAATGTTGACGAGTTTAAATCAGATTCAATCAGAACCTGATAAACGTAGACGTGAAGGAGCTTCATGTGGTTTGAAGGTGCCTGGGACTCGCTCGTTCTTCAGAGAATACTAAAACACATTCTTAAAAATCTGATGATGTGTCAGTTTTTATTTTCAGAGTAAGATTAAGAGTTTTAAACTCATGTTCATGCACATCAGCATAATTAGGACTAAATTAGGAAAGTATTTCTGTGAAGACCATTCCTGAAAAATGTTTCATACAAATTAGTTTCTATGTTTAAAAACAAATAAAATATGAAAACAGGTTAAACATAATGGTTATAGTGATGATTAAATACAAAAAAATACAAAATAAAATACTCAGATTTGTAAATTCTTTTGGCTTCATAACACAACATTCCATTCTGTGTAGGTCCAAATCGTTGGAATAAATAATTACAGAAGCAAAATAGGAAGTGAAATATAATTAAAATAAAATTAATGAATTTATCAGCTTCACTGAGACATTTTCATGATTCCTGAATAAAAACCCCATCCAGTTAATTAACAATTATAAAACATGAAACTTTAGCAGACAGTGGGTTTGAGTCAGCTCATATTTTAAACAGTGAAAATGTTTTTAATGTGACAGATTGTCCGTTTCCATGTTCCTCATGATGTGAAGGAACCTGTTCAGGTACAAACATCAGCTGGTTTCTGGATTTTTGTTTCATGTTTGATACTGTAAAGAAGTTTCAACAGCCTTTTGAGGAGTTTGCACCATCTCTCACCTCAGTCATCTGCCAGCTAAAATTACTTCCATGTGATTATGAGCTGTGACACATGCCATCATGCAGAGCCCCTCCCCCCACCCTCAGGTTCACAAACAGCCTGAATGATGGCTGCACAAATGCAAAGCGTCAGCACATCACCTGACAACTTATTAAACCCACACAAGACTCTTAAATAACCCGAGGCACTTCTGTAATTATATGCAGTTATTAGCCACTATGTTCCAAGTACGACTGCAGGAAAACTTCAGAGTATCTGCCTGAAACTGTTTCTCACCGCCGGCATGTTGAAAGCAGGAACAGGAACAAAGGTTTTCCAGCAATAAGATGAGTCGCCTTAAAAAAATGAGTCAGAAGTAAAAATCTCAAGAACACATCAAGACTAATTTGTGACGCATGAAAGGTAATTCACAGGAAAGCGATATGTGTGTTGCAGAGTATCCATTTGTCTGTCTGTATGAGTTTTTATGATGTTTTTATTGCATTCGATGTCAGTCACACAGATCTCAAGCTGCTGGTGTTGGCAGGAGAGATTAGTATCAGTGCAGGAGGAAGCTATTTTCTGATCATGTTGAATGCATCAAAGTCTTGTTTATACACACACACACACATGTTTAACGTGACTGATGAGGACATGTCTTGATGAGCACGCACCTCACATTCCACAATTCAACATAACTAGATCCATGCAGAGAGTCTGGAGGAGGATTAGACAGAACGATCCTGCTGACGGACTGATGGATGGAGCTGCAGATAACCGCTGAGCAGTCAGACGCTGCAGAGGGACACGCTTACACAAACAGGTAGAAATACATTTACAATCTTTAACTGTAGAAACTCATTTCTGATATAAAGTATTAACATCATTTTCTTTTTTATTTCGTCAACAGATCTCTTATTCTTTTTATTTTTGATCATGAACTGATTTTCTGAGTTTAATGCTCACTATTTTATTAAAACAATATTTCCTTTAATTCACCATCAACGTTAAAACAGCAGGTAGTTAAATCCACCTCAGTCATGTGACTTTCCTTTAAGAGGAAACTGGAGAGAATCCAGGTATATACAGATGATAAAATGCACCTGCACTATCCAACGACTGACAAAGAACTTCATTATACAGTCCAGATAAACTAGATGTTGTAGCCACAGCTGCACCAGAGCCACCAGGTCCTCTGACCACACCTCTGACAGGTGAAGCATGTTGCCCCAGGGACACAACGAATAGAGCAGGGATTAGAACCAGTTACCACACGACCTGTTCTTCTTCTGAGCTGCTGCTTCATTCAAACAACTTCAAGTCCTTCTAAAACTCTGTTCTTAAAACTCTAAACTTCAACAAACATCCAGACATGGTTCAGGTCGCAGAATGTTTGACTGGCAACAATAAATTCAGGTTTTTATATTATTTATCATCTCAGTGAAATCAGAGTTAGAGTTTCTGACTTTATAATGGGTGAAATGTTTGGCTCTTTAGTGAAAGGTCATGTGACTCAGAGAGACAGACTCATAAAACTACAAAGTTTTCTTATTCTCATAAACTAAACGATGGTATTTTTATCTTTCACACAATGTGTCTGTCATCATTGTCCTACTTCTAGTTTTCTACAGTAAACATAGGTGAATATTTATAAATGATCACCAGAGGCTGATGTCACTCGTGGTTCTAGAATTTCTCCCAAACACCTGAAACATTTTCCTCAGTGAGTTTTCAGTCTGTTTGTCTCTCTGCATCCAGTAAACAGTAAGAAAATCAAGCTTTCTGATTGGCTGGAATCGTCTCATGCATTTATTCTAGGTTTCACTCCAATATGAAATACGTAAAAAGATTTTTCTTCTTTTTCTGATGAAGTTTGTAGCTCAGTGTGTTTGGTTAAAAGCTGTGAGCATTATACCAAACACTGGGTCTGTCAGCTCGTGCTTGATGTCGGCTCAGAGTTAAAAGATGCTAAATTGATTTAATTTCTTGCTCCCTTTTGAAGAATTGAATTTTCTAACCAGGCAAATTAAACTCCAGACCTATTTCAGTGCAAAACATTTAAATGTAGATGTTCAAGATGTTTCATTTGAACTTTCAGAATTAAATGTTTATTTTTATTTTGGGTTAATTTATACTGAGTTGTTCTGTTTCCATTTGAGGACATGGAGGTCCAGAGGGAGATTCTCCGAGGTCTGCTTCTGGCCTTACAGTCACCCCCCCCCGAAACACACACACAGACACACACACACATACCCCCATCTGTGCCCTAAAATAAAAACTCCCACGAGTCTTTCCAGATCAGAAAAGATTCCATCTTCAGTCAGAAATCCTCCCTGTGAAAAGAAGTTCCTTCACATGCAGCTGTTCAAGTCAACAGAAAAAATCAGTTATTCTATCAGTGATGAGTTCTGATAAAACACTCACACCTCATTAACACAAGATTAGATAGACATAGTTTTTGTTTTTACAGCAAGTTTAAATTTAATATGAAAATGAGTTTAAATATAAAAATTCCCTGTTTTGATTTAATTCTGGATTTAATTCTGCTGATAAAAACTGAAAAAAAGACACTTTTTAAAACTTCATGAAGTTTCTCTCATGACTCCTTTAAGTCTTATAGATAATTATAGGTTGTTGTTTACTTCGTGAACTAATGACTGAGGACGGCCTGCTGCCAGATCTGTAAAACATGGACTCACTTTACCTGCTCAGGTTCCAGGAAGCTGTTATTAAACTGAACCTGCCCTCAGCTGAATTCTTACAGCAGCGCTTGTCTACTTATAAAAACTGAAGGTCTGAAAGTGAAGATGGAAAAGTGTCGTTGTCTGCAGCGAGCGCCCTCCTTGTGCAGGTTCCTCACTAACGAGAAGAGAGTGGAAACCAGTGTGGGGCGGGGGTGAGGAGGAGGCGGGTCATTATTTTACAGTTTCCTCATCAGAAACACTAACAAACATTGTCTCAGTTCATTTACAGTGTGTGTGTGTGTGTGTGTGTGTGTGTGTGTGTGTGTGTGTGTGTGTGTGTGTGTGTGTGTGTGTGTGTGTGTGTGTGTGTGTGTGTGTGTGTGTGTGTGTGTGTGTGGGTTTGTATTTCTGACCTCCTGGGGACCCGTTTCCTGACTTTTACTATCTTTCTGGGGTCCGAGGGTTCTTGTGGGGACCGAAGCCTGGTCCCCATGAGGGGGACTCCCCTTTTTAGGGTTAGGGGTTAGGTTTATAGGTATGGTGTGAATAGAGTTTTAGTTAGTCTTAGGGTTAGTTATAGATCAGTAATGGTTAAGGTTAGGAAAAGGGTTTGGGTTAGGTATAAATCTAGTTACTAAAATCAATGGAAGTCAATGGACGGTCCCCATAAGGATAACAAAACACACTTGTGTGCGCGTGTGCATGCGTGTCTGCCTGCCTGCACACATTACATTCTGAAGTGTGATTGGTTATATGATACTATACGTGTGCGTGTGCACACGCCTGTAAGTGATTATTTTACATCAGTGTGTGTTTTGTGCTTCATGTCAGCAGGACCAGAACTCCACCAGAGGCTCTTTGTCTCCCACTTATTGTATTTTTAACTCGTAGGGTGAAAGAGGCCAAATGGCCCCTCGGACCGTACGGCCGACCTCAGAGATTCTGTTCTGCTCTACAGGGTTCTGTCTGAGTTCTCGTCCAGTTCCAGAACCGCTTCTCTCTGAATAGATGGAAATAATCTGATTTACTTTGTCTGATAAATTTTGAGTGCTGCTCGCCTCAAGTTGTAAATCTACAGGCTGATTCAACAGAGTTTTAGTTCTGGAGCTGTGAGGTTTGGAAATGGTTCTTAAACTTTAATAATAAAGTAATAAAAGTAAAGTATTGTTTCTGATAAATTATTATATCTTCAGGAACTTCAGATAAATGGAAGAGATGCAGCCAGAATGAATCTGGTGTCAGAGAGGAAACAGTTTTTGGTTGTGAAGGTTCTGCTGCTGCTGCTGGATCCGGTCTGACAAGCAGGTTTTAATGTCACAGTGTCTGAAACAGTTACGTCTCCACAATAACAGTGGAATTAACATCAAACACTGAACTGAATATGATGGACACGCTGATCAAACATGAACCAGAAAGAGAGAATGTGAATTTAATTTGTTTTTCTGTTAAACTGAAACATGAGATGGACTTTTAGAGGGATGCACACAAACACAGCTCGGCTTTCTCTGGGCCCGTTTGGACTGGTTCTGAACAGATTATGTCCCTTTTCCTTCAGTCACTCTGTTGTTGTAACTAATCTCTTACTTCCTCTTCCCTCGGGTAGAGTAAATATATACTGGCCCAGCCTGTCTGTCTGGCTGAGAGGGTGCACCGGCCCGCCCTGCTGCACATAAATACACAACACAGATACACAACACAGATACACAACACAAATACACAACACAGATACACAACACAGATACACAACACAGATATACACAGGCTGAAACCTTCCATGTGCATCAGCTGTAATTACAGCTGTAAAGGTAGTTTTTATTTGTTTAATAATAAGAATCTGTTCAAGGTGAATGTTGCACCTTCCTTATGACACGCAAGTGTTCAGTATGTGCGTGTGTGCGTGCGTGCGTGTAAGGAAAGTGATGGACTGGAGACCTGTCCAGGTGCAGCCCCGCCCCTCACCATGACACCTGACAGACACCAGCTCCCTGAGACCCTGAACAGGAACAACCAGGTAATGACTGAATGATAAAACTACCAAAAGATAAATAATAATTTCAGTGTAATTCGACACTTCAAAGATTCAACAAATCAACAAGGTAATTTAACCTTTTATCAGAAAAGGTCAAAGTTTCTCAGGTTTCCATATGAACTGATTCATGAGAATCATGTTTCTAAATACCTGAACATCCAGTTAGAAGACGTGGTGGTCTCCTCTGCTGGAACACACATCACTTCTCACTCTGGTTCTAATAAACCCTTCAGACCTCGTCTCACCCTTCCACTCCACACTCCTCCCAAAGGAACATGATCAATAATTTCACCAGACTGGAGCCTAAAACAAGTCATCGGAGGACAGGAGAGTTCTTGGTGAGAAGCTTCAAAGTGCTTCTTATGATAGAGTCTATAATAAAAAGAACTGATGCACCAAGAAAAACTGAATCCTTCTCCAAAATCTGAGGGCCACAAGAAACAATGTGTTCATGGCTGGAATAATGAGAAAAACAAGTGAGGGACTGAAACAGGTGTGGCATCATGTGATCTCTAACAGGCTGTATCTCTATGTTTACCACATAAAGAGACTGTCCAGAACTCAGAGACTTTAAGTGGGTTTAATGTGGCAGCAGTGGCGGCTGTTCTTGTTTTAGGCATACTGATCAGGGGCTTGTGGGAGAACTCCCAGAACTCGTTCATTATTCAGGAGCAGGAGAGAGAGAGATCAACTTCCCAGGTTACTTTCTATTGAAATGGAAAAAATGAGATCACAGAGAAATGAACTAAAAAAAAATAAGAGGCAGAGGATGGATGGATGGATGGATGGATGGATGGATGGATGGATGGGTGGATGGATGGATGAACTCCAGTGAGAATCCGACTTGTTGGAGACATGAAACGAGATCTTTGTTAGAATTTGTCCTGTCAAGGTTTTTATTTCTGTAAACATGAAACATATTGAACATGAACATGTTGAACTGAAGTGTTTTATGTGCTCAGATGCACATGTATTTGACATGTAGATTATTATTCCATCATGACATCATCTTTATGATATTAGTAGAACACACTCTGTTGGTGGAAGTTTATGGAGTGACACACTGAAGTAAAATCAACATGGAACATATCTGCTCTTTATGTTGAGCGCTGACCATGAAAGGGTTCAACTACAAGCATTTAATAAACATGATGATGTTTCTGTGCACGTGGACATGAAGCTGGTTTACACTGCAGACATTATGGGGGTTTCTCAGGGTCCAGACCTTATTAAACTCAATCTGATGAGGATGATTTAAAACATATATAACAGGAAAAAACAACAAATCAATACGTGTTTAAAATAGAAACTCCTCTGTTTGGTTGTTAATACCTGGCTGTGCTGTAACAGTGGACAAAGAGGTCAGAAAGCCCTGATGCTTTCAGTCAAAGGTCATGACCTTTAAGTTGTTTACTTTAAAAACTACTTAATAAAACATTCGCTTCATCTTATAACAGATACATCAAATCATAAGACATGGTTTAAATTCTGAGCATCTACAAGCAGCTCAGTGTGAAATTGTCAGGGTCTGGGGTTTTGTGTGGGCTTATGTTTGGTGATGGCTGTGTTTCACTGCTAGTTGTGTGTTTTTCACTGGTGACTATGGGGATCTCTGCAGCTGGTGAGTGTGGTGCTTGTGACACTAATTGTCAGTTCCAGGGCGTGGCAGTCATCAGTGGTTGCAGGTGTGGATCGTTACCCAGCTCAGGAGAGCTGGGTATTTAAACAGAGGAAGAACCACAGAAGCGCCAGTTCGTTGTCTGTTACACACCCTTAACGTGGTACAGAGTGGCCGGGGATTATTTATGACAGTTGTTTTCGTTAGTGCTACTAACCTGCCTTCTCCTCCTCATCTCCTAGTCCTATATGCTGGAGCGCTCCTCCAGCTCTGAGTGCCTCACCGGTCACCGCGCTGCTGTCACTCCTGCCACAGTAAAACTGTGCAGACAGCCCCTGGAGCCGGAACGAGGACTCACCTCCGACGGGGGTTCAGCGGTCGTGAGCATTCCGACCCGCTCTCCTTTCCCCGTCATCGGACCCGTGTCCTGGAGCATCCTCCAGAGCCAGTGCCTCTGCGTGGTGAGTACCCGCCTATCGTGAGCACTGGTTTTTGACACAGAAGAATTAGAGCTCAGTTGCGGAGATACGCGACTGGCTCTTCCCCTCTGGCTCCTGTCTGTCCCTGGTCGCCTCTGGATCCACACCTCTCCGGTGAGCGCGCTGCTGCCTCCCCTGCTGGACCCACGCAGGCATCGACAGCACCGCGTCCCGGACCTCACCGTACTGCCTCGACTCCTGGAGCACCACCCCCGCTGCAGTGTCCCGTGGATCTCACCATACGCAGCTTCAGTCACCGCGTCACCGTGAGTACCAGAGCACTATCCCCGCACACTGCAGCGGGCTGTTCATGTGTGACTAACTAACGTCTCCTCCAGGATCGAGTCTCCACCCCACTGCAGTCCAGTCCTGGGGTTATTCATCGTGCACATTTCAGATTCACTGTACTGTTGTCTTGTGCATATAAATAATAAACTCACTTTCACTGATACCTGGTTCTCGTGTGTGTGTCTTGGAGTTGGGTCGCNTAAACTCTTCTGTTCATGACAATGAGTTAATGTTAATTTAATGTTTTAAATAACTAATTTAACAGGCTGATTAAAGTCTTTACTCTCGTGTATCTCATGTCTGAAAAGATGTGTGTGTTTCAGTAAAAACTTCCTCCAGCTGATGATTCTTCAGTTCATCCTGTAACGTTTTGTTTCTCAGATCTTTGTTAGATGTCTCACATTTGTTCAGGTGTGTGATTAAAGCAGGTGGAAACGGAGGAGGACCAACCCTCACATGTCTGAGAGACAGAGTGTTTGTGCATGTGTGTTTATCTGAGCGGTTGTTGGTTTGAAGACAACAGAAACGCTACGATTATTTGTGTTTTAACAGACTGCAGTTAGTTTTTTTACCTTTTTGTTTGTTTTTTCAGGTGGATTTGCCGTGGGAATCCCTGTGGGAGGTCAACACACAC